>VWZW01003082.1:276550-336244 GCA_013397115.1 Edolisoma coerulescens | reverse complement strand
CGGGGCCGCAGCGCGCCCGGCCGCTGCCCGCGGGGCCGGAGCGACGCGAGGGGAGCGGGGCGCCCGAGCCGCGTCCGCCCCGCCGGGGTGAGCGGAGGGGCCCGGAGCTCAGGGCAGGCTGTCACAGCCCTCTAATGTCGCCCGCAGCCTGGCGAGACGGAGCGCTGTAAACCCGAGCCGTGTCAATTGTCGTTAACAGGGGCAATAACTTAAAATTCATTAAAGAACACCTTTGGGTAACATTACTGCTAATTATTTAATTGCAAGAATCCCTATGGGGAAAATTATGCTAATTATAAAGTAATAAAACCACTTGTTCTGAAGCACTTAATTCAGCAAATTTTAGTCTTTTCACCAGAACATTTCTTGTGTTATTTGATGGAAGAAACAACAAGCGTAGCTGTGTGCTCATCCTGCCTGCGGCTCAGAGCCCAAAGGAGCTGTCGCTGGCAGTGTGTTTGTGCTGGCAGGTTGCATGCAGGGCTCTTGTCCTCCTTGCCGAAGTGTCGAGCACAGTGGCCACCAAAACTGGGGCAGAATTCACTGTCCAAAAAAGCATTTTTATAACAGTGATAATGCAGATCAATACAAACCCTGTGTTTCCCAATCTTTATAATGCACAATCAACGTGAAAGCAATTATGTTACCTGTCAGGCACGTTGTAGCTGAGCTAAGCTTTGGGAGGTGGCCTTTCCCAACCCGTCTCTCTCCACTTACAGCACTCTGCCCTATGGAGATGTTTCAGCAGCATACTTTTTTCTAGACATGCTCAAGAGCCACCCAGGTGACCCCTTTAATTGCCCTTACAACCTGGGAGATTGAATGGCGTTCCCATTAACAAATACAAGTTCTGCTGTGCTCCCGAACTCTTTAGGAGGACACAAACTCTGTCTCTTTGTGTTCTGAGCACTGCCACCATTCACTCTGCCTGTCCATCACTCTGCAACTGTACTCTGCATGCCAAAGCTGCCAAAACATCTTTCTGTAATTTGTAAATATTGGCATAAACCTTCTCTTAACAAGTTCTTGAACCCAGCTTGGTGGAGGGTAGCTGTGGGTTGGAGTGTGCAATTTGCCGGTTTATTCATTGCAGGAAATCAGCTTCAACAGCCCAATTTCCATTCTACACATACACCGTGTCTCAGAGAAGCACAACTGATGCTGTACATGGTCACTGCAGATTTTTCTTTCTCTAAATCTGTGCCATCTCTCTCCCTGCATACAAGCATATCATCCCTCCTACCCCCACAACGTGCATTCCTTTCACCCAGTCGTCCTAGCGAGGAGTGTGTGACTACAAACACGAGCAAAACCGGAAAATGATCTCTCTTGATTCACAAACTTTTGTTCTTGAAAGGGAGGACTGTGAGGCTTAACTGTAAACATTTCTGCAAGCAGTTCTTCTTGAAGCGAGGCAGGAGTTCAAATGCAGCCAACAATGCGATTTTTGATGCTTTTAAAATCAACATCATTTGGTTTAGCTCTGATACTGCTTTGCTCGGGAGGCAATTGCAAGGGGTGAAAGTAACAGTATGTGCTTCCTACCGATGCAAATGCAGCTGCTGATAACTGCAAATGAAATAATAGGTTAATTGAAATAAGCAGGGGAAGAAGAAAGCAGCTTCAAAAACATGTAGCAGAAATGTGGCTGAGAAGAAAGTATCTTTATATTTTAGAATACAGGGGGATTTTTTGGCTGTTGCTTTTTTGTACTGAGAAAATGAAAATTCTTCAAGTCCATGCATGAATAAACAAGTACAGCTGGGCAGCCTAATACATAATTTATACTGATCAGTCACTGCAGATTTAACTGAATAAAGCCAAAATGAACACTAATTGTTTTGACAAACTAAAATAGTGTATATGATGGTTTATTGTGAAGCTTGATGGTTACTGTCCTTATCTCAGTGGCTATTTTCAAGACTGATTTCTGCATGAGAGGCAGAAACATATTAGGACAACATTAGGATTAATATATTGTTGAAGATAAAGCATTTTAATTGCTTAACATACAAGCAGAAAATAGAAAGAACTGTCTTCAGGACAGAGGGGAGAACTGGCACAGTGAACTGTGGGACAAGAGCTGATTAAGGGGATGAGGTATTGCTGAGGTAATGGGTGGTACCTTGTCAGCTGATGGCTAAACCTGAAAGCAGCATTTTGGTTTTGTCACATTTGAAATACATCAGGAATAAATTTGCCTTTGGATACTTGTCTTCTGGAAGGGGACATCCAAAAAGTTGTCAGTGAATTTCCGGAGAGTTATGTATGTAGGCTCGTTAATCTAAGAAGCGTCACAGTTTTGCTCTGGTTTTGGTATGTGCAAATAGAATACTTTGGTGGGCCTTTGCTTTGCTTCTCGAAACCCTTTCATTGAGATGGATGGCTAAATGAGAACAATTTAAGATATCATTTGGAAATTAAGTTAAGAGACAGACAAAGGTAATAATATTTTCAGGGATCCCTAAGCACCAGTTCTGCATGGGCTCCGTTGTGTGACAGTGAGCTGCTGCTTCCTAACACTCCTCTGCAGCGGCCTCCTGCTGCCACCTTGCCCTCCTGCCTCTTCTCCAAGGACTGGCAGCTCCACTTGGCTCCCAGCATCGCTTACATAATGGTCGATGGGTTTGCTGAATCTCAGATCATCCCTGTGTTTGCTGTGATTAAGTTTTGGGATATGGCTGTAAAACTGATAGTTGGGCTTGAGTGCTGCTGGAGTTGGAGGATGGTTGGACTCAGGGCTTTATTCTGGACCATTCTGTGCCCAGAGGCAGCTAAGTGGGTGGAAGCTGGACATGAATCTTTCCCAGGCACTGGGGTGGTATTTTCCTCGGATTTGGGGCTGTCACTAACTTGTGACCACCCCAACTTGTGAAAACATACTTTGCTGATGAGAAAATACTTCCTTTGTAAGAGTGCTGTGCATCAGGGTAGTTGAACACTTCTGTACTAGCTTTCTTCAGGTTATCTGTAGATTATTCTATAAAGTATGAGTTCATCTTGTGAAGATACATCTACACAAAACTTGTGAGAACTTCACCTCTGAGAACTTGTTTGTGCTTTGCTGAGATAGGGGTTAATTTATGCCAGGAGGCTTAGGGCAGCTCCCATTCAGTCTGACCCTTCTGTGGATTCAGTTTCCAGTAAAATNCTTTGCATCACCTTGTGTGCAGTTGGTGGGGAGGAGTCATGTGGCTGCTAAACTGAAGGTTTTTAATTTAACATCACCTTAGGTATAGTTTGTCATTTTTGTTCTGTGGCAGTGAATGACAGTTTCATTCCATTACCTAGTCTGCTTGCTGTAATTTCCAGGGTTTATTTTAAAATTAGTATGCTGGCTACATGCAACTGTGCCTTCTCTTCCAAGAAGTTCGTGTTCTTCACCAACTTCTGTGTGCCATTAAACATGAATATCAGAACTGCTTCCTTATTTACTGTCATTTGTAATCTACAAAACCCCAGTTGTGTTTGTTGTACATTAGAAACACAGAGAGTTTATAACTTGTTCCAAACTCAGAAAATACTTTACCCAAGACAGTCCCACCCCATCAAATCTGTTGGTCTTGAGCATCTCCATTATTCAGTGTCTGAGTAAGGAAAGGGCTCAGCTGGACTCCCCCTCCAAATCCTGTCTGAATTAACTCTGCTTTGCATTTGTAGAAATCAGTGCAGAACAGGACCCTCTGGGTAGTTCACTGAGCACTCTTCTGCCAGTCTCCTTCAGGTATTTCAGGTTTTTCTCTGGTCTTTCAGCAGTATTTCAGGCTGTGCTGGGGGCTGGGGGGCATTGGGGAGGAGCGGCTCCGGCAATGGGCCATCTGCAGCCCTCTACTCTGGGGAAGCTGGGACCACTTGCAATTTCACACACAGGCAGCACTAATCTACAATAAATCTTATAAAATCAATAAAAATATGGAAAGTATATCATTTTTAAAGAAAAAACACATGAGATGGCCATTAAGGGCACAGCCATTCTAATACCTGTGTCTGGTTGAAACTGCAATTAAAAACATTCCAATAATAAATCTACTTTCAGTCTCGTTTAATGCTTTTAACTTGCTTGAAAGTTCAAGCTGGTATCCCAAAAATGTGCCAGGACTTTCACAATGTATTTTATAGACTCATAAATAAATACGGCAATTAATCTAAGCTATATTTCTTTCATATTTGATGACAATTTATTATGACACTCACTCATTCAGTGCACAAAAACTCTAATGCACTTAAAATCGGATTTCAAACCAAACGTTTTATGGGAAAATATAGTATTGATCATCCATTTAAAGATATCATGTGATGATTCATAACCTGCTATAAAAAAGGATCTTATGAGGACATGCAGAATGAGTTTTGTGGACCATTCTCACCACAAAATCCAACAAGATCTGTAGTTCTCAGTGATGTTTTATATTTCTGTTTGGAGTCTTCGCCTATGATGTTTTGGTGCTTTATGATAGATAGCAACTTTAAGATAAAACATTTTTCATATTTAAGTTAAATTAAATAAACAGTGTCTGATTTGTTAAACATATACTGTTATATGCTCTTTCATACCGTCCATTTACACAAATTCATGCACAAAGTTTGTTCCTTTGAAGGATAATTTCCGCAATTTTGGTTATGTGGCTGGTTGTGCAATAGACATCTGCTGCTGTGTCCTTTAATAAAAACGTGACCCAGGAGTCACATGGCTTCACATGCTGCTCATTGCTGGTGCTGTGATGCACCCTGTGCAGCTCTGAAAGCTGCGGCGGCTTGGTCTCTGACGTGCCAGCAGCAGGGATCTGCAGTCAGCTGTCCCGGCCCTGTGGGGTATTACTGGAACTGTTTTCAAAGCTGAAAAACTCCAGAAGATACATCCCGAAAATGCAGGCTGCTGGGGTAATTTATGTGAGCTTGGGATCTGGTGCAGAAGGAAGGAAGGGCTTGCAGCGTGCTGTGTGCTGCGTGTGGGTTCACACCCAGGCTGCACAGGACAGGCTTCTCCAGTCCTTCAGCATCAGCCTGCAGACACTTTTCTGTGGAAACGCTGGTTTGGTTTGCCCTGTGTGTGGATCAGCCCTGGGAGCCGATCCGGGGCCGGTGCGCAGCCACGTGGGCCGTGGGCGTCGTTTCCGTGCAGAGGGAGAAGGGGATCGGAAGTGGCAAATGTCTTTTTCTGTCCTTGTAAATAACCAGTGTCTGCATTTGTGCACTTGACCGGTCCCTCCTTGCTCCTGGCTGCCTGCCCCCTGCCCCTGGGGTGGCTCTGGGCAGCAGTGGGGTGAGCAGGGCAGCCCCTGCTGCAGCCCAGCCTCACCTGGAACAGATGTTTTGCAAGTACCCGATTTCTCATCTCATTCTCTGCGATTCTTAATATAATGACGTCTTCCAGTTTGAGCAGCCCATAGTTGTTGCCAGCCTAACTATTTTCTGGATATCTTTCCTTAATGCCATAGGTTTTGAGTGGTGGCACCAATGCTTGGAGAGACAGCAGAAGGAAATAAGTAGTGAAGGCTAAAGCACGTGGTTAAAGAAGAGTCTCATTTATAAATCAATTTTAATAACATATTTAAAAGCTCTCACATTTGCCTTTAATGTGTTTCCATTTCCCCCTTGGTCATTAATATTTAAAATATTTTTCTTTACTGATCTTTTTTTTCTATTGTGTCCTTTCTAACTTCCCTTTCTCTCTTTAATCTGTAATGAGTGAGTTTTTGAAAAATGTATAATCCATGAGAAATCCAGATAATTTGATACAGGAAAAACCTTCAATCCCTTGAAAGAAGTTTCACAGGAGTTGAGTAATAGTTTAAAAGTTGTTCCAAACAGTTTAACTCATAAAACGGTATATGTTTTCACTGATAGACTTTCACAATGAGAAGGCTCCATTATTTCTAATAGGAAGTAATAATCAGCAATGAATGTTTAAAAAAAAAATAAACTTTAAAAAAAAAAAAAAGTTAAAACCAAACTGTGGATAACATTTTTCAGTTGTGGGGGTGACTTCATTCCATGAGTGATTTAAGGATGAGATTTGCTGGAAGTTCATTCAGCTTGTATGCCTGGGGCCTGCTCTACTTTTGAATATAGAATTTGGGTTCCATGGTTGTACCCATCTTTAAGGCAGAGATTGTCACTTCAAATGTCCTGTCAGAGAAAGAAAAGGAAAGGACTGAAGGAGGAGGGTAAGTGACCAGTCTCCTAGTTCGGTGAAAAGCTCAGACATACACTTTGAAGGATTCATCACATATTATAAATAATGTGGATTTTATAAATGATGTCAAAATGCAGCAGTGATGTGGGTGACTGCAGCCACAGGTAGGTCTGAGTGCCAGCCCTGCTTCCCCACAGTTTAGCTGGAGATTGCTCAGGGGTGAGAGTATTTGCAGCTCCACTTTAGGACAGGGAAGAACTCCACCTGTGAGGTCTTTGTTAAGTACATTTGTTACACCTGGAGCAGGAGGGAGGAGCTGGGCTGTGGTTTGGGATGAAGAGTGGCTGGAAGCAGGAGCATGAGGCAGATGGCTGCAGGACTGGCACTGCCCGAGGTGGGTGAGAAGTGTGGTGGTGTCCTTGCTGTGCTCATCTCTTCCAGCTGCACTTGTTCTGGTTCTGGGGAGTGCCCTGGGAGAGGCAGCGCTTCCCAAGGGCCTTCCTGGGTGTGGGGAGAGAGGGGTGGGTAAAGGGGCTGCAAAGAGGGGAGGGGGTTTCCTGAGGCTGAAGATACCTCTGTCCTTGGTCCAGGCACACAGCAGCCTGTAGCTGGAGTAGCATATCATCTTGAAGGAGACACAGGATCTAAATTTAATGTGTTGTAAATTCTCTAGAGATGATGGGGAAACCTCCAGAAAATAATTCATTTATATGTCATGGGGAAGCTCTATGGACAAAGAAATGACATGCTTTATTGTGGAACAGAATAATGACTGCTCATCAGAGCTACTGGAAAGGATTTTAGACACTTAACAACACTGGTTGGGTTTTTTAATTTTAATTTTATTACTTTAGTCTTTAATTTACTGTGCCTAGGAAGAGCTTATCCTGTTCTTGGCTTGTGCTGGGTTTTATGTTTTTATATATATATATATATACACGGATATTATTCTCGGTCCATTTTTCATCTATGAATTCTTCATGATTTGTAAATGGGCAATGAAGCAAAGAATACTAAAATGTAACAAAGATGGAATGGGGTTCTGCAATGTTTATTATTTTCAAGGAAGAGTTTAATATGATGTTGTGTGATGTTTGAATGTCTACCCAGGCAGTGCTACAGCTCCTATGGGTATTTTGTTTTGTCTTCTTATCTTTGTAAAATTTGTACTGGTCTTTGGGTTTAGCATCAAAGATCTGTGCTGGTGGTAGTGGTGGAGGAGATATTTGTGTATCTTTCTATCTCTGGCTGCTGTTGAGAGTGAAAGGTGAATTAGTTGTGCCAACTACTGATGCAGTGAGTGGTGGGTCTGCCTGGGCACCTTGCTGGGGGCAGTGGGGTGACCCTGGGAGGGGCTGCTTCTCCAAAGTTTCAATTGCACTTCACAGCGCAGGCTCCCGAGGGCTGAACCCTAAAAGATGGACAAAGACTTGTTCCTCTGCTCGGTTTGTTCCTCATGCCTCAGCTCCCAGTGCCTCTTTGATTATGCAGAGCTAGCAAAAGCCTGAGCAAATGTGCAGTGGGCAGTCAGCAGTGTTGGAACAGCCTTATTATAAGGTCCTGGCTTGCTTGTGCTCCTCATTGTTTCTGGGTGTTTTATCACTCAGTAAAAATATTGCCCCACAGATTGTTTTACCTGTACTCTTCTGTTGAGCCTAAATATTTATCCAGCCTCCTTCTGCTGGTTGTAGCCTGTTATGGGGTTTGACTGTGGAAGGAGCTGACTGCCTCCCTTGTGCACTGTGCTGGGAAGGGACGGAGCAGGCAGGGCTGCACAGAGGCCTGAGAGGGCCCTGGCATTGCAGCTGTGGGCACAGGTGGGAAACAGCCTCATTCCACCTGCCCCCAGCTCTCTGGCCAGGTGGCTCCTGTTTGCAGACAATTCCTGTGCAGGGTTGTGTGCGTTGCTCTCCCAGGATCCATTTTGGGGCTGGGCAGCACCATGACTGCAGTGGCTGCCTTTTGTCATCTCTGTGCCTTTGGTTTGGTCATATGTGCCAAATAAGCCCTGGACAGTAGCAAGTGAAGTTACACCTTTGAAAAAACCACAACAGAAAGAAAAGAATGTGAATAATGTTGTGTTTAGTGTCGGATTAATTCCTTTATGAATGGCTAAATGCCACTTGTAGACTGTACACAATCAGTCTGGTATTAATAGGTATATGTGCAGAAGCAGCATTCAAGCCTACTGAAAACCTGTGTTGTTTGTAGACAGAGTGAGTGAACTCCAGAGGGAATGGTTCAAACTGGTGTGGGAAAAAATTCTTGCTCTGCCCAAGGATATTTTGTTTTAAGATAGCATCAATGTAGTCTGCACCAGTACTCCTTTTTGCCATTAAGTTGCCCCATATTTGTCCTTCTAGTGTACTCTGTGTGGCAAAGTGATGAAGTGCAGCTGTTTTATTGGAGCTTAGAGAAAGAGGGGTAACAGTGAGAGACATCTGACCGATCTTTGACATCAAAGAAATGCAGAAAACTTAAACCCCCAGTATCCCTCACATGCCAGACTTGGCCACTAATGCCCAGTGTTACACTTGTGTGTTCCTGGAGCCCCAGCAGTGGCAATCCCTTGGCTCCGCCGTGGGTGGGGAGCAGCCAGTCCCAGGGCACCGTGCAGGGAACAGCACAGCTGACTGTGGTTTGCAGCAGTGAGGGGCATTGTTAGGTCAATTTAAGACCAGAGCTTTCAAGTCAATGTAATTATGCAAGTGTTGCCCTTGTTATTAGCACTTTTGCCCTGATAGCTTTAGTGTATATTTTACAAATGAAGTTACTGTCAGGTTTCATTATGTTGTTTACTGACCCACTGCTTTGGAGATGCTGTTCTTGCCCTCAGGGACTGGCCACTCCTGCCACAAACTGAGTGACACAACCCAGCAGAGACCCATCTCTGCTGGTTTTTGATGTGATGACTTTGAAGAGTTCTGTTGGTGTTTGATACAAGTTGTGACTGCCCCTAAATATTTTTTTTCCTCATCTCCTGGGTGTTTCCCTGCAAATGTTACCTGCTCTCACTAAACTCCAGTCAGTCTAGTTTGTTTTCAGAGCCTTCAAGAAAGGTGTTGGTACATTTAATTATTAAACTAGAAAACAAGGACTGTTTTGAGACAGGTAGAGGGGAGCAGAGCAGACTGGGATTCATTGGTTTAGCATTAGCCTAAAACTGCTTCTGTTAATGGAAAGCTTTACCATTAACTTGGGGGTGGAATGTGCAGCTATTAAACAGAGCTGGTAAAATCTCTGAGGTTCTCAGGCAGTGCAGTGAAAGAGCCCTCTTGGAGAAAGACCAGCAAAGAATGACCCAAACTTCAGTCCTTGCATGATGAGATTTATTAATATGTAACAAAAACACTCGACAGTATTGGCTTCTGCCTTCCCAGGGCTGGCTACTCTCTGCTGTGTGGGTCTGAGTGATGCTCTCTTCATCGTGAGTTGCTTTTCTCTGGTTTGGGCCTTTGTTCTTCTTTTCAGCTTGCTTAGTAGAACTGAACCTATTTCTGCTGACACTGCTAGTGTTGCAAGAAGGGTCAAGCTTTAGGTCTCATAGGTGAGTTTGGCACAGTAGAACGTGTCCAGGGCTGCAGTGCCCTCACTGAGTTCAAGTTTTGCAATTTTAATTTTAATCTTGTAACCATCTCTGTGTGTACTTAACATCAGCTTGACTTGGGTGTTCTTGCTACTGGACTTTAACAAGAGCTAATCAGTTTAAATGCATCTGCAGTTGTTTTTTGCATCAGTTCAATGAGGTCAATTTAAAATTGAATTCCTAAAGCTGTTGCAGGGCTTCCCATATTGACAGGTCAAAGAATTATTGAAGGCTAACTTGGTAACAATCTTTGGTAACTGCGTACATCACAGTATCTTCATGGCTACGTCAGTGCCTGAGGACTTCAGGAGCCCCCATTTGAGTTTTTAAATCATAAGGGAAAATGAATAAAAGTAGAGAGTGATGTGAGTAACAATCCCTTTCATGAATCCAGGCCATTGTTGAAAGCACATCAAGCTGTTGGTAGATAAATATTTTTCTGGAGTCAAGAACAGAGAAACATGTGACATTTCAATTACCACTGCTCATATTTAAATGTAAATAAGTGGCTTCTTTACTCTATAATTCAACAAACCTTATAATTATGATCTTATGATATTTTCATAGCACTTGCAGAAACATATGGCACTTCAATAAGCAAACAAGGCAAGAAATGGGATGAAGGATTTCTATGATGTTTGTTTGTGTCTTTGTGGCTGTGTTTTAACATCTTTGTTTTAAATACCTCATTTCTTAATTTAGCAGTTTATATAATAGGAATGAATTTACATGAAACAAAACTGAGCCTTGTGGTTAGGTTACTGCTTATGTCCTTAATCTGATGTAGGAGTTTTCTGCTGAAAAAAACCCCACAACTCCCAAGCAGCTCAATAGTGGTTAGAAGTATTGCCAAAGCTAAATGATCATTAAGGACTGCATGGGTCAGTGCCTTATTAGTGTAAATTATTTTAGCTCCTGCAAATCCTTCTATTCAGAACACCATGCTGATAGAGTTTCAGACTACGGTCTGTGCAAAGGCTGTAAAATATTGATTTGACTTGTAATGTTTCTTGATATCTATGACTCAATTCACAAGACCTGTGCAATATCAAGGCTTGAACTGGAGGGATCACTCAGCCCTGACCTGATTCAGTAAAATGCCTCTTAACTGGATTTTGATAATAATATACAATAAGGCACTTAGCAGCTCGTGAGCTTACTAATCAATATGGAAAGTGTGATATTATACCAAAATACTTTGTTTTTAATCTCCTTCCCCAGCCTGTGACCCCTGTTCTGCTTTATGTACAAGTTATTGTTCTCAATATACCAAAACAGAGAGAAGGGAAATGAAGCTGTGAAGTCCTTAGGCACAAACTGTGTTGCAGTGCATGTCTGTACAGCACCACGGTATTTTCTGCTGGCATCCCAGGAAGGCACCATTGCATCTGCTGGAGATGGCCATTGCTTGGAATTATCTTGGAGTGTGTGTGGTGTTTCTTGCCTGTGTCACTGCATCAGCCCTTGCTTTAGTGGGGGAATGCCAGAGCCAGCTGGAATGCAGGGGCAAGTGAGGTGGCACTGAAAATCCACACTCCAGTTTGCAGAGGAGGCTGCTGATTTTTTTGCCAGGTGAAAACATCAGTAATGGCTTGCTCTGTGCCAGAGTGTCCATAGTGGATCTCAGAAAAATAAGTGTTAGCTTTTGCAGCAGTAGAGCTGTAGGAATCCCATCCTGCTGCAACACTGCCCCCTCACATTTAAAAAAATTGTGTTTTCCTTTAATGCTGCTGGGTGATATTTCAAAACAGCAGGACTGGGGAAGGGTGTACTCCCTTGGTCACTCAAGTGTGATTTCAGGCTTCTGAGATACCTGAGGAAGTTTGTTTTTCTGACCACAGAAGTACTTCCTGGGTTTTCAGGGTTTCTTAACTCTGCTCAGTTTGGTTGCTGATGAGCAAAGAAATGGTAATAACTCAGTTGTGATTTAAATAAATAAAAAGACAGGGAGGAAATCAAACTGTACCTTGAAAGGAAGTGCAACTACAATGAGATGTATATCACAGAGTCTAAATGATTGGGATGGTATGATAAAATATTCACGGAGCCTCTTGAAGTACATGTTCTATAATATACACTTTAAAATAATGTTGGGTGTTATTGGCTGAAAGCAATTTATCATTCACAGTGAATTTTAGATGTAGGTAGGCTCTTACACTGAGCTAATGCTCAGCTTATTCCTTTTATACTCCATGTTTTGTAATATTCCCCAGAATTAAATTAACAGTGCTATTTGAAACTTTGAAGCCAATTCATGTCTATGTGGCTCTTGATTTTAAAGATGTTTTTTTTTTTTTGGTTAGGGGGAGGGATGGGAGCTGAGGCTCTGAATGGGTCATTCCCTGCAAAGCAGAGCACTCTGTTATTCTGGAGCACTGGCTCAAGGAAACTGGCTTTGCAGTTGCTGCTGTTCGTGTCAAGGCAAGTGTTGTACACAATATATGAAGTGTAGCGTAAATAATTTAACTAGCTTTTGAACATGGAAATAGCAACATGATAAAGTAGCAAAACATAACAGGTTTCCAGCCAAACACATCACTGATTAGTTAGCCTAGCTAAAACAAACAGATTTTTTTTTTTTTTTTCTTCTCAAGTGAAACTGATTTAAATGCAAGGGAAAGGCTGCAGAAAGCCCTGTTTGCAGATTAACAGTGCCCTGGTTATTTGCAGCTGCAATAACTTCTCGAAGGACAGCTGAGCTGGGACTGTGCACTTGGGCTGCAGTTGTGTGTGTGTGAGGAGGGAGGGTTGCTGGCATCTCTGGCAACATCCATTTGACCAAGGTGTGATGTTTCAGCACGGTGATTGCACAAGTCAGAGGTCTTGGAAGCTCCCGGGCAGACTTTCAGCTGGAATTGTCACATTGACCTTGAGACACTCCAGATCTGCTCATTCACCTGCAAAATTTAAGGATAGTATTTTTTCCCAAAATACACAGAAGTAATTTTATATCCCAGCCAACTCATCTTGCCCCAGGTGAATGAGTTGTTTGTGCTATAGGCTCTCTGTAGTCTGTACCTGTATTTCCAATAGCATGCAGACAGTCAAATCTCAAAAGTCGTGGTACTGTCAGACCAGTCATTTTCTTAAATTAAAATCTAGTTTCTGACTAAACCTGTGGGAGTGGCACTTGTGTGAATTTGTGTCTGAGTGGGGAGGCTGATGGCAGCACGTGTGCAGAAATGCTGAGCTCCGTTTCTGAGAAAGGCAAGGGGCAGCCCTTGCAGAGTGGGGCTCTACTAGAGAGCTCTTGCTTGAATTGTTGTGTATTATCCTAAAAAAGCCTTAGGCACACGATTCTCTTCTTGCACATCTTACTTTAGGCATCAGCAGCAGTGTGTACGGAAGGCAAATTTACTATTGGAACTATCAATAAAACATAGTTTGTCTGTTAAATTAGTAATTGTGAAAAAAAGCTCCCAAGGTTTTTATCCACCTTTTTTTTTCCTCTTTTAATTATTACAAAGCCAGTTTTAAATCTTGCTGCAGGTGGAAATGTGCCCTCGTAAGACTTGTCGATGCTTAAAAATCTGCAGGGTACCTGGGGGCCTTATTGTTGGCCAATGGTGTCAAGGGAGGTCTGAACTAAAACCTAATAATGATTAAGTTAAATGGCTTCAAGTACTGTTTTGGGCTTGTTCAGTGGCAGATGCCCTTTGGGGCAGAGGAAGCCAGCTGAGGAGCAGTGAGTGTTGGGGGGTTGGGAGGTACAAAAGTGGAAAGTGAGGGGATGTTTTCATCTCTCTTTTTTGTTCACCGTTGTGATGATAGAAGCAGGAGCAGCTTTATGCTGTGCTGGCTTATGCAATTCTGTGATGTGAGGCTGAAACTCCTTTATTCTAAAGCTCATTTTCAATGTGATTTCTTTTTTCTTTGGGGGGAAAAAAGTCATATTCTTTTTTTTCTTTTTGAAACAGCATCTTCTGGGACATTGGTTAAGAATTGGGGAGAGTTTTAAAAATGATGATACTTTAAAAATATTTTCTGATTTTTCTTTTTTTCTTTTTGAGGTTTATTTTAATACTCTGGGGCTTATTTTTAACTCCTGGAAAGCTTGGCCTAGAGACTTGATTTGTTTTGTTTGGCTCAGCTTACTGAGAATAAGGATGTCTGGGTGTACTTTGGAGGGAAATATGACAATTAAAGACCTGTTTTGGTGTGTAAAAATTATTGTTTATAATTTAAATGGTTAGAAATGGAAATAGGGCTGTTTCTGGCTCATTTTGCTGGAGAAAAATGAGCTGAGGGAAAAGGAAGTGTGCAGGACAGGCACCTGGGAAGGAAAATGAGGCATGGAAGGGCTGTAGAAGGTGATTCAGGAGTGGCATCATTGAAACATGGACCTTGGGAAGCTGTCAGGGTGGTATGTTACCCTCCCCTTCATATAAGCACTGTTTGATTAAATTCTCTTTGTTGAGACTCATGGATATGAAGCACAGCAGAAAGGAACAGTCCAGCAGTGAGTGGGCCTGCTCATCTCTCCCTGTCACACCTCAGGCCTGGCTCAGCAGGGAAGGTCTTTGGGATCCTGCTGCAGTCAGGGACCTCCTGGGGCTGCTGAAAGCCTCGGGGGCAGGTTTGCGTGGTGCCCTCTGACCCAGTACTTGCCAGAATGGGTTTGTGGCACGGTGAGATGTTGGTGCCTCACTGCTGACATCCAGCATGACTCCCAGCTCTGGGTGTGGTTATTTTGGAATGCACTGGATGTCTCATAGGTTGCTGCAGTTAGACTACCATAAGCCCTTTGATGAAACTATTGCTTCTCAACAACAGTTTTTGGATGACTGGAGGAGTAAAAGTACATTGTTCCATGACAATTCCAAGTCTAATCAGATGCACATCTTCAGTAGCAGATGTATTTGTTGCAGGTGCATCTTTCTCATGTTATCCTCTCTGTCAGACAATGCACTGGAAACACTGAGAATGGCTCTTGGATAAAGGATTAGGGATTTCATTCACTCTTCACGCTGCCATAAGTACTGGGAAAGGATTGTGGTTTCAGTGGAGTTTAAAGTTCGTGACACAAGTGACTGTTGCAACCACCAAAGGGGTGCAGAATGACCCCAAGAAAATGGAGTTGCTGCTTCAGTTTGGCAGTTCCTCAAGTACCACGTGCCCCAAGTTAGGTTCAGGCAGACCTTGGCTTGCTGGCTGCACTGTTTGCAGCAGCTCTCAGTGGCAATGAGAACGAGCAGCTCACCAGGTACTCAGCTCATCTACCTTGCCTCACCAGCATGAGCTTGTTATAACTAGTCCCACAGGACTTAGCCAATATTGGGTTGACTTTCTGCTACAGAGGAAACTTCAGGCATCATATTGATTTGGCCCAATATATTATATGTGTATTTATTTGCCAGGCAAGACATACAGAAATACTAGTGCTCTGTTTTAATACTAACTCAGCTGTTTGCTGATCAGCAATGACTATTTAAATTGACCAATCTACCTCACCCTGGCTGGAGATCAAGGGATCAGCACTTAATTTCATTCCTTGAATAAAGATTTTTATATATATATTTATATATATATCTCCACATGGAAATATCAGAACATGAAAGGTTAAATCAATATGGAGTTTTACATTGCTTAAAGGGCATTTGCATCAAAGCAGCCATGAATGCAATTCACTTGTTTAATGAATTTTTTATGCTTATTTAATGAATTTCACAAAGGTGTTTTTCATAAAATGGATAAGGACTTCCAGTTTTATGAAATAATAAAAATGGAACTGAAGTTATGAAATGAGCAATCTCATTAGTTAGGCATGATATATTCATATGAAAGTGTACATGTTTCTGAATTATTGCAAGCAGCTCTATTGCTTGAACTGTAACTCGTTATAATAGTATTGCAAATATGCCTTTAGTTAAGATATCAGAAAGTGACAGAAAGAAATTAGATTTAGATTGTTAATAATGATTTAATTAATACTCATTGTATTTAGCGTACTATGGATGTGTCTTTCTTTCGGAAATGTATGCTTGTATTCTTCACTGATGGATAGTTAGTGAGATGCAGCACTATTCCTATCCCCTTTTTGCTAGAATTCTGGCTTAATTTTGTGTTTGAGACACTTTAATCTGTTTTATTTCCTGATGAACAGAGGAAAATATTATGATGGTATGCCAATAGTATAAATGTGCCTTATTTTGCACCATGGGAATCTGTGATCTAATGTACTTTTGGAATTGCATCATCTTTCTGAAAAATTCTCCCAACTTGGAGGCACTTCAGGAGTGAAAGGGGATTGTGAGCATTGCTTGCTTAAATGACTTGTCTGATTGACTGTACACTGCAGTTTCTGCTGGTGGGATTTCATGATCCATTCTGGCAGAAACTGCAGCAAGGCTGCTGCTTGCCCTCCAGTTTGGACAGGACAGATGGATGCAGTAATTCTGTCTTGTTGTGTTTGAAATCTGTCCTGATTCTGAGTGTGTGGTGTTACCTTTAAGTTCAGTGGGGTTGTTCCTGGGGAGCTATAAGCCTGGGCCAAAGAGCTGCTCTGTGCTGAGTGATTGCTGTCAACTTCTGTGTGTTTCCAGGCTTGCTGGCCCCCTGGGTACCACCACACCAGTTAGGAAATGTGGCCCAGCTCCGTTCCCCAGCCTAGAGTATTTGCATTGTGCTGGGTACAAATATTTCCAAGAATGTTTCCTTTATCCCTTCCCTCTCCTGCTTTGGCTGTTGCAGCCAAACTTTCCCTTTCCTTTCTGCCATTTTGGAATGACTTACAAGTGCCTTATCCAAGACAGCCTTTACAACATGGTATAAACAGAGTATTGTAATTAAGTGCAGTGAAGCAGCTCCAAGTGGAGTAAAGGAATCCCACTGCCCAGCCCTGCTGGTTTATGGCCCTCATGCTCTGCCAAGGCAACAGGAAAAAATATTGCAGTAATAAGAGACAAAGTGGGACTTTCAAAATTAATGTTCTTGCCTTATTAGGCATCTCTTGTGCTATACTTTAAGTAATCTTGTTAAATACATGCATTAAGACACAACAAGGCAGGGCAAGATGGTAAGATAATGGTCTGTCATCAGTGGTTATTAGAGGAAGAAGAGAAATGAAAGGCCTTCTCACCCGTGAAGTCTCATTATCCCCCTCTTTGGCATGCTTTGAAGCCTTCTTGTGATTGTGCAATTAGCCAAATAAGGTAGTTACAGGAAAAAAAGGTAGCATTGACATCTGCTCCTGTCCTGTCACCTCCTGCAGGGTGTCAATGTGCTGGTGGAGGAGCTCCAGAGCAGCTCCAGCCTGCCTGGCCCTGCAGTGGGGCTGCACTGGGGGAATCTCTGCTAGAGCCCCTCGGAGCACAGTGCTTGCTCGTGGGAGCTTGCGCTGCTGGATCTGCACTGTTGGTGTCCCTTGTCCAGGCTGGACTTGGGATGGTTTTGCACAATGCAGGATCTGTCTCTGTTGTGCCTCAGGTGTGGAAATGTTGGTATGTTCTTAGGAATTAAATTGAATGTGCTATGTCTTTTTCACCTTTAGGGCTTCAAAGAACAGAGGCCAGCGTGCTCGCACACAGATCGTGTCACCCATGGAGGGGCACACGGAATCCAGTGTCTTTGAGCTGGGGAAGCTGCTGGGCTACCCAGAGCATGGAGGGTCCTGTCGCTTCCCTTTCCCATGCTGGGCCCTCTTCTCTCCTTCACAGGCTCTGTGTCCTTGCAAACTG
This sequence comes from Edolisoma coerulescens, assembly GCA_013397115.1. NCBI lineage: Eukaryota > Metazoa > Chordata > Aves > Passeriformes > Campephagidae > Edolisoma > Edolisoma coerulescens. The sequence continues at coordinate 318,846 of VWZW01003082.1, read as the reverse complement.
GAGACAAAGCAGAGTTTTGGCCCTGAGCATTTTGCAAAAGCAGCAGCAGTGTGGCATGGTTAGGTAATTCCTCCCTGTGCCACAGAGCAAATCTGTCTTTGAGCTGGGCTCACCCAAGGACTCCTGAGGCCGTGGCAGCAGCTTGACTGATGCTCTGGGTTTGGAGCTGAGGCTCAGGAACCATGCTGGAGCTCAGCCTCATTACAGTGCACCTACTGTGGGCAACTGTGCCCAAGAGTTTCAGGGCATTGCACCAGATTTAATAACTAGCTGGTATTTAATTTGTGGTGTGAAATAACATCTGTTATTATATCTAACATAAACATTTACTTGAGAGATTCGACTAAAAAAACATTTGCTTGCCTTCAAAGCCTATCAGTTTCTCATCTGTGGCTGACAAAGAAGGCTTTGAGTGCTTAAATTCATTTCTAGAAATTAAATTAAAATTTTCAACACTAAAGCTTCTATGATTCCAGACACTTTCCTTTCCTTTTATTGTGTTTGACAGCAACTAGACTCTCAAGGTAAGTGGTGGAGTGTAGTCCTATGTAAATGTGAAGCATAAAATGAAAACTTGGGGGAAGAAAAACATTTAAGGTAGGAAATTAGAACAGTTATTGAGTTCCACACTATGGTTAATGAGTGTGCAGAAAGAAAACATCTTCTTGGCCTAGTGAGCTGGAGCATTACAACTGTTGCAACACTTCTTCTGTTTTTAGAAGGAAATAAGTAATAACCCCAACACATGGGAAGTCTTCAGTTTGCATTTTTTAATGCCTCAGGGGAGTGCAGTGTTTCTGGTTTAGAATCTGTTAAAATTTTATTTAAAAGGCAGGTTTTGTTCTGAAACCAAAACAAAAATTAACATATTAAGCATATCTGTAGGTCAGGAGTGTATGGGAGAGGGCTTGGCTGCTTCAAGAGGACATGGCTCTTTCAGAATTGCTCAGCTGAGGTTAGAGGCTGTGAAGGGAAGACTGAATATTACTGTCCCTTGCTGAAATAGGTTCAGTGTATTTGGGATTTATGCTTGTTGCCCTGGGTATAATTAAAAGCAGCCTGTAATGGCACTGGAGCAGAGGGGCCCTAGGCACATGTTCTCAGTTTTGGGATACTTTGGCATCCTGTCAGGAAGGGGAGGCTGGGATGGGATGGGATGGCGCTGCCCAGGTGAATCCTCTCCTGTTCATTGACTTCAGCTGGAGGTCATAAATGTTACCCCTCTGTCTGGGGGTGGAGGAGAAGAGGTGTCCAAAGCTTATTGGGAACGTGCTGTAGCATCCCATCCAGCCTTTATTCTGCAGTGCTGGTAATCTCATACTGTCCCCACTGTTACACTTTAACTGGACTTTTCTTGTGTGTTGTTGGCAGTAAAATATCTGGGCTGAGCTCCCTGAGGCTGAACTGAGTCCTGAGATAAATTAAGCAATTCAGTTTTAAGGTACGTGGCACGATGTTGAGCAGTTGAAAAACATCTGAAACCTCTGTGAATGCATCCCGGTGGTTACAGCTAAGGTACAGGGCTGTTTGGCCTGAATTAATAAATGTTGCTTCCCCCCTGGGCTGGTTAGGTGTGTGAGGTGTCTGCTAGCACAGCTGTGCAGCTTCTGCTATCTCGCTGAGTGCCTGAGGAGATGCAGTGCACAGCTTTGCATGCTGCTGCGTTGTGCAGTTTAGGAATACTCTTGCATGCTTCATGTGCTATTTAAAAGTCCCTTCATGCAAAGACTGAAGTATTTTCATCTGATGCTGTTACTGAGCAAGCTGTTGAAAGGTGTGAGCAAGTAGCAAGTCAATCAATATTTTATCCTTTCTAGGCTAATAAGTTCATTATTATTGACACAGCATGGCTGGCTGCCTTCAGCCTGACAGATAACATCCCAAACCAAAGTAATTGGAGTTCTTTTAATGATGTTTTTATTGGGAAGTGTCTTGGGGCCAGGCTGGAGCTTATGGTTGAATCTGGAGAGTCAATTTTTGTATTTGACTAGGTGTAAATAATATGGGACAGGGCAGGGACCCTCAGACTGGTCGCTCTCCTGGGCAGAAAGGGGCCAGGTTGTGAGTTCACATGCCTAGGAAGTGGTTCCTGAGCCTGCCTCAGCTCCTTCACCTCTCTCTCTCTCCTTTGGCCAGAAATTTCCCTTGGGTCCTGAAGCTCAAGGCTTGGCTGACACCAAAATGTTCTGCAGCACAGCCAGCTTGTGCCCAGCTGCCATCAGACCCGTCCCCTCCCTCCACTACCTCCTCTGGCAAAGTTTTCCACTCAGAGCAGGACCAGCAAGGCTTTGTTTCTTGCTGCCCTGGATGGCTGGGAGCAATTGTGTTTGTGGCCTGAGCCTTGCTACCGCTCAGATTTAAAAGCTGCTCTGAAGTTTGTATTACCTCTTTTGTTTCTTGGAAATATGTGGGGCTTAAAATTAAATGGTTCAAATATGGATCAAGATTAAATAATTTGGGTCAGGGCATGTCCTCAGATGCCCTCCAAGAAACACAATCAGTGGTTAACCTGATCAGCTCCTGTAATTCCACCAAATTCAGCTGAAGAAGCATTTCTACAGTAGAAGGAAACTTGAAGCTTAATAGCAAGCATCCCAATTTTTAAACTTTTCTTGAGAATAGTTAGTCTCTGGTGTTAGCAAAACCCAGAAGCAGTGTCAGGGCATGGGTTAGTCAGCATCTGGGTCCTGGTGCTTTGTGTGTGTTGTGATGCCTCTTAGTATGATGGAGTAATTAAGTTTGATTCTTGGGGCTAGAGTGATTCAGAAATTGTGTTGCTGACTTCAAAGTAAAAGTCAGTACAAACAGGTAAGTTTGCAAACTAAAATAGAGATTAAACCAAACCAAGAATTTCACTGCTTGTCAATGAAGGTTTTTTATTTCTGTGTGCATACATAGTACATACATGTGCTTTTCAGTGCTTCCAGAACTTGGCAGCCTTCCCTGGAAAGAGCTCAGATCCATAAAGGCTTGTGCTCCATAAAACACAGTGGCCCTTCTGACCTCCAGCCTGTGGAGTTGCTGGGGAAACCTGTGTGAAATGGCAGCTTTTTCCCTGATGGTGCCATTTCATTTGATAGACTCCAAAATCCTTAAGACACACCTGGAGAAGGTCCCCAGAGGGTCTGAGCATCTACTTCCACATGTGCCTTTGAAATTCTTCTTTGTCCTGTGATTTGGTGGGTGCTTTTCGTATCATTCCATGTGCATCTTATGAAAAAAGTAAGTGGGCAAAGGCATAAACCAGCTGTTTTGGGAGGCTTGATGTGTAACTGTGCTGTGGGCAGCCAGTGGCTCTCTGCCTCCTCCAGTGCCATGGTCCCACTGCAGCCCCTGTGGCCTCTTGCTGAGAGACATTTGTAAAGAAGATTTTTCCACTTGCAGTGAGCAAACTCCTGGTTGCATCCAGTGCCTGCCAAAGTAAAATGAGACTCTGATGAGGCCCCAGATTTCAAGTTCTTGGGGCTGCTACATATTTCTCTGCTTGGGGGAGAGGCCAAGTGTTTGCAACTTTGGATATAAAACGTAAAAGCACTTGGTTGTCACATGCCATTAGCTGTTTAAAGTGTGACATCTCAGGAAATGCTTCATCGTAATCCTCCAAATGAAGAGAACTTCAAACTGTTTGCTCACTTTGGGTATCATGTTGCAGGGTCAGATGGTGAACTCAGCATTGTACCTACTCTCAAATTGGTTTAAACTGCAGTCAGACAGTTCAAGTCCTGAAAAATCAGCTTGTACATTTTCTTTACTTTTTTCTTTACAAGTGGACCTTAGGAGCAATGTCTGTAGGGCAAAGCTTGTCCAGATACTCTTCTCCAGCTGTTTTCCCTGAGACACCTTTTGCTCAACAGCACTGTTAGTTTAACTTTATAATCTGCTTGAGTTTGCTTTCCACTTCCTGCTGCCAGATGAGTAATGGGAAAAGCTGCTCTGAAAGGATATATGTTGTCTGCCTGGGCTTTTGCCTCTGCAAGTAGCTGTATTTCACCTCAAAAAAGAAAAGCTTGAATCTGTGATGCTACCTAAGGAAGAAAGTGGTGCTGATATTTTTTGCTTTGTTCCTCAGGAGCGTTCTAGTTGCTTGCCTGTGCAGTGGTCCAGCAGAAGATGTGTCTGGTATGTAAGGACTGGCCATCACAGATGGCCAAGGGGGCCAGTGAAAACAGCTTTGTAGTCATCCTGATATGAAATTGCTTCACTAACAAGAGTATGAAACACAAAATTATATTGCTGTGTGGAACGAAGTTTATTCAACTGTCATTCTCAAAGGTCCTATTAAGCTGTCAGCTTGGTCTGCTTTGTCCTTGATTTTGCTCCACTGAAATCTAACATGGTTTCACTTCTCAAAGCCAAAACTTTCTAAACTGACCTCTGTCTCCACCCTGCTTATGCCCTTCAGAAAGATTTTTTTTGTTACTTTAAGATGTTATGATTGTCTCTCTGGTTAGAAGTCCTTCATTCCTTGTTTATTTTTCTTTTTAACATCATGGTCCGTATCCATCCCTGTGTAGCTCTAGGGTGCTAATTTGCCACCAGGAGGGTGTTTTTGGCTGGTGAGCTGATAACTATGCAAGTTTGTTGGCTGTCCCTAATGTTATTCAAATTACATCCAGGTCTGGGTGAGAGTATTTGCAGATGAATTTATATGAATCCTTGTGAAGAAAGCACAGATACTGGTAAACCTGACAGTGACTTTATTGATGGTGGTAGTAATAAGAAGTTATGATTACTCTGATCAGGGCTAGACTTTTTTCTTTTGTAATAGGTATGGCTGAGTATTGTATTTATTTCCTGTAAGAACTTTCTCTACCTTGTTTTGGTACAGGGAAAACATATTTCCATTAAATAATGTCATTGGGGTGATTTTTTGCTTCATTTCCATTTTATTCATTGCTGATTTACTTCAGAGTAGCTATTACTGGTATTTGCTTGTTAGATTTTTTTTCCCATAACGTACCAAGCAGTTGTAGCCTTCTTGTTTCTTGAGGAATATTCTGATCCTGGCATGGGCATGAACAAAGCCTCTGACCAGCTATGCAGCCCCTCCTTGTTGTGCTGTAGGTATTAGTCATGCTGCTCCTTCTGTGCTTGTGCCATGGCACCCTGCTCAGGCTGGGCCTCTTGTCCTTCATCCTCGTGAGATGAAGGTCCCTTTAGAAAAGGGGAAGAGGGAGACCATCACATCTCACAAGACAAGTAGTAGCACTGAGTGATCTGTAATTGATGTGACTGTGTGAATCAGCTCCTTTTTTTAATATTGGAGACCAAGGGGTGGGCAAAAGGATAGAGAGCTATGAATTGCTGAGGGGGTTTGCCTTAAATTTGTCAATCCCTTGTACAACATCTGCACGTTGTTTTGCTTTCTTCCCTGCCACTTTAGAGAGCCCTGAATCAGTGAGGAACAGATAGTTCAGTTCTTAAAGCAGTGCTTCTGTAACTGTACACAGTTGGGGAATGTGCTTCTGGTGGATTTGTTCCATGAAATGCAAGAGAAGGATTCATGAGTACATAAAATAACAGCCTAATCAAAGAAATAAACAAGAACAAGTCTGTAATCTTCACAAAATTGGGGGAAAAAAGTGCTTCTGATGGACTTGCTCCTACTGTTTTCTTTGTAGCTGTTTCCAGAGCTCAGACCATCTGTTCCTTGTTGTAGGTTGTTAAGTGAAATGTGCTGCCAATACAAATAGCTCTGCTTGATGTTTGTTTGCATAAATTGTTTTGAAAGCTTCATGATGAATTTTAAGGATTACTTACAGGGGTAGGACTCTGTGGAGGAGGAAATATAAATTTGATGATGCATGTTGGAATCTATTAATTTGTTTGGAATTTATTATAAAAGTGAACATTCTATGTGTTTGTTGGAGGGGAGGGAAACAATTTCATCTTGAGCTCAGAAGGTTATGGTGACAATATGCTTATTTGGCCACATCACAATAAATGTGATCAATCTGCCTTCACATCTAAGTATAGTTGCATTTACTCGTCAAATAAACTATTCAGTATATCTAGCTCACAAAATTTCAAAGAAGTGAAGCCTGCTTGGGTTTTGTGTGCCTTGGGAATCTTACACTCAAGTTTTGTCTCCCTCTTTGATATTGGGCATTTGTGTGGGAAGAGTGGCTTTGAAATGCGTGTGAAAGGTATGTGAGAGGAGGGGAGTTACACCTGGCTGCTGTTGGTTATATGGTGTGCTGTGCCTTGGGATCTGTGGTGGTGGTGTCATGTATGCTATGGCACGTGGGGAGGAAATTCCTGCTTCCCAAAACTGGTGATACGAAGGCTGGAAGAAGGTGGAGGAAGTGTGACTAAGGAGGGAGAGAGGATTTGAGTAAAGCCCTCTAAGTCAGTGACAGAGCTTGTGTAGTCAGACTTCAACAGGATGGTGCTGCCTCGTAGGGAAGTGTCTGCAAACAATGGGCTTGGAGCAGCTGATACAGAAGCAACTCTTTATTCCTTGCAGTTGTGTTCCTCTTAATAGAGATCTAATATCTGGTGGCTTATATTTAGCCTTACAGTCTAGGAGCTTCAAGTAGTTGAAAATCAAATGGCTACCTCCCTTCTCACCAAACCTTTGGGTCTGGATTTGGAATCACTGCACAGTCAGACGTTCCTCTTGTCTCTGTGAAACTGTACATTAAAAACACAACCACACATGTACACACACACACACACACATGCTCCTTAGCTGCTCATCACAGCTTTGCAGTGGTAATTCTCTGGTTTTAAGTGAATTGACCTGGCTGCTTTCATCTTCAGGTAATGCAGCCCCAGTTTATAATTCAGACCAGGAGCTTATGGAGATTTAGAAAGAGGCCCAGAGCTTTGCTTTACTGTGCCAGTTAAAGCATTTATACTGATGACAGTTAAATTGTTGAGGGCTCTGTTATTCATTTACATCACAGACACTAAGGTCCTCTGACGACCTACTGCAAATGTAAGCCAGATGTACCTAAACATATCTATTGTACATTTTACTTCATTTCAAACACTTCTCCTGACTTTCAACTCAAACCTTCTGTCTGTCTTGTCATGCTACAGTATTTAATGATATTTTATTGCATTAGTTCACAAAACCCTTGAGTTTTTCAGTTGTCCTAAGCTAATGGACTGGATCTGTACCCATTTGCTAATACAAGATCTTTTTTAGTAGGTAGCAGAGCTATTAAACATAAATCAAGGTTTCCGATAAAATATTAGGTTTCTGCTGCATCTTACAAAAGGAGAGTCTGCAGTTTTACCTGATGATTATATCTTACAAGCTATAGTTAAAGCTTGTTTGGGGATTTACTGCATTCCATACCCAGTGATTTCATACAAATCCATAATGATTATTTTGTATGTTCCTATCATTTAGCTCATAAAAGAAACCACATAGTTTGCTAGCTGTAGAAATGAGAGCCATCCACTATTATTTCTTTTGGAAGAATGCACTGAGAAACTGATTTTTAATAAAAAGGTAATTCTTTACTATTTAACCTGTGTATCAAAAATCAGAGAGTAAAGAGAGATCCTGCCTTGATAGGACAGAAATAGTCAGGCTTGCTACAGGAAGAAAAACATGTCACAGCACTCAAAATCTTTATATATTCTTTTAAAAAGTAGGTTAAAATAGCATAAGCTTTGGTGGAGATTTATGATTTTATTGTCATACCTTCATGAGTAAACAGGTGTCTCCTATTCACCTTTGGAGCTGGGACTCTTCCCTTTGGAAGACTAGGGTTGTTGTTTGGCATGTTCCCTGGTCCCAGCTGTGGAAAGTGCTCGAGCAGAGGCTTGGCTTAACATGGGGTTTGGTACATCCTTCTAAAGTGTCTCCACTCCCTGCTGCTATTTTTAAGTACACACACAAATCCTTCTGAAGAAAATGTGATAGTGGTTAGGCTGTCCTGAAGTATTGTCCTTGATAGGAAAGCACTGAAGGATACCATTTGGAGCATATGCTCTCTCGGTGTGGGTTGCAGAGGATATGACTGCACTGTTATTTGTACTACAGCAAGCCAAGAAACATGTGACACAACTTGATCTCATTTTTACCCATGTAAATCTGGAGGATTTTTAAAACAGCTTTTGGAGTTGGTTTAAAATTACATATTGTGAAGCAGAGCACAGTGTGGCTTGTACCTTGGTTGGAAGGTAAATACCAAAAGTCAATTGGAGCTGGTTGGGAACTTCTGGTAAAAGATTTCTTTGGAAATATTGATGCAATGAAAGAAAGCTTTTGTGACAATGGATCTGTCTGAGAGCGTCTTGGGTCCAAAATAAGGGAGGGAGCAAAATGAGGCTGTTCTCCCAAAATAGCTGCAAGGATGTGCCTGGGATATGGGACTCCAAGGTTCAAGTTCCCTCACAGCTCAGGCTTGTGGTTAGCCTTGCAGTTATAGTGGGGTGAGTATGTCCCATTTTGGGGTGGTAGGATGCAATGTGTTGAAGCTTTGTGCTGGAATGCAGTGCAGAAAGAAAACTAGAAACATCAACCATTTCCTTGTGAAACAGGATTCTTGGCTGTAGCTTGCAGTGCAGCTATTCTTTCTTCAAACTCGAGTCTGCCCTGGTTTGGAGGCAACAGTATCAGCACCAGAATTTTTGTTGTCCTCTGCTGTAGCAGTATCTGTCGTGCTCCTCAACAATGCAGGGTACCAAAAGGAGAAGGCCAATGAATGGATCTAGGGTGCTATTGCAAAGCAACAAGACAATTCCACTTTTATATAGGCTTCATGGACCGGTTTTGCAGACTAAGTTTGGTCTGATCTTTTTATTTGGTTAGGTTTTTGTTGAGTAAACTGGCAAATGCATCTACATTGGGGCCAGGCTAATGATACCAGATGCCTTTATTCTCGGTGATAACACCAGAGTGACCTTATAGAGACTCTGCTTCTCCAAAGAAAAACAATGTTAACTGTTGACTGTACACTATCATTTGAAATACAGTGCTGTTTAAACACATGGGACTTGTCATCCTGTATCACTGAAAAAACAGAAGCAAGCATGGTGGAGTTGCTGGTCAGTGGATAAAAGTGGTTTTTCTTTCAATGTTTCCTCAAATGAAAAAGCCCATCCCAAAGCCCACATTTAAGCTTTATGTGTAAACCACTAGAAATAACAGGGCCAGGAATGTGATCACCTTTATGAGAATTTAAGAGACAAAATAACAATTGCAGCTGAAGTTGGCTCAGGCTGTTGCTGAGCTGAGCTGCTGCCTGCAGCTGGGGCTCGGAGTTTGTAATTCAAGGCATCTCCTACAGCTGTTGAGAGTTCTGGGGGGAGATGCTGACTTGGGGGCCATTGCGTGGGCTCTGGGGATGACCCCAGCTCTCCACTGGATGTCAGTGTTCCCCAGGAATGCAGCTGCCAGAGCACTTATCTGGCAGTAAAAAAAAAAAAAAGGNNNNAAAAAAAAAGGGGGGGGGGGATGTGTACAAAGACTAAAGAAAATTAAAGAACAAAGTAACCTTGACTCTTTAGAAAAGTCATTTAGGAACAAGTTTTGTGACTGTTCAGCCGGAATTATAAGGCAAACCTTGACAGAAAGATCATGTTTACAGTAAAACACATCTTACACAACTTCCGGGCTCACATGCCAGAAAGAGTTGGATTTAGTTTCAGAAAAAACAAATGAGCATTCTTCACTCATCTCCCTACAGTTTTGATATTTTGATAGGCTGCAAAGTGAGTGATTCTGTTTTTGTCTCTGACAGTTTTTCTTTTTTCAATAGCCACAAAAAAATATTTTTTCAAATCAGTGAAAGCATGAGCATGTCACTAAATGATTGATTGCTTGCTGGGTTTCAGCCTTTGATAATTAAACTTAACACAATGTCTCCTCTTCACTAGAGAATGGTATTGTGCTGAATTCAAAAGACACATGAAAAGTTGAAATCAGAAAATAAAAACCTTTTAAAAACCAAGTGCTCCCATCTGTTGTGCAGTTCAGAAGGGAACGTAACAGTGAGAAAGACACAGAGCATGTAAAACAGTAGGAAGAAGAATGGTGAGCTTTGAGGCTCTACCTTCCACACTCAGAGAAGTGCCTTCATGTGAAGATCTTGTTTCTTGGAGATCTCTGATTGTTTGTTTTTTTGTTTTTTTTTTTCTTCACTAAAATGAATTCACAAAGGGAACCTCAGCAAGGATTTTGCTGAACGACTGGGTGGGGTTTTGTAGCACGTGTCCAGCTGTATCTTTACAGACTCTCATTGATGATGTGTTGAGTGTGTAGTCCTGCATCTTCCTTGGAACAAGTTGTTTCTGACAAAAGGGCAGATTTCTGAACAGAAATCCAGAAGACATTTCTGGCTGTGATGTGGGGTACATTTGAGGGCCCTCTCACCAGTGCAGAAAAAACCAGCCCAAATCTTGAAATGCTCTCTCATATTGAGTTTGCTCAGCAGTATTAATGAGCCTTGTGTTTGTTAACAAACCTGACTTTACCCAACCTGTTACAAGGTTAGTTCCTTTAGTCAGGCACAAGGTTTAGGCTGGAGTATTTAAACTAAAAAAAAAGAAGATACAAATGTGTGAGAGCCCTGGCTGACCTGAGAATTAGAAGGGAGCATCATGGTGAATGTTCTGGTGCTTTGAGTTGAGATCTCTTAGCCCCTAAGTCTCAAAAGCATAGCAGTGCTCCAGGATCAGGGTTTGGCTTTACAAAAACTTGAAGACAGGAGTCCCCCATGCAGCTCATGGCAGACTTTACTTTGATAGATACTTTTGGCCTGATATTTAGCCCAGTTTATTCAGTCAACCCAAGCTAAGAATGTCCTCTTTTGCATTACAGAGCCACTTGTGAAGGAATGAGCCTGTCCTCTGGGGATAACAGTGACCAGCAGTGTCAAACCAAGCCATGAACTGACTTCGCTGCATGTCTCCCATGAGAGAGGTGATGGGTGTGCAGAGAGAGGCACTGAGCAACTCTGAGAGGTGAGTAAAGCTTGGGACTGACTGCCCCACATACCTATGATGTTCCAGAGATGTTTGTCTACACCTGGAGTAGTTTCTTACTGTGACAGTTCAGCACAGCACAACGTTGAAGCAAAGCTCTGCTGGAGAAATGTGATGGATAGGGATTGCATACCTTCCTCTGGAAGTGGCCTGTGCTTGATGTAAAGCAGTGAGCCCAGGTCATTAATTCTCTTTATATTTTGGGACAGAATATATGTGTCTGATGTGCAAACTGTTTAGGGACATGAGAGAGCAAACCACCTTTATCCAAAAGGCGCTTTCATGTCTCTCTGAGACTGGTAGCCAGATCTGATTCAAGAAAGGGATTCTGGACAAAATTAGAAAAACCTGGGCAAAAATTTCTTTTGGACAAAATAGGAATTCACCAATAGGAAGTAAATAAACCAGACTGAAAAGCATTTTCCTCTCGCAGCTGGTTGAAGGACTGACTTTTTTAGAAGCTCTGCAACCTCTTGAGTTCCTGTAAAGCTATGCCAGAGGGGTTGACTGAAACACTTTTAAAAAATTGGGTTACTTTATACTGTTCCTCGAGGTTGTTAGTGTTGTCCAAGTTAAGCTCAGTGTCTTGCTCCTTGTTAAGCTTCTTGTCTTCTGTAAACTCTTATGAACTGTCATATAAAAAACTAAATGGAAATGTCTGCTTTCCATTTTTATCCTCCCCTTTGTTCACTGCCTTGTTTTCCAGCCTGAACTGTCACAATATAGTGAGCCAGGAGTTACAGTATTTAATGTCTCACAAATGTAGGCAAGGAAAACTGCAGGTAAATAAGTTACTGTGTTAAGTTGATTTTTGACTAGTGGAATAAAAGCAACTTGTGTGTGTGTGACTGATGGTGAATTTCAGCTGAGGCCATGGTGCTAAAAGTAGGGTCAGGCAAGACACATTGGAGTTGGAGTCCATGCAGTCAGACCAGTTTTGAGTTGCAGCAGGAAAGACTGAGCCCTGTGACATTTAGATATGATACAAGGTTATTTGATTTGCTCTTTCTAATCTTCTAGGTTAATTTTTCATATGCAAGTAGAAGATGGCGGCAAATGACATAAGCATAAGGAGTGAGATGCTTGCCTTTAGCTTTACCAATTTATTGTCTTACTGATGCTAAAGGTGTCTTCTGCTGATTACTGAAATATTTTCTGAATTAGATACAGCTGGGGAGCTGTCTGAAAGGAAGGTGAAAACCTGTCTCTCCTGTAGTGCCTGTAGTCAAACATGCTGAGGATCTCTCCCCTCTTCCTTGACTTTTTTGAGGTGTCAAATACCTGTAAAGCTCTGAGAGCACCAGACCTGAAGGGATATAAACCTGGTGAACTCTGCTGTATTCCAGTAATAAGTTAAAGGGCAGACAGACGTGGCCTGATTGACTGCAGGGCTGGATGCAGCACTCCTCCTGCTGAGAAGCCAGGCCGCAGAAATCCCAGCTAACTGGCATCAATGGGAAATGGGCATCTGGGCTGCTAATTTTGTGTGTGATTCTTGGTAAAATGTAATCTTTACCATTGGTTCCTACAATGTGTTTTCTTTCCCTGTGACCACCACACAGTGTTTATTTGATCATGCTGAGAACCCACATCTTATCTGGTCTTCTAACTCTTTCCTTTTGAAAGAGATAACGACGGAAGGGGGATCAGAGCAGCAAGGGAGAGGGGGGTATTGTGAATAAATATCCTATTTGCATCTGCACAGTTAGGCACAGTTGAATATTAAAGATCCTGTTATTTTCAGCAGCCATTATAATGTGAGACTTTAAATTCTGTATAGTTTTTACTGGAGTTGTAGTTTTGGCTTTTCGTTTTTTTTTTTCTTCTAAGAAAGATACAGGCATTGCTTCACACTGGGAGGTTTCTGAAGTTCAGGCTGTGCATGTGGGAATTAGAAACAAATAGGCTTAATTTCCTAAGGTCTGACAGGACTGTTAATGGTTAAGCATTGCTAAGGGACTGTGCTTTCTTCCTTTACCAGTTCCCTTCCCTTCATCTAGAAGAACAACATTTTAACTTCATACAGTCACTAGGAAAAAAATTTACTTTGTAAGTGACCCTTGAATATTTTGGTTCTTGTGGCTGACCCTGGGTTAAAGGATACCAAGATAGCTCAAGCCTGCTTTTTGTCAGCGTTTCCACTCTACAGGAACTCCTGGAGATGCCTTGGTGGGAATCCAGTGATAAAACTGGAGCTCATTTCTCACTTACAGAAAGGAAAACAAAACTGAGGAAAGAATGCTTCCTGCTACTCTTTGGTCAGTCGATAAGCTTAATTGGCCAGGCTTGCCTGCTGTACATTGATTGTACCTACTAATAAAAGAGCTATTGATTGGCACTTTATTTAGCACTGGCTTGCCTGGACTATAGTTCCTACTAATGTTATTATTACATCAACCTTTTCCTGTTCCCCAGTTCTTTAGTGCAATAAATTATGTCGAATGCCTCTAGTGTTTTCAATATTCTTGGACAGTTTCCTTTGGGTATTTGACCTCCTTAGTACACAGTGTGTCATCTCTAGTACGTGTGAAAATGTCTGATGGGATGCGGGAGGAATGTAGATGCTAACCTGCTGTGGGAAAGGACTGGAATTGTTATGCCTACATTTTGTTTGAATTGGCCCTCAGAAATCAAAGAAATTGATATTCCTTGACATCTATTTAATGTGACTGTGATTAGTGAGTGGTGGTGGCAGGTTAATGGAGACAAATATCTCTGTCTGGAAACTTGTGTTGTCTTTGTAGCCTTGCTACTACCAGTAGTACCTCACTTGTTACAGCCCAGAGCAGCGGTCCTGTGCCTGTCCCTGGAGTAGATCTGGGACCTTTTTGGTGAGAAGTGCTGCTCTTAATCTCAAGACAGAGGGTTTTGGGGCTCAAGCAGTTAAACTGGTGCTTCAGACCTGGTTTCAGCTGGTCTCCAGTCTGCCACCATAAATCCCATTATTGTGGATGAATGATATAATTTTCTGCATTCTATCACAAAATAAACATGGCTAGAGCCTAGCACAGAGTCCTGCTTCAGCCGAGGTACTACCTGTGCTACTGTACTATGTCTCCTTAATGTGCTTTATAAAGAAAAGGTTTTGGACATCAATGGAAGTTTGGTAGAAATGCACAAGAGCTGCTCAGTACTAGCACATAGTCCTCTCTTCTCTGGGTAACAGTACGAAAAAAAAATTAAACAGTCGAAATATTCACATTTTAAGTTGTACACGAGTTTAGAGGGAGTTTGTTCTTCACAATTTCTTGTTTAAGTTTCAGTCTTTGCAGCTGGATGGAGGTTCTTTGTGTGGTCATTACTTAAAAGCACTAGTGAATCATGGAGGCAATACCTAATTCTTTGCTTGCTAAACTTAAAGTTCAGGAGACATGGCTACAATTGGTACTTTAAAATTTTTGCATTCTCCCCCATACCCATCAAATAATCCTCAAATGAAAAAATATTTGTGGTTAATAAAAAGTTGGCAACAAAATATTGCTTGCTTCCTCCTATTAAGGCTATTTCTTCTGGCATTTATTTCTAATGCTTTTAAAAGAGCCTTGTATTTAAAGAGTTCTTTTTCTTTTTTTTTTTAAAATAAAAAACCAAATCACCAAAACAATCCCTCACCAAAACCCCATTTTAAATTTCCAACAACAAGACTAGAAAATAACTCTGCATGACATTCCAGAGTAAATTGTGTTTTTTTCATGACTTCAGATGTTTAATCGGCAGAACACCGGCCTGTGAGGATCCTGACTGGAGGTGTGAAAGCCCAGGGTCTTGGTTTTGATACAATAATGGACTTCATAAGGCAGTGTTGATTTACAGCAGTAGAGGATCTGGCCCTGAGGAGACTTGACATCCCTTTTGAGTCTTGAGAGTTTTAGAATTTCAGTCTTCCTTCTCACTCCCAGTATGATGCATCCCATGAGGAATAAATTACTTGTGCTTTGCCTAGGAGTACTCTGCTACAACTTTAGTGATTTTTGCATTGGGATATTTACTTTTTGTTTCAGTGTCCGAGCTTTTAACTTGTGAATATTGCCCTGCATTTGCAGTGCTTTCAGAGTGCATTTATGTATAGCAACACTTCTTACATCTCCTTGTATTTAATTAATTTCAGCAGTGGAGTGGGGGGTGGTGCTTGCTGCAGTTGTTCCAGGTCTCTTTAGCCCTGCTGGGCTGTCCCAAAGTGCCACAGGAGGGGTAGGGGCTGGTGCTGTGCAGCACAGCGGGGCTCAGGCTGTTGCTGGAAACTTGAAGCAGTTGTGAAAAGTCTGCTGTGCCTGTGCACACTGTGACTTGAAGTGCTTTATAAATCTGACAGCCTGGCTCCCTTTCACAGGGAGAGGGGAGGTTCTCTGGGCTGCCCCCTGCCAAACTGCAACTGCCTCCTCCAAACCCTGCAACAGCTCAAGCCAATGTTCAAATAAGGACTATAAAATATGAATGTGCACCATGGCCAGCTGTTTTAACAGGGCTGTAACTACTGCAGATAATGTGACAACCCTGTGCCCTGCACTCGTATAATAAATGCTGGCACCGGGATGCACGTAGGAAATGCTCTGAGGAATATCTGTAAGACTTCAGAACAAGCTGTGGAACATCCACAACAGAAGATATTAGTGAAGTGAGGGTGTATTGGGAAATGCAAGAGTGTTAACCCAAAAAACAAGACCACAGACTGTAAATGTAGGTTAGAAATTGGTGTCTTCTGCTGTTAATATTCCTTCCTGATGTTCCTCTGCTCCAAGCTTGACTCCTGGAGGAGAGGTTCCATTCTTTAGCTGGGACAAGTTAAAAGCCAGCAAGCTAATTCCATGTTTATTTTTCAAGAAGCAAAATTCAGCTTTACAACTTGCATTCGGATATACCAGGGTGTGTTTGACAGGGCTTCATACCTCACAGTGCTCCCAAGGCAAGTATTAATTGCTCCATAAAACACACTGTGTCATGTCTTGTGGCTCAACGTGTTACAGGTCTGTGCAAACTTGTTTTATAGCCCTAGCAGCCCACTACTGCTTCTGAGAAATGTTTTCCTTTTAATGGGGGAAAGAAAAACAGCATTTAAAAATATTATAACGGTGACAAGGAAGAAAGAATGCTATAGAATTTCCACAGGCCAGAAAAGCTGTCGCGGATTAAACACCTGTTATAAACGGGTGCACATATATTATTTTGTATTAAGGAGTCTTCTGTCTGGAGAACAAATCCATCTCCCCTAATTTGACACCCTACCTGATATCTGGGCCAAATGTTGCCTTAATTTGTCTTAAGGCAGAAACAGAAGAGCATATGTGCAACTGCAGCCACAACCCCTGGCTCAGCAGTGCACCAGTAAAGCTGTGCTTGGTGCTCCAGAATGTACCATGGGCTTCATACCCTCATTGCAAGCGAGGGCCAGTTGCTGTGGATCTGACTCCTATTTACCCAGGATGTTTCCACAGCAATTATGGCAACTGAAAACAACAGAGTGGACCTCTTGGCTATTGAGAATTGTAATTGTCCTTTCCAAGTCTTCCGGTTCCCACTCCCACATCTCCAGGAATGACAATAAGCAAGCCAGCAGATTACAGCCTAGCCCCAAAGATTCACACATGGTGTCGCTTCACTGGGGTCAAGAAGGATTATTTCCAATGTCTAATCACAAGCATGTGGCTGAGCCTGATCAGAGTAAGCTCAGTTCCTTGGCCCCTTCCTTCCTGGTTGTCTTTCCAATCTTAATTCTAGGCAAGCCCCAATAAGGGGATTGGAACTTGCTTTGAAAACCAAGTTTTGTTGTTCCTCTTTAAAGAGTATTTTTAGCCCATTCCCCTCTGTGCAATAAGTAGTTAATACTGGATTTAGTACCTGCTGTGCTGTGAGCTATTACCTTTGTGATATGGGAGCATTTTATAGCCACTTTTCACTCTGTACCACTGGCAGAATGATTTCACGATGTGTATAGATGTTGAAGATTCAGACCTCAGATTTGTTGATGTGTTGCCAAATATCTAGCATAGGCATCCAATTAAACTGCAATTTAGTTTTTCATGGGTTTTGCTTTGCTAGATCTGGATGCTTTTTCTGCTTTTAGCTCAAAAGTGAGGAAAGATCTGAAGATATTCAAGTGACAAATCTCTGGCAATGACATCTGACTGAAGTTTACTTATTAAAGACTGTAACAATACAATTTTCTCTACCAAAGCTAAGCTGAGGGTCTTGCTGAGGTTTGGGCTACAATATTTTTGTTGCTGCCTATGCTATATGATATACACAACTTGTCTGTAAAAAATGCAGAGTATTTTCAGGAACTGCTGCTGTACAGTAGTTGAGCAGGAAATTGTTTTTATTTGCAAGTAATGTGATGTGAAGTGAAAGGATACTCTAATTTATAGATAGGTAAATCTTGCTTTTACAAGAGTTAATTCTATTATGTATAAATATTTTTCATTTTACAGTTGTAAAATCAGCTGAAGTTAGAACCTAATTCATAACTGATCTGAAGATTTATGAAGCGTTCCCTTTGTGTTCTCCTCAGGACACACAAGGGACGTGCTTCCCCTGTGCATGTGAATTATCCCTTGTGAAATCCATTTTTTGTGATTTATCAATCCTCTCTACCCTGGCTTGCAGGCTAATGTATCTGAGAGCTACTGTGTGTAACAGCCCCTTAAATCAAGGGGAAATAAGGAGGTTTGTTAAAGCAGATTAAGAAGTTGAAGGGGGCAGTTCCCCAAACCACTACTTATGTCTGTGTCCTTGCTTCCAAGAGCTCCAGTTGTAGAAGAGCTTTGTGCACTTGCCCTCATTCTCAGCCTGTTTCTGCTGCAGTTGAGGCTGTTCTGTGATCTAGAGCAGGGGTAGGAGGCTGAGGAAAGGAGCCATTTTTGAGGTGACAAAAATATGCATCTTTTGGATGAAAAAGTAGAGCCAGGAGAAAAAGCTTGAGGAGGAAGACACCTCTGCAATTTAAGACCCACAGAGTATGAAAACTGTCTCCGGCCTATCGGAAACAACAGCAACAAAAACCAAAGCAAAAAACCCCACAAACAAAATGTGCATTCAAATCGTCTGTTTCCCCTGGCTTCAAAGTGAGCTCGCACAAGGATCACGGTGTGGCGTGTGTTGTAAGAAATGTGAGATCTTGTCACTTTGATGCACGCAATGTCTAAACCTTCAAAAAAAAAAAAAGTTTTATGATCCATATAGTTTTGTTTAAGCTTCAGTTTCCTGGCTGAGTCTTGTCACAAAACTCCCAGGTCATGTCCATGGAGTGAATGCTTTCAGAGGCAGTGACTTCTTGTCTGGTTAAAGCTCCAGGAGGGACCATGATTTCAAGATGGCATCCTGGGCATAACATTGGAACATTAAGTATTCCTTGGGGTTTTCCTTGACTACCCTATAGAGCAATTTCACTGGTAGCACCTTGGAAGATGTTCTCAGGTTGAGAGCCTGAAATCTGAAAAGAGTGAGGCATTGAGAATCATCATCAACACGGCCGAGTTGATGAAAAAACACAGAGGAGACTTATTTTTCACAGTCCTTCTAAAACAGCGCAGTTGCCAAGGCCATGAAGCTCCAGTGAGAAGCCTGAGGCTCAAGGCCCGGGGCGCCCTCACGGCACAAGGATCAGTGTCTGCCTGTGAAGGGAGGCTGCAGTGCAGGGCTGTTGCCTGGTGGGAGCCTGGAACTGCTGGGAGGCTCAGTGAAGCACAGGGGCTACAGAGTATTTGGGAATATTTTGTTGCTACAGGACCAAAATAACTTTTCATGGGAAGATCAGTGGGAGTAGCAGGATTCGAGATGCTTAAAAATTAGGCATAAGGTAGATACGTTGTTAATTTCTGTGCATGTTATCAGTGGAAAAAACTGCATTGTTACTCTGAGGGAAGTGGCCTGTTCAATTCATGTCTGACTTGAATGAGCTTGTGCAAAAGCAAAATTAGTTTTCTATCCATGTCCAAGCTCTCTGTAACTTTCCTAATCCAGTGTAGCAATTGAGGCTGCAAAATGCAAGTGATGTTTACATTTGGAATTAAAAGTTACTATTGCTGACTAGATGGTACAGCCCACATAAAATAGATCTGTTCCTTCTCTTGCAAAGTGTATCGGATAATATTGTGGCTGGTGGCTCAGATAACACTTATTATGAAGGGGAAAACACCATTACAGAAATTGGAATATAGTGTAATTGTAGTGAATTGAAGTTGAATAGAATGAATTACAAGGAGTTTGACATGAAGGAAAGTAAAAGGTGAGCTTGAAATTAATTACTGCAAATTTGGAGTTGCAGCTCATTGCAGTGGCTTTGGAGATGGGCTGAGTTAGTGGGTAACAGAGAAATCCCCTCTCACTGAATGTTAGAAAAGGAACTTTGCTTAGGTACAACTTGTTGCAACTTCTGTGTTTCTTCATCATTAGCACACAGCACCTAGTTGTAGCTCTTAGTGATAATTCCTAAAAAAGGTTTTTGTATGTGGAACTTGTGCAGGTGACTTATTTGTGGGTTATAAAATATTTTTGTCATTATTTTGAGAAATGGGTTTTCAAATATAAATGGAGATGAGATGATGTTTGGTAGCAAAATGTTGCTACCAAATTTCTTTATTGGGGTGGGGAAAAAGAAGAACTAATATATAAGCTTATGATTATGAATGCAAACATTTATTGACTACTTTGAGCCAACTCAACACTTAAATCACTGGTAGCATCTTTTAATATTGATTAAGGTAAATACTCCACTGATAGCATTAGTCAATATCTATGTGTAAATCAACATGTGATGTTTTTACTGTATGTTTAATGTTTTTGAGTTATGCGCTTCTGGTTCTGAAACAATGAACTGGAGGCTGGAAATCATTTTGGTCCTGACAAAAGGTGCTGCCTTTCTTAAAACATTTACATTTTAGGTAATTGGCTGCAGCACCTGCCAGCACCACTGTAGCCTGATTGAAGCCGTGTCCCAGCAGTGCCACTATGAACCACAGCGCTGAGAGTTCATAACCAGGGCAAATTTGGAGTGGGGAAGGGAGGGCACCAAGTTTTTAAAGCTGCAATGTGATACACAAAGTCTCAGTAACTCGATCATTTTGAAAACATCTCTTTAAATGAATCACGTCACATTTAGGAAAATGTTTAACTGTAGGAGTTGTTTGGCTAGAAGTCCAGACCTAGTCATCC
This sequence comes from Edolisoma coerulescens, assembly GCA_013397115.1. Taxonomy (NCBI): domain Eukaryota; kingdom Metazoa; phylum Chordata; class Aves; order Passeriformes; family Campephagidae; genus Edolisoma; species Edolisoma coerulescens. The sequence goes on along the minus strand of VWZW01003082.1, from coordinate 298,755 downwards.
AGGATAGCTTGATCTGTGCCAAATTAATGAATTTCAGCCCATGCTCATGAATATTTAATGGCTGGGAACTAATATAATTCACATGGCTTTGCGGCTTTCAACTCTTTGTACCAGTTTCCACAGTCTTGCCCAAAGCATCAATGCTTTCACAGGGGAAATACCATGTGTGTGGTGTCTCGTGATGCTATTGCATACATTACTTAAATATCACACTTTACCACTCAGTATTACACAAATTTAGGATTACCCTAAAAAATGGTGTTCAGTACCTGTTCACTGAAAGCAGGATTTGGGTTTAGGCTGAGCTTGGGCTGTGCTTTGGCCCCTGCTCCAAAATGGCAGAAGATTAGCGTTACTCACAGTTGCAGCTCAGTAGTATCACTGTGGAAGAATAAACTGGTACCAAAAGAGTTGGACCTTTTTTCCCTGTTACTGTTTCCTGAAAGAAATCTCAACCTTCCTGTAAAAAACCACAAAATATTACCCAAAAGCCTCCAAACAGGCAAATACACCAAAACAAAAAGATAAGAAACTCAAACCCGAGGAAGTCCCAGGCAACTTGCCATTCCTCTTTTACTAATGTTCATTGGCATATTCACATGATCTGGCTCTCCATGGAATTGTAATTTGATGACACTAATGATTATCCAGGAATAATTTTTCCACTGGGGAGAAAAATGTAGCACAGCCAATTTGGGTGATGGCATAAGTGATTCAATGGTTTAAATACTAATAAAAATTGAAATATCTTAGTAAGTAAGGGTTAATTGAAGAGCTTTTTTCCAAACCCACTTAGCTAAAAGTAATTAAAAAGGAGAGAAAAACCAACATAATTGAGGCTATTGATATTGTGAGGGTTAAAAAATAAAAACTGCTGTGTCAGTTTCTGTCCTCGGAGAGCCTGAGGGACCCTCAGGCACCTTATTCACAGTCATTTCAGGCAAGTAAATAACAAAACCAGAGAAATATCTTAGGCCATTGCCTGGAGAGGGGCTTAAAAATATTAAGAAAAGACAAGAGCAATAAACAGTCCTTGTAGCTTTCCCTGAAGCAGGAATACTGTCAGGAATAGCTTTTTAAAAATAATAATAAAAAATCCAGGATCTTCTGGGCATGAATGAGCTTAGCTCTGGTGATGTTTCAGTGACATACATCAAAGCATACCTTCAACGTGTAAATTTGCCTGACACATTTTTAAAGTCTCCGTGGGGCATTTGCTGCTGTTATCAGTTAGACTTGAGAACCGTAATTATATTACATTTGGAATTTGATGGTCTGTTTTATGCAGGAGGTCAGCCCAGACTGTACTGGTCCCTGCTGGCCTTCGTATTTATGCATGTAATGAGTAAAGGATCTCATCCTGCAAACACTGGGGCAGCTGGGTGTGTTAGCATACAATAGATGACTTCAGGAACATTAACCACAGGGCTCAGTAAAGTTATAGCACTAAATATTTGGAAATGCTAACCCTGAATATCTACTACTATTTCCTTAAACTGGAATATTTGCTGCTAAAATATAAAGGTACAAATTTTTTTTACTCCTTTTATGTAAGGGATGGTTTTACGTTACTTCTTGTCGCGCCTGTTTAGATGCCTGCTGTTAATACAGCATGAATTTATGTAGTGGAGATGTATTTGGGCTAGAGTGGAACTTTCCTTCTGCCCCAGTGTGAGTCACCAGCTCTCCTCATGGGCTGTTGTCAGGTGAATTCCTACTCTGGAGTCTCACGCGAGGACATTTCACTCATGTATCTTGAAACTGCTCCATAAGAGAGCTGATGCTATTTTAGCTTTCTCTGTCACCTCAGGGTGCTGCTAATGCTGCTAATGACTCACAGGTTGTAAGATGCACCTTCTCCTTGATTCCTCTTATAGGCTATTAACTTCTTTGATGCATGAGTGTCAGGAAATAGTGTCAAAACCCCAACCTCCTCAAAAGCTTGTTGGAGGGAGTTGAAAGAAAACTCAGAATAACAGTAAAGCAGGAAAACTGAGTAAAAGATTTTTCTTTACTCATTCAATTTAATATGCAGTCAGAACTGAGCCAATTTAATGATTTTCTTGTTTACAAGCATATAAAATTAAGAGTTACTGGCTCACGAAGATTAATTTAATATCAGATGTAAACCCTAGTGTATTCTCTGTCACAGTTTTTCTTGACAGTTGTATTTCAGTCTTTTCTAAGTCCATTAATTGTGAATAGATCAAGAGCCACTTAGTGTTATAGCTTCAATCCAAAGATAAGCAGAGAGATTGGATATGGGTTCTCCAAGGAAAACCTAGATGGCACAGTACCAAACATGATTTACCTGGCATCACCCTTCCTCTGGCACTAACCAGAGATCAGAGCTTGTCCTTAGAAAACAATTTACTGGCAAAGCTCTATCAGACTAGAGACCAGTCTTTGTTGTGGCAAGGGCTGGTGTTTTGTAAGAAAAATATATGGTCTTGGTAGTCATATGTAACTCTGAACTGGGTGATCAGCACTTAATCTCCTGTGTGATGAAAACACTGTGATTTGAATTTTAAAAACCCACAAACAAACTCAACACGGCTTTAGGGAATCTGGAGTTTCAAACCTGACAGTAATCCAAGTGTTTTTGTTTACAAGCCCAAACCGAAACATCTCTGAAAGGTCTGATAGTAGAAGTACGTGTTTAAAGGTTACTGGAAGTCAGACACAGGATTATCCATTAGGTTGGAGACTCCAAAATGGGAATAATGAAGACTGCCCACTCTTCTATGGAAACTTTCCTCTGGTGCCTGAAATAGTTTAAAGATAAAAAAAGGGAAGCTTCCATAAGGGAGAGTTATGATAGAGAAGGGGACAGACTTTTTAGCAGGGCTGGTTGTGACAGGACAAGGGACAAAAGTTTTAAACTAAAAGATGTTTTTTTTCAGATTGGATATGAGGAAGAAAAGTTTTACAATGAGAATAATGAAAATTCTGGCTAGCTTGCCCAGATGGTGGATTCCCCATTCCTGGAAACATTCAAGGCCAGGTTGGACAGGGCTCTGAGCAGCCTGGTCTAGTTGAAGGTGTCCCTGCTCATTGCAAGGGGCCTGGATTATCTGACTTTTACAGGCCCTTTCCAGCCCAAACCTTTGTATGATCTGAAAAGTAAGGGAAAGGAACCCAAGTAGAACTGAGACTCCGTGCCATTCCCACTGCACATGTACTGATGCTGTTGCTGCATGGCTCTTGAGTAAATAACCATGAGTCCACAGAGCTTGTCTGTGATTGTGCCCATTGTAGTGTATAGGAAAGAGGAGAGAAGATGAAGTAGTGCTAGAAGAGCAGAAGCTGCAGATACTCACAGACTTCTTGGTACCAATTTTTCCTTTTTACGTGCAACACTCATGGAAATTGGTTTGCGCTAGGAAATAGATGCATTTATGGGGCCTGAGTTGAGCTCCAGTGAGGAGCAGTTACAGGAGAAGCCCTAAGGCCATTGCCAGCCTTTCCTGGGAGCATCTAGGCTTTCTTGGAAATAGCTGGAGTTACTAATAATCCCTAAGTACTGGTTGGACACAGTGCGTGTGACAGATTCTGCTCAGTACAGATGTAAACTTGCACCAGGGAGGGAGGTGGGGATTTAGGGATGTGAGATGGAGGTTTTGAAGTAGTGAAGAGGGCTAAAAAACCTGAGGTCAGAAGGCAACTTTTTCCAGGGAAAGTGGCTCACAACTGCTGCATCTCTGAGCTTTGGCTTGATGCCACAATCTAAGCCTAAATAATTTGTGATGGGATGACAAAAGCTCCTTTGGCTTTCATGTTACACTGCACCTTTTGAATTTTTTAAGGATTGAGTCCTAGCTGCTTTATATGTGGATGGTTTTACATTTAATGAGGTGTTGCTAATTTTCAGTTTAGTCTATTTATTCTTTCTTATGAAGAGCAGAAGCAGCTGCTAATTCCCCTTGAGACTCCTCGTGTAGAGTACCTGCACCCACCTACGTGTCCTCATAAATTGTTTCCTGAACTAAAATGAGCTCTCAGTATTCATTTACTTGCTTTTGGCAGGTTTAAGTGGGAATGTAAATCTGCATCCGCTTTTTGATTCACAAATGCATTTTATTCCATAAAGAATTAATGTGGCCACATATGAAAACTGCACCTCTGTTTCTGCTAAGTTATAGTCTTTCCTTTCTGTCAGATTCCTTCTCTCCCCTGCCCCCCTATTTGCCTGCTCCCATATTGCTAAATTACTGTAGTTTTAGTATTGCCAGAACAGAATATTCACTAGCGATTCTCAATTCTGACATCCTAAAGCCCTAGAGTCATATTTCAGGCCTGGATGGCACTTAAAGGCCCATAATCTTTTGCTGAATGGGTTTTGCAATACGCAAGCTGAGGCAAATTATTCAGTTTAAGGACCTGAGCTGCTCCGGGAATTCAGGGCTCGAATGTGGCACACACTGTTGTTTTTAATTATTTATTTATTTAGAAAATGTTTGAGCAGGAAAACCTGCAGGGATGGAACATTTCACATATCGTTAGTTCCTGGCACCGCGGCCTTGGAAAAGAAAACGCAGCCATTACACCATCCTTGGCACTCAGGTTCAGGCACAGAGTGTGGAACCCAGGAAAAGTCCACGGAGAATGGGAGAGGGTTGCGGGCAGAGGAACACCTTTGAGGGGGCTTAGTCTCTTTCCAGTCAAGGAGAATGGGATTTAGTAGCAAAAGACAAAATCCACAGATTGTGCTTATAATGATGGTTTGTTTTGTTTGGTTGAAAGAGTTATGACTGTTTGTGGCCTGGTGAATCCTGGCAGTTTTCCCTGTATGATTTAGGGAAGGCTCTTTCAGGGCCTCTGTTAGAAAACCAGTAACAGGATGAATTCAGAAGCCCTTTCTGCACCAAAAAGGGGGTCATAGTGAAGGCTTGAACTTCTGTATTCCCTGGAAAAATTTTCAAGGGTTTTGCAAGTGTAGAGCTAATAATTTTGTACTATGGCTAATAAAAGATTCCCACTGGTGCTCCAGTAATTTTAAGCTTAGATTACCCTTGAGAGCTGTGTCTGTGATGTAACACGATACATGAATACATTTGGTAACCTTATTGCCTCATAGATAAGACGTAAAATAAGTCTTTGACTATGGTAGGACAGAAGACTTTAAACCTCAGGTTAGAGAAAAAAAAGGGATATACGTTTTGTATAACTAATACTATAAATATGTTAAATAATAAATAATCTTTATTTACTCAGTTCATAGAAATTAGTTTGTTTCTGCATGTATTTTTATGCTGATGATTATTTTATTATTTTATGATTTTATCTTCCCTTTTATTTTTTTATGATTTTATTTTATGATTTTATCTTCCCTTCTCCTGTGGAGTTCATGGAGCATTACCCCAGGGCTAATCTGTTGATTACTCCAGGATTCTGCCCTTATTGCAACATGAGTAGTAGTTGTGTAGTTGTGGCATCAAGCTGTTTTGCAGCAGCCCAGAATCTTGTGCAAATTTCAAATCCCTTTGGCATGAAAACTTTGTAACCCGGTAACGCTATTCATTCACATTACATCCATCTATTTCATATCTGCAGTTGTTTCTTCTGTTCCAGGATTTACCTAAAATTATGGGAGGAATCCTCCTTTGTAGCTTTATTACCTTTGTCGTGTCGCACGGGGTCAGCAGTATTGCTGGTGCTGGTGGTGGTGCTGTCCGTGTGCCCCGGATTCCATCAGCCTACTCGGGGACTGAGGGGTTGGCACGCGCTGCTGCTGCTGCGTTCTGGCAATGCCAGTGCAGTTTAACTTCAGCAACCTGAAGGACCAGTGGTGCCAACAGTTTAAAGGCATAGCTCTCAGTGAACATGAAGTATTTAAACTCGGATGGTTTTCTACCCCCTGGTAAGAAAGAGTTGGCAGCTTTCACCTTGGAGCTCTGATCATCTTTTTTTTTCTTCTTCTTTCTTTCCACCGAAGTTTGTGCAGTCTAAGCGAGCAGTGCCTGAGGTGCCTTCTTTGTGGAGCTGCTCAGTTGCTTCTTGCCAGATGATAGGGCTTCTGTAAAGAGAAACTTTATCACTTCTTAGTTGGTATTTTTTTGTGTAGTAAATCTCTATAAACAGCTTTTTGATTGTCTGGAGCAGTTTAGATGGGATAACTGCAATTAAGACGCTGCTGTCAGAAAACTAAGTTGACTTTGCTTATTTCTTTTAAAAGTGTGTGGCTTTTTGCAATTCTTTTGGTCGCAGTTCTTATTGGAATTCAATATTTAACAAAGGAGCTAATGGTACCAATCAGCATCAACTGAGCTCGTGTTTTGCATGCAGGTCCTATATGAGTTTGAGCACACAGCTCTGCTGAGCCCTCAGCCAAAACCCACAGCCCCCGAAACCATCGGACTCGTGATTCAGGCCACCTCAGCGTGTCAGAGATTTTCCAACCTCCCCTCCATAAAGCACTGGTTGGAAGAACACAGCCCTGTTCTAAACTGTTCTGTATGAGCACACTCTGCGTGTTGGGCAGCACCGAGCGCTGCTGTGCCCACCAGGGCTGCTCTGCTGTCCTGGGCACCAACTCGCTGCCCAGCACACTCTGGGCAGAGGGCAATAGCCAGCAGGCAAGCCAGGAACGAGGTGAGCACAAGCCAACATGTTAAAATAATCATGACCTCCCTTCACTTGAGCCTGTTGAGTTGCCAGGGACTTAAAAGAGTGCTTGAGTCCTGGCCCCTGCTTAATTGGTCTCCACACACTGGCAGCAGTCTGGTTGTGACAGGCATGTTCTCAGGTTGTAAGACTGAGGATCCTGTATGGGACCATGAATTTTATTGAATTGGCTGTATTAAAGCATATCTTTTTGCCAAGCACTTCACTGTAGTCGGATGGAATTCACTGTTGATGTGTCATATATTAGAGAATCTTACTGAGCTCCTCTGTACCTGGAATAGGCAGTGCTGGTGATACCAGTTAAGACACACAAATGTGGGTTGTGTTTACATTAAAAAATTGTGTGTGTGTTATTGGATGTATTATTTTTGGCATTTCAGCATGGAGCATTGCCTCTAGAAACATTTTATAAGTTTTATATGCTTTTGCACTGTTAAATGGTATTATGTTTCCTGTATTTGCATTGGCCTAAATCAATTGAATTTAGCTAAAACCCTGGATTTTGTTCAGCTTGCTGGTGGAAATTTATTTTTATTTTATATCCAGATACATGAAAAGTCTTGAAAAACAGGGTGTGGAAAATCAGCTGCTTGTTTGCTTAGTGTATCCCAGGAAGAACAGTGTTACAGGACTTTGTAATAGCTTAGTTCCAAAGCCATAAAAGTGCTGAAGACAAGAGTTACAAGTGTTGTAAGGAAGACTTTCTGCTTAACATGGACTTGAAGTTTCTGAGAACATCTAAAATGTTTGCTGCTTTGCATGACAAGTCCCAAAGCGGGGTGAATTCAGTGGGTCGTAGCTGTAAAGGCACAGTGGTGTGTTCTGGGGGGGTCTGGGCATCTGTGACTGCAAATTAGCACAGAAAGGTGTGAGGACTTGCTGCCTGCTGTGGGTGTTTCAGGGGTCCCATGGATGGACTTGCTGTGTGTTTCAGAGAAACATTCAGCCTTTACTAAAATTGATTGGGAGACTCCTGGGTTTGGATTGGGGTTGGATCTGGGGCCAAGGCCCTCAAAGTGTTTGAGAGACTGTGTCTTAGTGCCAGTTTTGATAAAGGAAAGGCGATTTGGAAAAAAAAAGAAGTGGAGAAAGATGTGAATACCTAGTGATGCCACAAATAATTGTAAGTGACTTCTAAGCAAATTGTGATTATTTTGCTTTATTTTTAAAAGTAATTTATTTTCTTGAAGGGGTAAAGTGTCTTACTTCATGCTTTAAGAACCTTTGTCTTCAATGTGATGGTCTATTTGTGAAGAGTTCCTTTATCCAGTTATGCAGTACTCATTAGATGAACTAAATATAATGTTTTCGAACTTCTTGTTTTCCAAGCAGTTGTGTCCAGGAGGGAATTCTCCTGCATGTGGCTGAGATGTGTATGTATTGTAGCTTTGTTTTCACTGGCAGTGAAGTTCTGAGAAGTCATTTCCTTCAGGTTTGATGCATCCTAGTTGCTTATATGAACTGTTTCCCAAGGCACAAGGCAGATTGATTAGTCAGAGAAAGATCTGACCGCAGAGCAAGAAGTAATTTTCTTATCTTAGAAAGATGTCATTACTGTTCATTCCTAAAATATGTCAGCAGTATCGAAGGTACCTTTAGGAACGTTTGGAGATGGTCATGGCTGTTCTCGGAGGTCTAATGTGTCCAAACTGAAACAGTCTGTAAAACACCAGTGTGGTGATGTGGGGATTATGAATGTCATAGACCTCAGGTAGGGTCTGTGAAGCCAGTTCCAAAGTTATTTTTGTTTAGATTGAGACTAACTATATATAAGATGTTTGACTTTCTCCACTTCTACCAAACTAAAAATATTATCAAAAATAACTTTATGCCCAGCTCCTGGGTTGATGCAGAATCTCCCTTTTGCTGGAAAAAAAGATGGGATTCTGCAGAACCTGTTCAAGTTTGTTGTTTAGTCTCTTTCACGTTCCTGTTTTTTGTGTTCTGATCACTTTTGTACCGCGTGTCTCTGCTAGGTAATTCTCAGTGTAATAATTGACCAATGCTGATTTATAGTATTTTTATAAGCAGTTTAATTCCACATAAGTGTTTCATGTCAGAGTTCAAAAGAGTTGGTCCCCACATTGAAGTTGTCTCCTCCATTGTTAGAGTCAAGTAGATAATATTTTGGGGGAAATGATGGAAAAAGGAAAATGCAGATTATCATGAGACAAAGCGCAGGTGGACTGTAATATCTCAGCAAGTCAGAGAGATGTAAAGTGCCATTGAACCCAAACCTCTTTATCTTGAATCTTTTTCACACTGTGATGTGGAGATTGTACACTTTGACTTGAGTGTTCTCTTTGGTAGAATAATGAATTATATAAAAGGTTGTTTCCCTTTATTACCTGTAAAACTGAAAAAATAAAATGGGATCCAGACTGCATTCTGCAGTATAGATTTCATCTGCTAAGGAGGAGGGTGGCCTTTGGGGTTTTTTTGGGTTTCTTGGGGGTTTTTTTGGATAGGTGGCTCACACTTATTTATGTGTAAGTTTTACTCCAAAGATCCCAGAGAGATAATTTAGCACAGGTAGAAGCTTTATTTTTAAGTTTGCTTATCCGAGAGATGAGATAACAAATTGTTACCAAAATACACCTGGTCAGTATTGGAGAGGTAATTTTGTACAATCCAGATGCTCCTGATAGAGGACAAACTGTTTGAAGACAAGCTGCCGCTTTGCTCATCTAGAGCAAGGGAACAATGAAGAGTTTTAATAAAAGGAAGCTGTTCTATACATGACATGTTCTTTCATGTGTTTTCTTGCTTCATCATAATCTTTAAGATGGATATTAAAGATAAATTTGTGTTATTAAAGTCATGGCTGTAGGTTTGCCCAGCTGGTGGTGGGTTTATTAACCAGTACCCCTTGTGTGCGTGCTCACACAGGAGGTTACCGGGACCAGTGAGGATGATGCAGAGAGTGTTTGCCATCACAGTTTTGAAGGCAGACACATGAAGTACTTGTCCATCTAAATTAACTTCAGCCATTTAATAAGAACCACCCTAACATAGAAATATAACCTTTTAGACCCATCTCCAGGCATTTATTCCAGTTACTGGTTTTGTTCTTCCCATTATGTGTCATTATGAGAACCAAAACACTGAAACCATTTTTGCCTAAATTTTTCGCTTTGTAATGTAACTATGGTGGGCTTAAATTAGCAGGGTCATCTGGAATGTGAAGAAGTTTTTATTTACAGAAGGTGCTAATCTGCAATTATTCAGCTCATCATAAATAAGTTTTATTTTTGTAGTTTGTCTTGTTAATCTCATTTTTTATATCAGAGTCTCTGTGTCATCTGGAATATTCTGCGTTATTAGGGACATTATATTAAACTCTCTAATAAAGTTGAAAATAATAATTTGAATTACTTTATTTATTGGAATTGGACTTAAAATGCATGTCTGTGTGCTGTGTATGAGAAGAAGAGAATGAGACATCAAAGAAAGCATGCAAATTACTTTAGGAGCTACATCTCCTTTCAATGAATAATAATTTAAATACAAGACCTTTTTAGGGGCTTTAGAAATGAGGCCACTGAATCTGTTTTGATCTGGGTTCTTTACAGTCGACAAAAGGGTTAACTGCCTGGAAGAAGGTGGGCATTGCTAAGCACATTTTGTCTATGAGATAAAGATCATATGAAAATTTACATGTTAATGGAACATTTAAGGGAAAAAAATTGCTCTTTGTCAATTGATTGTATAAATATTTTATCTAGTGTAATATTAGAGGAAGGCAAGCGTGAAGGCATTCAGTTTGAATAGTTTTTGAGAGGAAAATTAGGACATTATTGTTGAAGAAATAATATAAAATAGGGAGTTACAAGCACTTGATCTAAACTGTAAAAACCTTTCATGCACTCTGGCAGAAAGAGCAGATTAAATCCATAATGAAATGGGTAACTTTAGGCCTGCATAAATTTCCAAGCAGTCTCAGTTTCCCAGGAATCTCTCTCTGCTAGATTAATGGCTAGCAGCCTGCCACATAATGAAGTGGTTTGCCTTGGCAATGTGCTCATGAATTTATTATGGTGTCCACAAGTGTGCTATATGGCCTAGACATCTTTATAAATCCTGGATTTAGAGCTGCAGCGATGAGCCATTTCGGTCCTAATGGTGAGCTTGATTTATCACTGTGGTCCTCCACTCCACTCTCTAGCCCCCTCCCTGACAGTTATAAAAGGAAAATACAGGTCATATCACTGATGGAAATGAAATGTGAAGGTAATTAGATAATGCCAAATGGATATGGGAAAAGGTGCACTGCTGAAATTTTAAATATGTTGGTAATTTTTTCCTTAGAGCAATTATATCAGGTTGATTTATTTTTACAGTTTATAATCACTTAACTACCTGTGGCTGATTTTAACCAGAGCTTGTGCCTTTGGAGACAAGAAGTAAAGCTTTTCAGTCCCTGATTGTTTATTGTAAATTCATTTATCTCAAAATACCTAATTTATTATGCAATTTACACAAGTCACAGCTCATTGGTGATGGGGAATAATGATTACCCATTTGGCTCCTTGTAAACTGTTCTCTGTGGCTTTATAAAATAATCAACAGTCAAAGCCACAAGGATTTAAAGCATTCTCTGTATTGAAACTAACCCCCTTTTTTTTTTCCTCTCTAAAAGACACTGGAGAAAAGTAAAATACAAAACAAATTATCTGGAGATGTTTCAAATCCATGCAAGAGTAGTCCAGAAATTACTGTATTGGATATTTCTAACTCATATTTTTATTACAGAGGGATCAGGACTTTAAATGGGAATTTGAACATTTCCAAAAGAAATTGGAAAGTTTTTAGCAACCAAGGTAGTGGAGCTTTGAAAACAAAAGCAGTATGATGTAATAGTGTGTTAAGGACCAAGAGAAATGGATCTGCCCTGGAATTTCAAAGGGACCTAAAGGAGTTTAGGGGACAGCCCTGCTGTCGAAAGCACGGAGACTTTCATTAAAACTCGAGCTGCTGTAAGCTGAAACTTCCAGCAGGTTGTTCAGTGCTGAGGAGATGGCTGTTGTGAACTGAGAGAGATTTTTCTGACCTGTAATGTGGGGGAGAGTGGGTGGCCTGGCTGGGTATCGCAGGGTTTTGAAGTGTATTTTGACTGGGTAATAAAGTCCTTTTTTATTTCTTTTTTAAAGAAGGTGAAGTGCAATGCTAAGGAGCTGAACCAGGTCCAGAAGTGATATCTTGCTTTTAAAAACCGGCAAGTTGTTGTGTTAATTTTTGACTTGATACAAAGCTCCATCAAGGCAGCAGCCCAGCATTTGCTGTTGGCTGGTTGTAGAACAGACACAGAGAACTCTTCTGCGTGGTCCAGGCTTCCTCATCTCTTAGAGATCATAACTTAATTTTAAATAGTAACAGTTGGGATGCCTGGTGGCAGCTCATCAACTGAAGGAATATTTTGGTACTTCCAGGACTGGTAAGCACTTGAATCCCAAAGGCAGAAAAAGGGAGCCAGGTTGGCCCAAAGTTATATTTTGATGCTTGAAAAGAATTTTGAAACTCTGCCTTTGCAATTCTGGAGCAGAGCTCCTGTGAGTGTGTTGCACAGTACTTGGTAGTTGGATACACATTTTTAAGTTTCTTCCCCCAAACAGCAGGTCTGCCAAGGCTGGGTTGTGGAACTCTTTGAGTGGGTTTCTGTCCCATGCATGGTGTTTAAAGTCTCCAGGATCAGTCACCCATCTACAGTCACTCACCTGCAACGGTGCATGAGAGGTAGAAATGTGACTTTGGAGTTTTGATCTGAGAACACCTGAATTTAAAGGACGTCATACCCAGAGGCAGATATGGATCCGCTGTTTTCCGATTGGATACACCTGTCATCCTTTCGGAGCTCAGTTGCTTCTACTTGAGTTTTCATTATATAACTGCTTTGTTTTAATGAGATTAATAACTTGTATGATAAATTAGTACCTCTTGTTGCTGGGTCGGGTGATGAAGGAGGACTGCGAGAGCTGTTGAAAGGGGAGTTGTAACACCCAATTTTCACTGAAAGGTCTGTGGGAGTTGGGGGATAATATGACTTCTTAGTGATTTATCTCAAAAATTTCTATCGATAGTATGCATTTATAATATTGTGGCAATTATATTGAATTGCAGTTTAGTTTCCTGAAAATGCAGAAAAACTTTTGTGTTTTGGATCATTTTTTGTTGCCTGGTAACTTTTTGGAAAACAAAACTGTAATTGCTTCTACAACTGAAGTTGTTTTTTTTACCCCTGGGGGAGAGTGGAAGTTTACTTTCAAATGAGGATTTAGTGAAGGTGTCTTGGTATAAAAGATGAAAATATGAGAATTTAACTGTTGCAGTGGTCTGCAGCTATGGGGACTAGAGCCCTAGATTCAGCTCTTGAAGTTTAGAAGTTTAAAATAGGAGTTTTCAGTGTAGGATGAAAAACTTGAATATATAGAAATTCTTATCAAAATACCTTCCCCCTGCTCCTTTTAGGAAAAAGGAAAAGAAAAGAATAGTTCTACATGTTTTGTTGTGTAAATGAGTTACAAATTCTCAGCATCAAACATTTAAGACTGGGAGTAAAAATTCTGCACATTCCTGGAGAAAATTTGATAGTGATGCATATTTGATCAAATATTTGTTTTATAAGTTTCCAAACGTTCGCACATCCCTTTGAGCTGCCTGGGGCTGGCAGTGTTCCATATGCTGCTGTAGGTAAGCCACCACAATTGTTTGTTCTTTGCCCATAAATAAATTCTCACCTCTCTGGAACAGCCAGTCCTGGCCCTTTTAGGTGCTGTTGGTTTTTACATGAACATGTTGGTGTCTGTTATGAACAAGGCACCGTGTACCACAAATACTGGCCCCCATTCTGTACCCTCTATTTGCATCCCATGAAAATCTGCTGAGCCAGAAGTTCCCTGCTCCTGTAGTTTAAGGGCTGGACTATGGCAATATGGATGCATGATTTTGTCTTGCAAGTACCTTGTTTTTTTCATGGTAAGGTTTCCAAGCATAAAAAGGTATATGGAGTCTGGTGGAGAACAACTGAAGCAGCCTGATTGCTTATGTCTTCAGTAGGTGTTTTTTTGGGTTTTGGTTGTGTACGTGTGGCATTGCGTGGGGTTGGTTGGTTGGGGGTTTTTTTATGCCCCCTGTAATTTCTTCTTTTCTGGTGGTTTGTAGCCCTATTAAGTCTATTTTACTTGATTCTTCTCAAGTAACATATTGCATATTGGTGCTAAGGCAGCTAAATAACTCTTGGAAGCATCTGCTGCCTGTACCTTAGTTTCTCAGGAACTACTGTAATAAGAAGTCTAAAATTTCATTTAACTGGAGTTTAAGATTTAAAAGATAAGTACTGTTCAGTTGACTAATCAAATAGTCATAAAAGCTCTTTTCTGAACTATAATTACATTTATTCAGTTCTGGGTTTGATTTATTTTTTATTTTAATTGTCAGCTCTGCTGCACCATGATGCTAATAGAAATGTTATTGCAGCCAATATGGGCTAAAATGATGTCTGATGATTATTAATGAGAGCAATAAGAAGGTATCTTCATATAAAGTCAGCATTAAAGGAGTAATTCATTTTACCTGATATAATTGGATTGTAGCATTTAAATAGCCTGGGACTTCCTCTTAATTGTGATTAGTTGTAGCTTCTTCCTTTTAGTACTGTATTTAACTCTTCTTCCACTACTACTTCTGTTTCTTCTATGAAGTAATTAAACATGAATTGCTCAGTGCCTTTTAATAAATATATCCAAGGATTTAGTAGCTGTTAAATGGAATAGCTGCTTGTTAGAAATAGTTATGCACAGTAGCCGTAGCTGGAGATGTGAAGCTATCACTTCACTATAATGTTTTATATGGCACATCATTACACAAATGCATCAATTGTTGCTTTGGTTGCAAGAATCACAGCAGGTGCCTTTGTCAGGAGCAATTGTAAAGCTGAATTTTATGAGAATCAAATGAAAGGAGGGTAATTATCATCTTTATTTTACCAAGGGATAAGCAGAATCCACAAAGGCTTGTCTGGAACTGTGGTTGCCAAATGGGCTGGTCTGAAACGTGCTGAGCCCTGAGACCCTGTGTTCTCCTCTTCCATGAAGGATTTGGGGTGACTGCACAGTATGTTCTGGGAGATGAATCTTCTGCAATACTTCCCTGTTTTTCTGTCTCAGAAAAATTAACTCTGTCTGGCAGTTTGCTGCTCAGTTTCTGGTGGATAAATGATTTAAAGACTCAGCCTGTTTAAAAAAAAAGTAAATAAAATTTTGCTACTGCAGACATCCAGAGAGTGACAGGGTGGGGGAAGCACATCTCTAGTGTTCCAGATCCACAAGTTTTAAGGATTTGAAACAAAACCTTTTTTCACCCTTCTATTAATTTTACTATGTTTTGAAGAGCTCTAATGACTTGGAATTTGAAAGAATGGTCACCTGGGAGCTGTGATATAAAATTTAGTCCATATTTATGACACTCTGCTGTAAGAAATGAGCATCTATCAGGAGAATAGTAACACTGACACATAGGAGGGCTCTCTGAGGATAAGTTAGAACCGTTTATCCCTTACTGAGAAATGCACATATTTCTTTCTTACAACTACCAGAGCACCTGGAGAGACTGAATCTGGCTGCTGCTGGTAGCTCCCAGCTAATCTACATTGATTTACTTTTACTCTAGAGTGCATGAGGATAGATAAGAATCTGCTGATCAGTCTTCCATGTTCTCTGCTCTGCTACCTTAACTGTTAAGATAGCTGAGCATTTAGAGAGTATGTAATTCCTTTCTTCTGTGACCTCTGTGCTATTTTTCCATGTAAACAAGATGCAATTTGAAAACATTTGGGTGTATTTCTGTGCATATTACTTTGAATCCTGTGCAGTATTTTGACGTGTGAGGCAAATAAAATGATGATGGCTTGATGTCAGCAGTGGATGGAGGTGTCACACAGCTGAGGACTCTTTTCTCTGATGTTTAAATGTAGCCTCCTTCTAAGGCATCTTCCAGACCGTGTTGTTTTGCAGCCATGGAGTTTGATGGCAGCTGGTTTGACCCCATGGCACAGACAAAGGAGCTGATTTCTCTAACACAAGTAATATCAATTCTGTTAGGAGTGAGGTTCCTCCAACTATTTTTGGATGGCTTTGAAACATGTTACTGATGGATGAATAAGATCTTCCCCGTGGTCTGTGTTTATTACATCAGTTGCTGGTAAGAGTTAAGAGTGTGGAGTGAATCCAGCTTGTACACGAGTGCTCACCCTCCCCCCTGCCCCTACGCCTGGTTTTGCATTTTGATGAAAAATAATTAATGGACTTCAAAAATGCCCAGGATAAATAATGAATGAAATTAGGCTACCAGTAATCTATTCCAAAGGCTATAATGTGTTAACAGGAACTGCAGAGTTAACAAAATACTTGTTCTTTCAAGGCTGGCTTGAAAGGGTCATTAGTATTAATGACACTTTTGTATCCCATCCAGAATTTTGGAGGGAGTACAAGAAGAGGGGAGGAATTGAGCTGATGGATATTTTGATTTTCAGAAATTGATGAGCAGTATTAGAGCACCAATTGAGAGCTGGAATAGCTGCTCTGCCCAGCCTTGCCAACACAGCCTAATTTTGGTGTGCAAATATCCCTGTCCATGAGCCTTGCATTAGTAAAAATGGATGGTCAGGTTGAAATGTATCAGATTATGTACTGGCTTGTTTGGGTTTTAGGTGGATAAATGACCAGTAGAGATTGCTGAAATCACTGAATTTATTTGCACTTCTTTTAGAAGACAGAAGTTGGGAAGTGTAAATAGAGAAATATGGATGATTAAGAACAAATGTGTAATTAGTACACAGGTGAAAGTCATTGGCACACATTTTTTTTAAAGTTTATGTCTCCTAGATGCCAAATGTTTTAACATTCCATTTGGGGGACATTATGCCACTTAAGCCCTTGGATTTTGATCCTTGGAGCACACTTCTGAAATTGGAGTCAGTATCTGCTCATCTTGGTATGTACTATTTTTCACTGTGATAAAGCTTGTGTTTTGAAAAATGTTTCCCAGATTGGGATGTGCTTTTAGGCAGCTTGGGCAGATCTCTGTCCCTGGGAAGCCAAACAAAGTTCTGCCACTCATTTAAAGGTAGGGTGTGATGGATAGCTCCAGCTCTGCTCTAAGTCAATTAAGTTTACAAGCTTTTGCTGCCTCTGAAATCCAAACCTGTGTTGTCTTAAATTAGGTACCTATTAAGGGAAAAAAAAATTGTATGAAAATGTTAGATGTAAGTGTTCCCTTCCAGGATACTTCTGGTATCTGTTCTGTGATTGGGCACAGGAAAAAATTAATTTTTTCTTACCTAAAGAAACACAGCTCTTTCAAAAAAAAAACCCACTTCTTTTTTTCCCCCAAAAGTTTGTAGTTAAAAAATATTGTTATTCCGCTTGTATTTCTTAACCAGATGAATAACAAGCACACACTTACTTCTCAAGCTGTTTTAAACACACAGCAGAGAATTCTCTCTCTAATCCCTAATTTGAATACCAGAATCTCTCATTTTTCTCGTGCCCTATTTGCACACTCTGCATAATAAATGTTAACATAGGTAGGACTTTACACCATCAAAGAAAACATGCTCCATGAAATATTATGTGTATAAAATATATATAATCTTCATCAGGGTAGGACTGCATGTTTTTTCCCTTTCTGCCTTGCATTTTGTCAAACATAGATTGTGTATTAATGTAATGCTTCAAAAAATAATAGATTGTTTCTGGTTCATTTAGCCGTGCATGTGTTATCTCATTTTACGAAGCATATGCACGTCTTTTAATCTGCTATTAACATTTTCCTCAACTTTGCCCCCCTCTCCGTTTTATCCTCGCAGTAGGCGAGGGAGGTTTGTTTATCCTGCTCCAATTCTGGGGTATTTTCATCTTTAATTGTGGGTCGGGGAGCAGGGACCTCTCTGGCACTTTTGTTTTCCCCGGCTATGTAAATGCGAGTGTGCCGGCTGCACTGGTGGGACCTTCTTTCCCTTCAGGGTTACTTATGCAGCAGATGCATTGCCAATCCTCTTATTGTACCGATATTGATCCCACCTCCCCATAATGAACTGTAACAACAACTCTATTATTCGCAGGTACCCGATTGGCTGAGGATAATATGAAATTAGCTGGCGTGCATCGGGCCTGTCAGTATCGATTTCCCTACCCAGATTACTTGTTACAAAAGAATAGAGCTGTCTGCACCGTAATTGAACAAGTTAACTCCTTGTCTCATAAAATGTAAGCCCATATTGATTGCCTACTGTAGTATGCAGAAGGAGGAAAGTTATAATGGTATTTAATCGCCATGGTGCTGAGAGGCCTTTTTTTTGTGAACCAAGTGACAGCTGCTGCGAAAAGGCTTGAGGCTTGCTTGCAAACAGAGAAAACAGCAGGATTTCTCTGAGTGGTACATAATGAAGGGCTGCAGTGAATAGAGCTCATTGCTGCTGTAGCCTGGCTCGTAGTGCTTCTGCCACTGCTAAATGCAGTAATTTTTATTTTAGTTGCTTGGTGAATGAATGGCAGGACACACTTGGGCGTGTGTTGGTTGGTTTCCTTAAGCTGTGGTGTCTTCAGATCTTGTTTAGGTTTAGGTATGCCCTCTTTCTGGGCATCGAGAAAATAAATTGAAAATCGAGTTGTAAATGTTTTATGAGCATGGAGGGTGTGAGCTGCCCCATCAGGCCAGCTGGGGATGGCACAGCTCTGGTGGGTGTCTCCTGTCCTCAGGAGGTTGGATGTGTGCGGCTCGGGAGTGCCGGGCTCTGCTGTGGCACTGCTCGGAGTCTGCATTTGTAGCAGCAGCCGCCTGTGTGCAGTGACATTTTAAAATGAACAAATTACACCGAGTGCACCAAGTGTGTGTTACATTCACAGCCAGCGTCACTTAAAGTGCAGTTTGGGAGCAAATGATGGAAGCTCTGAGTGCAGGGAGGAAGGGGTGGGGAGCTCCAGTGGCTCTTTCCTATGGTGTTGGCTGCGGGGGTTTGCTACACTACCTGGGGGCTCCGGCCACAGGATTTCAGAGATGGGCAAAGGCTTGGAGAAAACTCCTTGTTCTTAGGGAATGACTAGGGAATGACTAGCTCTTCCACAAGATCTTGCTGTGCTGTTGTTTGGTTTTGTCTGTCTTCAGCACTTTAGTTTCCTGTTCAAATTCACCTCTCCACGTACTCATATCTTTCTGCTCTTCTATTTTTTCTTGCACTTTCCATTCCCTTGAGTTCTAAGTTGTTGGGTTTTTTCCTTTCCCCAGAGACAGAACAGGAACTAAATACCATACCTAAAGATATTATGCTAGGTTTTTTTACTGTGGTACTGTATTTATTCCTCCCTGCTTTAACCAGGCAAATTTGATGTCTTTTTCTTTCCACTCCTCTTGTGGACTCCTAAGCATTTCTGGAATTGACTTAGCTGTTACTTTTCCAATAAATTCAAGGGAAGCAGCAGTTTGTCTTCACCTGCTTTCTATTCCGTCATGCTTTCCCATCAGCGAGATTGGTTAGATTTTTCAGAAGTGCCACGTAAGTTCCTCTTCCCTCCCTTTCCAACCTTAATTTTTTATGATGCAGAATTTATTAGGCAGCATTTAATACGGATACAAATGTGTGAATAAAGGCACCAGATTTGCTAGGATTTATTGCATTTCACTTTTGCAGTTAGGGGTATAAAATGAGATGATTCTGTTTTCTGGAAGAGCTGTGCAAAGCTACTGAGAGATCCTAAACCAAAGCAGAAGAGGTCATGGAAAGGAGCAAAATCAAAGAACAAGTGATACAAACTTGAGGGTGAAGGAGGAGTTGCTCCAAATCACAGAATTTGAGTGTGAATCATGGGGTGGGATGCATTGATATTGATCACTTGCAGGGACTCCCCACAGAGCCTTGAGGAAAAGAATCCAGATAAAAAACAGAGGCTGGAAACAGAAAAAACCAGCACAGTCTGCAATCCATGCCATTTCTTCAGAAAGCAAAGAATACCACCAGAGTTGATAAAGTAAAGGAAAAAGACTAATTTTTTGCCTGGACTGGGGTTCAGCACCATGTATGAATCCTGTCTTGCCTGCAGATTTTATTGATTTTTCTCAAAATTCGTATGTCAAAACATTTTAAGAAAATTTATACATTTATGCTTTCAAATACATTAAAGAAAAAGAATGGATACTATTCTAGAATGCTTTTGTATTCATCTTTGAATGCCATATTAGTTTCTTTGCCTTGAAACTAAACCACTGAATGTATAACATGATCCAACCACATGCAGCCTACATGGGTATGGTGGCATTTGCCACTGGAGATGGCGCCTTCCTGTAGCTCCATGAGCCACTGGGAGTAAAAAGCAAATGACTCCCTGTTTTTCTGTATCCATGGAACCACCCACACTGAAGGAGATTAGTATGAAAACTATTGCCATTTTGCCATGGCTACCTATAACATGCCTGTAGCAGGCTGTATGGCGTATTAGGTAATGGAAACTAGATCAGGAGGGTAAGGGAGAAGGAAGAACAGAAAGTAAAATGTATTCCTCTTGCTCTCTGCCCAACTGAAAGCAAACTTACTCACCAAAGAGAAGCTGTGTATTCACTCAGGGTTTTATGAAATCTTTAAGCCGGAGAGTGGGAGGAGGCAAATGCAGGGAGTTTCTGGTCTCTGCTGTGTGTCAGCCTTGTGTGCTGTGAAGCAGAAGGCAGGTTTCTACTGCAGCTTTTAACTTGAGGTCTGGTTGAAAAATAAGATTGACAAGAAATTCCGAATAGGCTGCTGTTCCCCAGTGATTGAAACAAGCGCTGTGTTCATTCTTTCCCATTCCTAGAATTAAAGAGAGAATCGATCACGTGGTACCAAAGATTCCCCAAAGCTATGACACACTCTTCCTGCTTCCACATTCACCCTGCTGTTGTGGGCTGTGAGAAGTGCTAATGATCACGTTGATGATTGCCTTGACACTTTTCTTTAGATGGAATATCTCTCCCCATAGAAAGTACTTTTGTTTTTCTATTTGTCTATTTTAATTTCTTTGGAGAACATTAGTGAGTTGTGGGGAATATTGGTCTGGTGTGTTTAAAGTCAAGGTCGCATGTATGTTCAAGGTTCACGACTGTTCTGATGTGGCTGTGAAATATTCCATTCTGGGGAAACTCTTGCATCTTTTCGGGGTCCTGGATGTTTGCATGACAAGGTCTGCTGGGACATTGTGTAGTAAAACATAATGTATCTAAACTGTGTGAATATGCAAATGTGAAGGTTCTTTTCAGCTTATTTATCGAAACCTGAGATTTCTTGGACTCACTTCACTGCTATTCTATCTTCCCATTCTCTTCCATGTGCCCCTCCTTAGGGAAAATGAATCTATTAGAGACATGCAAGAAGCTCAGCAAGTCCTTGCTTGTAAAGCATTAAACGTTGCTGCCTCCTTCCCGGATAGTGTTCATCCCTCCCCTTTGGTCTGGCTGAGGCAGAGCTTAACAGGATGGAATTCAGGTGATGGCTGCAAGTACTTGGTGCTACTATCCTGCAAATAACATAGAGCAATAAATGTGGGGAGCAAAAAATTGGGGCTATGACATGACCTTAGAGCAGCTTAATAAATAATGCATATAAAATATGCCAATCACAAAGAAAAAACCCAACATAGTATTGCAAGTATTTTTTTGGGCTGCAGACTAAATACAGTGGCTGCTGTCTTTGCTTGTACTCTTTTTACACATGTGCACCTCTGCTTCCTGTATTCCAGTCTCAGCCTTTGCACCAGAGCAAGGGTGGGAGGGAGCTTTACAAATGGAGATTTTTTTCATTCTTCTGTATTACTGTGAAGTGCACATGTATATAAATGGCTGCTGCTGTGTATATAGAAATGACCTGAAGTAAGATGGTAGCATGCAAAATACCAAATAATGTGTTTCATTTTACCCTAAGGTAATATATTCTCTTTTTTTCCCCTGTTCCTGAAGCTAGTCTATTTTACTGTGTTTCATGACAATTTTTACATGCTGACAGTTCTGTCCACAGAAACTGGTAAACGTAAAGGTTCTCTATACGTCCTGTCTGCAAGAAGATTTTGGAATTCTCCTGCCCCTACAATGTGTTCCTGGGTTGGTGCTGCCAGATGTGTTTTGGGATGTACCCCTATGGACAGGTCCTTGAGCACAGGAGCTCTGCACTGCTCGGGTGGAGGCAGGAAAACTGTAGGGACACGTTCAGGCTTGTTGTGCTGCATTAATGTTTTTTGTACCATAAGCACATTACACCTGGTGGGCCTTGGACAGGTTGATGCAAGAGGAAACAGAGGCAGTGCAATGTTTTTTTTACAGCCCAAAGCAGATAAATTTTTCCTGCCTTTCTTCCTCTCGTGGGAGCTGCCCATGCAAGGTGGAAGTTCGTGTTACTGAATACTTGTTTTGGCCCAAAAGGGAGACTAGACTATTTTCAGGCTGCTCTGAGGAAAAATTGCTTCTGTAAAATGAATTAAATTATTTTCTTTGGTATGATTTAGAGTACTTTTCTTCCCTGAGAAGTTGGATTCTATACTTGTGCTTCAAGCTGCTGCTGTCTCTAATCA
>VWZW01003082.1:4050-271550 GCA_013397115.1 Edolisoma coerulescens | reverse complement strand
CTGCGCGTACAGAAGTGTCTCTATGAATCTGTTTATAGCTCTTTGTGACTGACTGGCTAAATTACAGTTTCATTGTTCTAAATCCCTGAGGACTTTTCCAGAGATGTTGTAACTAAAGCTGTGCATGTTGTGAAGCTCTTCCTACCTGTCACAATCAGCTGCAGATACAACTAATTTACCTATTTTAGTTAACCTCTCAAGGAGCACTGTAATTACCTTTTAAAAATCATGGTTGTCGTTGGGGAAATATGTTGTTTTCAGATATTTCTGTCAGGCACGCACTCAGTGATTTAAAGAAGCTCCTGGTTCCAGCAGCACTGGCATGGCCTTTGAACTTGTTGTGTTTAGAAAGCAGATGCCAGAAAAAAAGAAATGTTGAAAAAAGTTTCCTCTCTTTAAGCTGTTCTGCAGTGTACTTGGAGAGAGTGATCCCACAGGACAGCTCAGTGGTTGTGTTCCTCTTCCAGAGAAACCCCTCTGCACCCTCACAGCAGCACAAAGGGGTAGGGAACTCCTAGGGCGTTCCCAGAAACTGTGGTCTGCTAGAATGGCTGGCAACCTGTGTTGGCACTGTTTTATCAGTGATTTTGGGTCTAACTCTTTCTATCAAAGCTCTGGGAGCCCTGATAATGCTATAGGGGAAGGATTCTGAGGTACATTAAAATTATATAAAGGGTTTTGAGGTTCATCTGCTTTTGAAGGAGCATTAGGTCCTGACTTTACTGTGTGCTGTCTGTGCTTGTGCAATTGTACAGACATGTCTCATCTGAGGAAATAAAACTTGCCTACACTGAAAAACTGCTGGCTCATATTTCTCAAGTTGGACACTTACGGGAAATAAATTCTTAGAACAGATTTTTCAGAGCAGAGAAACCAAGTTCTGTCACATCTCTTGCCTCGTGACTGCACAAATCTCCCACATTCATTGCCTCTGTGTGCCAATGGGACCGTGCAGCACATCTGCAACTTCAGAGCACTCACACCATACACTGCTGACTGGTTTGTATTCCAGCAGTGAGTTCCTGGGTAGAACAACCTCATGGAGGGTCCCCTGCCCCATCTTGGTGCCTTCCCCACTGTTAAAACAGCAGGAGAGTAGTTATTTTGTTTTGCCTTTGTTGTGCCAGCCACGGACAGATGACCTCATGGTTATTTTGATTTTGTGCCATTTGTGGATAAAACTGTGATAAATCTTCAGTGCCACTACTGTTGTATTATAACGGATGTCTCTCTCTGAGAGCTCCCTGGGAATATAAGGAAATGCTATGGGCCTTGTGCACTGCAATATCAGCATTTGTTTGATGTATTTTTCAAGCATTGTTTGGTTTCAGGCACAATGGTGATGGGGTTTAGTTCTTTAAGATTCAGAACAGCAACAATTGTCTTTAACAGTAGAAATTCACTAACTCCTACTAATGACTTTAAGAGATTTGTTTTATGATGACACTTCATAATGTGCAAGTAGATGACAGTAGTATATTTTGTGAAAATAATGAAGTCTTAGTAATGTGAGACCATTTTACAACTTGCTGCTATTAAATCTTTGCAGAGAAGTATGGAAAGGTCTATTTTTTGCAGAAAATCATAAAGTTGGGTGGTGAAATGTAGCTTATTAGGCAGTGTAAGAAAAACTGTACTCCCCCATCTACCTCAGAGTGCTCCATTAATGCTTTTCCCCACCCACAGCAGTCGCTAGGTGGCCATTCTTTTGAAGATGAGGCAGGGAGCTGGGAACTCTGCCACAAACTAAGGTTTGCTTTTCTAAAATCTTCACTGTAGTAATTGCTTAATGACTTACTTTCCTACGAAGAAAATGCAGTGTTAAATGGGTGCAAAAGCCTCTCTGGAGAAGGTGAGGGCTGAAACACCAGGTGCTACAAGGCTGCAAGGAGTAATGTGGGGCTTGCAAAGTGATGCCTCATGTTGAGCAGAGAAGTCCTTGCCATGCCCCTGGGCAGACTGGAACGTTCCCTTCCTGGGAAATACCTTTGCTGTAAGGCCAGCTGGAGTGGAGTGAAACGCTGCACTGAGCTACTCCATCCTCCAGTCCTTACAGCATGGGATCTACGTTGTGGAGCAGGACCATCCTTAAAAGCTTGTTCAACATCAAAACACTTTATTCTCACCAAGAGAGTGAGCAGTGGCTGGACAGGTGAGACCTGGAAGCACGACCTTGGTCTGTGCCAGCTGAAGATTTGTCACCGCAGGGGCCTGGCAGAGGCAGCACTGGTACCTCTGTGCCAGCCCCTGCCACAACGGCATTGCTGTAATTGCAGGCTGGCAGTGAAAACTGGGAGGGCAGCAAATTGTCTTTGACCACAGGGATGTTGCAACTGAAAATATTTTAAGTATTTTCTTTCATTTATGAGATTATTCCCACGCAAAGCTATTTTCTGGTGGGCTGGTGCAGTGCTGTGGTACTAATCATGGGCTGGGGTTTTTTCCTTTCTCCATAGTCATGCTATCAGCTTTTTGTAATAGGGCCCAGTAGCTCTCTGGTCATCTCTTCAGAATTGACTGTACCCTCCATTTTCTTCCACATATCTTTGAAGATTTTTGGCATCCCTTGTTCATAGGCTGCAAGTTAGGGTCAAGCTTTTGAGTCTCCCAATCACTCAGTTCTGGCACAGTCCTGTTGCCACTAAAGCCTCTTTTCATGCCTATTTAATGCCTCAGAAGTGCTTTCAAGTGGTCTTTGATAAATCATAGTAAGTGTTATTCCAGTCGCTCAATAGCAGTACCTGCTGGAGTCTTTTTTAGCTCCCAAGGCAGCTGTTCCCTCTTGCCTTATTTTACCAGTGACAGTAATTCATTCCACTTGAGCTGACTAGCTTATTTCACATTTATTTGCACATTATGAGCAGTGTCATTCTACTTCTCCTTCAGACAGTAAATGGTTTGAAAAATGCAACTGTAACAAATATTAGGCATGGGGAGGGGAATAGGAAAATGGAACCTTTACATTGGGGGTCCAAACAAAACCAAAATGAATAAATAATATTTTAAAATTATCTCAGTCATCGAGTGTATGCAAAAATCAAAGGTGCTGCATAAACTGGCATTATTCCTTTGAGAATACATTTCTCTTTCCTACCATGTGGTTTAGCTTCCCTAGAGTGGAGTTAAATAAAATATTACCCATCAGGTCAGGAAAATAATTAGTCCTGCATTATTGCCTCCTTCCTAAGCAATCAAACTTGACCCATATATATTATGTATGTTTGCACCCTGCACATCTGGGAAGCAGGATGTATATAAAGAGATGAATTTGGGCTCCATGTTTGCATACCAAGAGAGTTCTCCTACTGCTCTCTACAGAAAAGGCAAGCTGAAAAATTATCAGAGCAAAAGCAAGTAGTTTTTTGTTTTGGTGTCCTGAAGTAATTTCTTTTGAGTAATCTTTTGCTGGCTGTGGCAAGTAGTTATGAGAATGCCATAACTTAATATGATCCCAAATTTTCCCCTTGTGCATGACAAATTACGGAAGTACAAATAATCACGCTGCTCTCCGCAATTTAGTAATGGGCTTTTTGCTTTTTTAATTAGGACAGACAATAGAACATCAGATAGGAAGGAAATAAGATAAGGATTTTCCAGAGACTGAAACATCCTTGATGTGAAATTAGGATGGTCTTGTGCAGTTCTTATGAGGATGATATTTTTTTAAAGTCCCAATTCTAGGAGTCAAGGAAAAGAAAAGATTTTTCATTTTCATTCATTAATAGATAAATTTCTAGTGCTCACAGCTTCCAAAACCAGCTAAGAAGTCCCACATTTTTATTAATTGGACTTCATGATAGCTGTGTTGGCTAGCAGAGCCCAGCCTGACTCGTGGCTTCCAAATATTGCAGTGATAGTAGCAAATAGGAGACATTCAGAAGTTGGACTAAAAGGGGGAATGTTGGAGGGCCAGGATAGTCTCTGCTCAGTACTGAGCTTGGGTTGCTGAATCATTCCAAGGAAAAGAGTTTTCCTTGTAAGGTATAAGTTCCTTCATTTTCTCCAACTGTCTAAATTGTCTTTGTGCTTGTAGATCAGATGCTGTAAAAATCCCTTCCTCCGTGGGTGTAGGAGAAGGCTGAATGCAAGCTAAACCCATCATTTAGATTCCTGAGAAATTTCCCAGTGCACCTGAGAAGCAGTTTTGGAGTCCTGAGCACAAGCATCTAGTGCTGTAAGCAAGGCTTGTGCCCCATGCAGGAGAGCTGCAGCTGAAATGCACAGTGACCACCAAGCACAGCTGTCGGTGGCCTGGGAAGATGGGCACCACTGACCACTGCTCTGGCAGGGGTTTGCAGCTGAGGCAATGCCTGGCTATGCCAGAACTGAGGGAGGCAGGGCAGGTGATCTACGATGTGGTTAAGCAGTGGCCTCAGCCTCAGAAAATCCGGGGTTTATTTCTGCTGAATCTTAGAAAACTGTGTACAATGATTTGGTTTTCCTTCTATTAAAAAAAAAAACCAAAAAAAACCAAAAAACAAAAAAAAAAAAAACAAAAAACAAAAAAAAAAAACCAAAAAAAACAAAACCAAGGAATGTTTTATTTGAGCAGTGAATCCTCAAGGGTAAGAGCAACTTTCACACTACATGTCACCCAACCCTGGGCAGTTGAGTGAAGGCAACTGGTCTTTTACAAAAAGGCTGTGTTCTGTGTAATCTCAGAGGACTTTAACCACATCTGGTGTTTCTAGATGCTGCTGAAATATAGGAAAATTATAGCACAGAACTTCCATCAGCAGTGACTGAATGACAGAAACTGGGGCTGAGATCCTGCATGAAGCTGTCTGGATAAGCAGTAGAGTTTACTATAACCGACACTCAGTCCAGTCATCATCTTTCCATCTCCATGTAAAATGTTTTGTCTATAAAATGTAATCCAGAGTGAGAATCCTTAACATTTCTGTCCTCTCTTTGCAGAACTGACCATTAATTTACAGTAGTGCTGTTGTAAAGTCATCTTTCTCTGGAGAAAGACCTCTGACTAGGAGAAAGTGTTGAAAATTTTAAGACAGAAATTAGAAACATCCCTTACCTAAGTCCATACATAACAGAAACCCAGAGCTTTGTCTCCAACAAGTACAGCCAAAACAGAAAACACAGTTTCCAACTTCCTCTTCATAAAGATGATAATATTCATGATAATAATATGAAGGCAGTTACTGCAGAGAAATTTGGGAAGACCCAAGAGCTTATCGTTGAAATTTTCATTGCTGTTGGACAGGGATGGTGGTATGCCTAGCAATGCCTGCTTCAAGAACGTTGCTGCTTGCTAGTTAGAGTGGTATCCTACTGATTCAGATCCTGAAATCACAGCTGAAATGCTGTTTTCTGTTTAGACCCCCCAAGGTCTACCCTCCATCCTGCAGGATTTTTTGAATTCTCTCTTCTCTGTTTCCTTGCTCTTCTCTGTATGGTTCTATCCTTTGTTTGCCTTGCTCTTCATTGCTATAAGTTGTTTGTTATTTCTAGTTTTCAATATGGTTGGCATCTTCAACTGAGGGTTCACATTATGTTGTTGCCCTTGAAACTATAGCAATAACTCTGTTTAGAAGATTTTGGGAATCTTTCCTTTGTGGTTGTGTAGTAATTAAACAGGGCTGTATCTTTGAATGTCGCAGGATTTATGGACTGTGCATTTTCTGTCCTGTACTTTTAAAAAGAAAACATAATTATGTATTAATTGGAGACATGCTTTGGAAAAATGTCTGTAATGAAAATTAGCAGTGCCATGCCTTGCTCTAGCCCAGCACAGGACCTCTGCCATGGCTCGGTACAGAACAGGAGAGCAGCAAACAGGCTGTTCCCAGCTCACCTGCCCAGCCAACAAACCTGGCTGCCCTTCCCAGCTTCGCTGCAAAATGCTTGCATGGCTTTGAAATTCCTCACTGTGAGGGTGCTGAGGCCCTGGCACAGGCTGATCAGAGAAGCTGTGGATGCCCCATCCATGGAATTGTTCAAGGCCAGCGTAGATGGGTCTCTGAGCAACCTGGTCTAGTGGAAGGTGTCCCTGTTTGTGGCAGGAGGTCCCTTCCAACCCAGGCCATTCCACAATTCTCCTCCACTCTGTGCATGGTGAGGGAAGATTTGCTTGTACATCCTTAGAAAGCAATGTTGTGAAGGCACATGCTTTTAAGAATGGCAATGCCCCTGTTTGCTGCAGGAATGAAACAGGAGGAGAGGATATCAGATGTAATCGTATTTCCAAGAGCTTAACTCTTAAACACTAGACAAGTGGGTAGGGATTTAGCAAAGTGACAGGATTTGGTTGACTCACATCCCATAGGCACTGTTGAAATGCCTATATCCAAGAAGCAGTAGCAATGTAAACATGGAGTGTCTCTGCTCATTTTTTGGGAGTGGCAACAGCGAGATGTGGACGATAGTGATTGCAGACTCAAGTTGTTTCCTTGTGTGGCTTCAGGTCTGTGTGTGTCAGCGCTTTGTTTTCTCCATGTTCTTCTGTCAGACAAATACTGTCTTTTATGTCAATCTCTGATGTGGTGATTATTCTTAGACCACAAGTTTTGGTGTCGATGTGCATCTTGGGGTGTACATGTTCATGTCAGCATGGAATCCAAAAGCTGATGAAACAGAAAGTATGCACATTGGAACAACACATTCTTTTCCAGCCTCAAGAGAGGCCTGACTTTACTCTCACAAATGCTTCGTTGTAGCATGCAAGCTTCTTGGCTGGTACTGAGTGAGCTGTGTTTTGGAGCATATGCACAAACACACACACAAATATATGAAACATTTCTTTTGGCTATTTCCCATATGGTTTAATTTTTCACAGCTCTGTAAAGTTTCATGTGCAAATTCTGTTTTCACAACTTTTATTGTCTCTTAAAAGCAGAGTTTTGAATAATTGTTAAGAACATTTTCTCCCAGTCCCTTTTAAGACAAAATCTTTGGTTGATAATGACAGCACAGGGAGCTGTTACATCTCTTGGTTTTGAAATTAACTTTAGAAACTTTTTTTCTGCTAATGGTTTATATTTTAAAAGCAGAGGGAATGACTGCCACCTCCCTTTCTTTTTGTTGTTCTTTCCCCTTCCTATCTCTGAAGTGTTCATTCTCATGCAGAAATGATAGTAGCTGTTACAAACCCTGTGAGCCTCCTGCAGCTGAGTTAGCTCCTAATCCCAATCCTGATCCTTTTCTCTCATCTTACATCTCCCTGTGCAGTTTGTATTCCATTTGTTAATTCCAATTTGATTGACTGTGGGCATCTTTTGAAGTCCATAATTGTCAAAATGCCGGTGTTTCCTTATGTAACTTAGTATTACGTCTGTGTCCTGAGCCACTACCTCAGATGTTATAGACATCTAGATTTACTCTTTCTCTTTGTTTGAACTTTTTTTTGCCCCTAATGCAGTTCAGCCCTGTTGGTCTCTTGTTTCTCTGAAGCTCAGAGTCAGCAGGCTGAGACAGTGGCTCGGTCCGTAGGAAAAAGAGTGACAGGTACAAACACAAAAAATAATTAGCTTCTTGTTTGCTGTTTCCAAATGTAATACCACACTTCAAACAAGACATTGCTATTCCACAGATCACAAAGATTGAGTGCAGATTAAATTGTTATCTTATTTATCTATGGTAGGCCTCTGTATCGGCCAAGCTCCAAGCATTGACAAGAAAAAGTCCTTGCTGTGGGTGTTGTACATAGTAAAGACAGGCAAGTAGAGAGATATAAGAGAAAAGGAAAACAAGAGAAGGATAGGTAAATTTTATGTACATTAATATAATGAGCATGGTAACATTGCTTCTGCAATGATTTGAAATATGGATGGAGTGAGAACCTGCCCCGTGCATTCAGCTGGGTCACATCCATGACCATAGCTCTGGTTCTGTGGTTGTAGCTTGTGATTTCAGGCACAGAAATGATGGGGGAAGAAACTGATAAATGAGCAGACAAATGGGTCTTGAACAGAGATGTGGATTAAATCCTCTGTGGAAAATACATTTTTGTGGGAGAGAATAGATTCATGAGGATGAGGATGCTGTCCCTCCTCAGTGTACCTCATAAATACACTAATGATTCTCTGCTTTTTCTTCTCTGATTTTTTTTTAATACATCCTTACTCTTAATCTACCACTGCATTGATAGTTTTCTTTCATACAAACTGATCCAAACACATCTTCATTTTTCAAGGTATTGTTGCTACGAAACAATTCTGTTATCGTAAAATAAGTAAAGGAAACCAGGAGGAATTAAGAAGGAATATGTTTACTTCTGCAATGTACAACAATCCCAAATGCAAGTATCCATTTTATGTAAAACAGAGGAGCAAAGAAAATGGTGTGAAGGGGTCACTGTAGAAGTCTCAATTTTTCCAAAACTGATTAGTTGGGATTTTTGAAATTCCAAAGCCTAATTAAAATGTTTTAAAGAATGAACTACCATCTTTTCTGTACACACATATGAAGGTATTTTCCCGATGTGACACAAATCCCAAAATATGTGGCTGTAATTCCAGTACAGTGTATTTTCCTATGACATCCCTTTTGCAGACCTCAACAGAAATTTTAGAATTCAACAGAAAAGTTTCTTTTCTCAAATTAATATTAGATTTTTGTGATTTCTATTGATTATAATTAAGTAATGAAAAATGCAGGGGAGTGTCATGCCTGGTTATTTTAAAATTTCTTTTTTCTTTCTCCTTTTTTGTTTTCCAATCTAACTGCTTATATGGCCCTTTGTAATTTCATTACTGGAGTGGTTCAAAGACAATGGTAAAAGATGACAAAGAGTGAAAGGAATGTTCAAAATCCAAGTCCATAAATAGGTTTTCTGGGGAGCATCACAAAGGCTCTATTGTGCTACACATAGCAGAGACAAAAAGGATGCGTTCACACCCTCTACCAGAAAATGCTGCAGACTTTTCTGCAGGTCACTTGCTGATGCAATAAAAACTCTGAAAATATCCATGGATACAAAAACATTACTTGCAAGGTGCCACTGCATTTTTTAGTACTCATAATTCAAATAACTGCCCTAGGTAATATTTGCACATTGGTGTGGTCAGAGAGCATTATCTGTGTCCTACAAAGTGCTCCTGGCCTGAGAGGAAGTGCTCCTGCTGTGCTTGTTGTGGGCTGTGACAGTCATGTGTTGGAAGCTGTGCTTGAACTGGTGGTGGATTTTCAAGGTCGATACAAATATTGGGCTGTAGGAGGGGGACCTGGAGACCACCGACCTCATTTTTGCTTGTGGCTTCATCTCAGTTCAAAACCCTCCTGATGCATTATCTGAGTGAGTCTTTGGGTAAAAATATATTAATGCTCTCTTATTCAGTGCTGTTCTATTACCTATTCATCAAAAATATTGCTTTTGTGCATTTTTCATTATAAGATTCAACATTACCAATGTTAATAAAGAGAGAACTCCTTTTCTTTTCTTAGAAATAGAATATGTAAAGACATTGCCTCTTTGATGTTTCTAAGCCAATACAATATGTATTTGAACGAGGATAAAAGTCATTCTTTTAACAGAAGATCATCCAAGTCATTTCTGATGAAACTCAAGAGGAGCTTTTTTTTTTTCTTTAAGAGATGCTTAGAAATAAAGATTAAAAAAAAGAGGGGAACACTACCTTAGAAGTAACAGCTAGTGGAAATAAGTCACATATTTGATAGTATTTCATGTAGGCCCGTAGTGACATCAGCCTCCTTCATTGGGCTGGACTGTTCAGCAGCAGATGCCTTTCCTTCAAAGGGATGAGACCTTGCTGTCACAGGCAGGTATTTCATGTGATGCTGTCCTGAACTGTGAATATACAGCTGGCCAGATTTTGGGTGTCTCTCCCAGAATTTCCCATGCTGCTAGGGACTCCCACATCACTGGATAATTCTCTCATGTGGGAATTTTTACTATGAATTTTCCACTGAGAATTGGACTGTACATAACTCGCTGTTCAAGAGCTGCTATAAATTTGGAGCTAATAAATTTTATGAGGCCTGTGAAGCCTTGGGACTAGGAAGCTTCTTGAATGCTGTCCCAGCTCAGCACAGTCTGGCCAACCCTTCCCCTGTGTACAGGCACAGGGCGGTGTCGTAGCTCCCTTTATGAGTTATCAGCTTCTGTGCTGGCTGCAGAGTGCCTGTGCTGAGGGAGTCTAGGGGGCTTAGGCACTTCCTTCATTGACTCTCTCCTCTGAAAAATCTGTCTGAACTTTGATCTTTCGGCCAAAATGTAAGAATGTTCCACAGGGTAATTATTGGAAAAGTTTTCTTAGAGCCCAATAGACATCTTGAGCTGGAGAGGCAGCTTACACAGAATTATTGTTGCTGCACCAGTATTTGTTCCTGTAAATGGAAACCTACCCGTGGACCAGGGCAGTGTCCTGAGTCATTCCCTTGCTCTGCACTGTTCAGGTAGGTGGGTCTCTGCTGTGCAAAACAGGATTCCTAGGAGCACTGCAACACTATCTGGGTTTGACTTTTAGATGGATTTATATTTTGGGCTGTGGCAAGAGAGTTGGAGCTTCTACTGACTGTCAGGGGGCCTGGGGAGACAGCTCAGGGGGCTTCAGCACAGAGATTTTGCAGGGCTGATGCCTTGGTTTGTTGCTGTTTGGTTTATTTTTTTTTTCCTTAAGTTTAAAATGTACTTATGAAAATGGATGTATTGTTGTTAGGAGGACAAAGGTTTCTTTTTTCTCGGTACAGAGATGTTTTCTGAGGTGAACTAGACATCAGTGGCCAGACATAATATCCCCAGCTCACAGTAAGCTGAATGTGTTTCCTTGGCTCACAAGCTTGTGCTGGGTTGCCTGAACAGACTGAAGCAGCCTCCTGAAAGCTGCGGTGTTTGCCAGCCAGCTGAGTTTACAACTCACTGAGTGGCATGTAGGCTTCTTGTTCTCAGTGTATTATTTTAAAAGTCCGACCTTTAACAAACTGGAAGCCTCTTTAAGAAGGTTCTATGTCTACAGAATTCTTACTACCTGCAAAGTGCCATGACCACGCTGTACCAATGGCTGAGACAGATGTTCTTGGGCTCATCTGGTCTGTTTGCAGCACAGGGTGTTTCTGGCAGTGTAGCTGAAGGGGTTGGTTTAAAACTGAATCAAAACATCCAGTACCTGATCTGCTCTGAGGTATTTTTGTAATCTGCTGGTATTGCCGAAAGAAAAAAAAAACCCAAACCTTAAAATGTATTTCAGAGGTGCAGAGAGAGACAAAGACCCAGACCAGAAACCTGTGAGGGGCAGGTGACACATGGGCATAATGGGGAAGTGTTATTCTCCTGTTACCTCCTGCACACACGTGCCAGTAGAAAGGCTGGCAAAGAAACCCAGTAACTAAATGATGCTGCTGCAATTTCTAAGCCTTTTAGACTGACTAGGCAATGCTAAATATTGTGCCTATTTTAAATGCTTAGTGGTCCTACTATCATGTAAAAAACCAAAACCATTTCATTCTCTATAGCCAAAAAACCATAAACACTGGGTTTGAAAACCTGTAGAAGGAAGATGGGAAATAGATCAGTTTCACTTTTAAAACAACCCCTTGAATTTAGACAATGCCAGGCAAGCAGTCACCATTTGGAGAGGTTGAGATGCAGAACTTGATTGTTCTGAATATTTATTAGAAAATGTATTGCTGCAGCTCTGATGAGAAACAATTCTGCATCTTGCATAAATCAAACATGCCTGCCATTTGCTAAATTATTACATTATAAACCATGTTGTAATTACAAAACTTTAGTTGTTCCATTTATGATCTCTGTGGTTTATTGTATTATTGGTCGGACTTGAAAGCTGAGGCTTTGAATTTATGAAGTCCACTAAAATATTATATTCCCCTTCCTTTTCTCCTGATGATCAAATGACTAAATCAATTTCTGGGGCAATGCCAATGGTATTAGGATCAATAAGACTCTGAAATTTATTGTACGTTTTTGTTGCTGTATAAAATTAGATTGCAGAGTTTATGAATGTTTATTCTTCTGAGCACTGGATTTCTGGTTTATCTGAAACATACATTACAGTAATTTGGTCTTTGCTTGTTACATAAACATTTCACCTCCGCTACTTTAAATGTATCCTCTTAAAAAAATATTAATAAGTTTGCATTTTTAAGAAGTTTCATCCAAATTAATTTTCATAGATATTGGGTATTTTCAGGCCATGAATTGACTCCACAGAGTGCTTACTTAGATGTCTTGCTGAATTTGGAAATTTCCGTTCTAACCTAATGGAACCTTTCTTGATAATTTTTCTTGACTCATGCATGGTCTTTTGTATCAGAGGATCTCTCACCCTTCCCAGGTTGGCTGCTTCAGATGGTTTCGACCATGTGTACTGAGACTTATTTTCACAATTATTTCAGCCAGCTCTCTTGAACTTTAAAAAAAAAATGTGTTTAAATTGCATCCTTAACTTTCCATGAAGGGACTAAAATCCCATTTGTCTTTGGGTATAATCACACTGCAGAGCCGGTGGCTGTTGGTGTGAGGGTTTCAGCCTGCCTGTGGTGAGCTCTGACAGGGAAAAATTTATCAGTTGTCAGCCAGAGAATGGGTTTTAACTTCTTATGAGCTCTAGAAAGGATGGGCCAGTGGCCATGGCACTTGCTCTGTGTAGACACCTATGGTTTCTCTGGAGACTTCCTTGGTGCTCTTAGGCACACATCCCTGCCACGATCCCAGCTACCAACAGCACATTGGAAGAAATGTTTCCTCTCCATTCAAACTGAGCTAATATGCCTTACAAATGTGTTTCAGGACCGCTAAGAATTACAAGTCTCTCTAATACTTCAATAATTTAGAGCAGTTAAGCTTTGTAGAGTCTTGTCTCTTTCATGGGATTAAAAACTTCGTCCTTTCGTGGTGTTAACCTGAAGCCAAGTGTGTCTGTTTTCATTTTGGTTAAAAATAATTAAGTCAGGGAGGAGAGAAAGCTATATTAAAAATTTTTGCTTTATGTGAAAATCTTTCCATGAAGCTCTAAAATTCTTACTCTATATTAACTTTTTTTAGCTGCTTGGAGTGTCTTTACAGTTAACATGCTTTATTATTGTTACGTAAATATAAGTTGGATGGGGAAAAATATGCTACTGCTACTTGCTGTGACAGTAACGTAAAGGGACAACATTGAGATTATTTTTTTCTGCTTGGTCTTTCTTGAATGTGATATCTTTATTTTTAAAATGGCATTGAAAACTCTGTCTGAAATATTTATAAAGCACAGATATTGCATAAGGGAAGAACTAAAAAAAAGGAGTTCCTGGTAGTCAGCTCTTAAAGTAGAGGATGTAATTCTCCATTTATCTTTCAAAAATTAAGCTTTTCAGAGGTGATGTCTATTAAATACAGCTAGAGCTTCACATTGCTGAAATCTGACTTTTAAAAATCTTTATTTGAAAGTATTAGCTTTGCCATTTGTATGAAGGCAGCAAGCTATCCAGTAACAGGTAAGAACATGAGTGACAAGGGCATTTGTCTGGAATGGGGGAAGCATGGAACTCAAACTCCAGCTGCTTACATCCCAGAAGAGCCCTTAGTTACTTGGTAATAGGTTATTATGAAATATTCCTGTGTTTCTTTTTCCTTTTTTACCTAAAACCCCCCAAACGCAAAAAGAAGAAAGAACAGACATTGAAACACTTCCATATTTCATGCTGAAAAAACACAACCCACTGTTATTCCTTGCAGAGTTAGAAAAATGCTTTTGGTTATTTTTTGTGAATTTATTTGTATACAGGTAACTTCAAAAAAAAAAATGCTAACATCCTTAAGGTGCCTAAATCCTGTTTTCAAAATACTGTCTTAGTTGAACTGGGACTACACAAACAATTGAAATGTTGTGGGGAAAAGTAAGCCAGCACTGGAAGCCAACTTGCGCACCAGTGTCTGCTCCAGGTCCTCTGGGAGCTAATACACGGTGCATCTTGGATGCAATTTAGGTCAGATTTTTCCTAAAAATGGGTTATTTTGTAAGTTACTTCAGATTCCTGCAGTCTGGGCACCTTGGGGCTTGCAGGTCATCTTGTTGTATTTATTGAGTATAACTCCGTCTTGGAAGTCAATAAATGGTGTCTCCTCAGTGGATATTGACTGGAGAGGTGGACCATGAAAACCTGTCACATACTGAAGCAGAGACCTGAGCTAATTGGAGTGTAGTTGTGTCGTTCCTTTATCCATAGTTACAGGATGCTGGACTGTATGGTGCAAACATCGTTGTAACAGAAAACCAATGTATTACATGATAAAGATTAGTTTATTGATGGAGCTCAGGCTTGTGCAGAGCTGTGGGGATAGCTCTTCCATGATGTACCAGTAACTATTCTACAATGTAATAATTTAAAACCATTAGCAGCATGTTGTTGTCGTCTTTCATTTTAATTGTCTTATGTTTTCTACTGTATGTTTGTTAGCACTGGCACATATGCCAGACTTTAAAGAGTCTATCGTGGAATGTTTGTCACAAACAACCAGGACTAAAAGGCTTGAGGGCATGAAATAAACATGCCTTTGCATTAAAAAATAATTGCTGAAGGGTTTTGCTTTGTATTTTTGTTTTTGTCTTGGAGGAAAAGATGAACTCTTTCTGCATTTGGCTGATGCAGAAGCATCCAGACATGAGTCTTCAGAAGTGCAGCAGGATTGCTGAGATGTTGGGGCAAAAGCAAAAACACCCTGTCCCTCCTTGTGCTGGCCCACTCACCTCTCCTGCTCCATTGGTTTTAATACTCTCTCCAGACTGGAAAGGCAAACGTGTTAGACCAGGGATCCTTTGCTTCAGCTGCCTGACATCTGGTACCACATAATCTCTGTTTCATTTTGACAGTGCCAAAACCCAACAGCCTCATACAGCAGCCTTGAAATGTAATAGGATGAACACACAATGCCACAACAAAGCTGCTGTATGGGGGGTGTAAATCTGTCCATCAGTTAACAAATTCCTTGTAATACTTGTTTTCAAGAAGTTGATCCGATCATCAGTTGGTTTGTTGGATGGGGTTTGTGTGATTTGGTTTTTTTTCTTCTTCTAGAGACAGACCCTTGTTTTTGGCTGTGAGGATGCTGTATGTGCAGGATTTCTATTTCTAGCCTCCCGCTGCTGTTTTGCTGACCTCTTTCTCACTCCGTAGGGAAGCACAAGTTAACACAAAGATTACAGTAAATTTGTTCTATGGTAAACTTACATCAGGAGAAGAAGCAGGAAGGCACTTCCACAAACCAGTGATGACTGCGTTTCACTACAGTGTGGCTCGTATATCACTGGAAAGGACAAAGTGGTTTGAAGTGCATAAGAACATCAAAGGCCCCTTGTTTATTCAAGGTCACAGACAGATGGAATCTGGTGTATGGCAAGCCTGTATGAAAGTTATGGCTGTTTGGAAATGGGAATGGATGAAACCAAAATTGGAACAAGATGTAGCCATAAAAGCAGTACATGGCATGATAAAAGACTGTTAGCTCAGAACATTTAAAATAAACTGGTTTTAGCCCAGTTATGAAGGGTGATATTGGGAAAATTTTGGTTGTTTTTTTCTTCCTCAGAGACGGCTAATTTCACTTTTGGTGACTAGAAAGCTTTTCTCTTTTGGTTTGGTGGTTATTTGCCTTATTTTGCAGCCTTTAAAGAAAGAGTCACCTTTAAGATCATGCAGCTTTCAATGTTGTCGTTCCTCTTCTAAGTTGGCACAATGATTACATAGGATTTTTTTGGAAATCCCTATTTCTGCCAATCCCACTCTTGAACATTTTTTCAACATTGTCCTTATAAGGAAAATGAAGAAATGCCTCAGATGTTTCAATTGAAAAATAGTATATTCAGTTTAGGTTTTTATCACCATAGAAATACTCCAGTGGCCTTTTTTTTAGCTTCCCCTTCCTCCTCCTAAACTCAACAATTAAATATAAAAGTTAGTTTGATTTGTTTTGTGAAACATGCAGACATAAACTGCATTTTCCACCTCACCTTTTATTTCCAAAAGAAAAACAGAGCCAGATTTTCAGAACAATTTTAATCATCTCTTTGTGGTTGAGTAACTTAATGGTTTGGCTTAGATTTATTCCAGCACAAGTGTCAATAATTACGAAGATTTGTTTTCCCAACGTTTACCAGTCTCCTGCTACGGGGAAAACTTTGCTGCAGTCAGTTAATTGTTCATCATAATTCATGCTTTTCTCCTCTTTTTTTTTTTCCCTCCTTTTTGAAGATGGCTTTAAGTTTTAGTTTCAAATTCTCAAGTGTGCTTTAAAGCTGCCCCACCCACAGAGGAAGAGAGGGGGAATGGGGAGAAGACGAGAGAGGAGACATCTACTAAAATTGACCTGCATGTCTTCATATCCAAATCCAAAAACATGATTAGCATCTGCAAAAACAATGTTATACACAGGAAATAATTTCCTGACCAATTTACAAAGCAAATCTAGGAATCTACCACCAACTCTCATATTTTCTATAGATACAAATCATGGTTCTTGACTTAAATATTCCCAGATAGAGCATGACTGAGTAGCTATAAATCTAAGTCATTCATCGAACAATCTCTCTTCTTATTTCAGGCTCTGTTGTATTGTCTTTATAAGTGTTTCCTGATTTGAGCTTTTCTGTGTTTAGATGATACTTCCCATAAACTTGTTAGGCCCCTAATTAATGCACTGGACCGCTAGGCATGTCAAACAAATTACATACATTTTGGATATGTCACAGATTCCACATTTATTAACAGGGTTTAAAAATTGCTGAACTCAGTCTTTTGATAAATACAGAGTTTGGACCTGATTTACTGGCACCCTCTGTTTTGGGAAAGAGACATTCTCAAAACAAATGTTACTGGATTATAAAATTGAGAATTGAGTTTTTTTAATGAGGCTTGAAAAATCTCGGCGAAATAGTCTTTACCATAATTATTTTGCTGTCTCTGTCTCTTCCTCTCTATCCTGCTAGGAGGAAAGAAAACAAGAGAAGACAAGGAACAGTTTAAAATAAAGTGCACATTTTCCTCTAGTTCTCCTGTTGAGAATTAGTGGAAAGTACAGAAACAGTAAAATTTGACTGGAGATTTATTTGCCTTGCAATTTCTAGTCCCCTTTTGAGAACGGCAGTTTCCTGAATTAATAAACCAGTCCAACTTACTTCTATGTGGAAATATGCTTTCTTCAACTGAACTTCACTTTAGCTATAGAGTTCAGAAAGTGAGAATTTTCATTCTTGTAGTGCTTCCCTGTTTCTTTGGAAGAACATTGCCATGAGAGTTTTGGGAAAGGAGCAGAGCCCAAGACAAACTCTGGTTCATGTAGAGTTGTAGTCTTTGAATGATGTCTTTACATTTTCCCCTCTATAGGCAGAACTGCCTCATCACTGGAACACTCAGGACTTTTTGTGATTTCTGAGTTACTTGCAAACATTCTTACCCTCCAAAATCTATCCTAGTCTCCTCTATTTACAATTTGTTTCTATGAGTTATAATTCAATTATCTTACCGAGCGTTCTCCCAGAAGTGTTCATGCAATTCCTTGACTCTAGGGCATTGGCACTTTTGGCTAGAATTTGTTAAAGAAGTATGAAGGGTTTAGAGTAGAAGAATGTAGAATATTTCAGTTGGAAGTGACCTATAAAGATCATCTAGTCCAACTGCCTGAGCAGTTCAGGGCTGACCAAAAGTTAAGGCATGTTGTTAAGGACATTTTTCCAAATGCCTCTTAAACATGGAGAGACTTGGAGCATCAATCCCCTCTCTCAGAGTCCTGTTCCAGTTGTAGGTTGCATGGTCGGTTGGTGTGACTTACTGTCCAAAACATGAGTGACTTACAAAAAGAAAGAAGGTAGCTCAGTGCCACTACTCCTGGAGTGTTTTAATCCATTTTATCCATTTAAGCAAACACACTTGGTTTCCACACATAACTGAAAAAAGTTATAGAGACTCTAGCTCATTAAAAGAATTGTGAAATGCCTGTAATGAGATGGCAAGGTGATAAAGTGGGTCTATAAATTATTATTTTGCAGCATAGTTATTTTCACTTTGACTATTTCAAAGTGGGGTGTAACTGAGGTGTTGATATCTTTGTTAGCTTTAGGTGGTAAATTAATGCTAATAGAAGAGGGCCAGCATAATATCTATTATTCTCTTATGTCCTACCTAAATCTGTAAGATACCACTTAATCATGGCTAATCACTGGGCAAATCTTGATACTTTACACAGAGGGTGAATTTCATCCTCATACAATAGATCTCCTTGGATCTAACATATCTTTTAAGCTTTGCTTTCATATTACAGGAAGCCATCTCGTCTCTTTAAAGAAAGACAGCTATTTTTTTCCAAGTTCAGTGCTTTCTGCTTCTTATATTCCATGGCTGCTGAGCAATTCATTTCCCAAATGTTTACAGAGAACAGCTATGGAAAAGAGGATCATGACTTTTTAAAATACCTGTTTAAAGAAGATGGCTCAATACTGCTGTGTAATCCAGTGCAGCTTTTCTCTTGTGGCCAGAGCCCCTGGCAGAGTTGAATCAGTTTTAGTACATCAGAGCAAAAGGATTTTTTTCTGGTATATTTGACTATATTAATTCCAAGTATTTTCTCAATACTATGTAGCATATTTTAATTGAAATATCCAGCTGGAGTATTTTATTTTTACTTGCCTTTAGTATTGTTTTAGAACAGTCTAAATTATTAGACTCTTCTTTTAATTTATGACTGCTATTTAACCATATTGTGAATATGTGGCAGTGATATAATTTTATGACTAAGATACTGGAAAATTCATCTTGTCTGCGGTCTTACATTCTTTAAATTAAACATACCAAACATTAAAAAAAGGGTTTTAAAATAGACATTAATTTTTTCAGAAGTAGATTCTAATATTAATATCTAGGCTTTGAAAATGATACAGCCCATACATAGGTTGTGATTTTTAAATCCTGAAGTATCTTTGGAACATATTTATTTCCCCTTTTGCCTTGAAAATTTAGAAGGGGCAAATACCAGGTAGATAGATTGTTTTCTCTAATGTTTTAAGTCACTATAAAAATAAATCTTTTCAAGTATTGGTGGTTTTGTTGTATTTAGTGTATTTTGCTCAGGAAGGATTCTTCACACAGGATAGAGCTGGTTTTTAGTGTGAGGTTTTTCCCCCTTTTGTATTTACTCTGCATCTGAAGAAAATGCTCCTTCTGGTGGAAGGAGATTTATATATCCATAGCTACATCTCTGCCTACCTTGAGCCAATTATAACAAAATGGCTCTTGTGCAATTTTGCAATTGTATTCAAATGGTAACAGGCTGTGAGCTGAAAAAATATAAGTGTGCGTATGGTACACATGTGTGTTTCTGTGGCTGCCTATGCAGAATATAATGTACAAGCAAGTTCAGCAGGTGACCTGTGCATTCATACACCAGTACAATTATTTTCTGATAATGTGGTGTCTTTCAGATGTGATAAAATGCATCAGATATAAAATCTCAATGCAGATAAGCTGTGTAAGCTGCAAATATCTGTGATGTCCCCGTTTCTTCCAATTACTTTTGTACCATTTGTATCCACTAATAAATAATAGGTGTGTTTGCTGACAGCCTTGTTCCATCAATCTGAGATCCAAAATTAAAGCTAGGTTCCTCACAAGAATTCACTGCTATTTAATCAATTATGAAAAAATTTATTTAGAACTCTGAGCTAGACTAGAATCCAAATCACTCTTTTATAGCTGCAAAGAATTAAGGTGAGTGGAAAATAATAAAAATCTGTTCCTGTCTCAAGCAGCGAAGAATTATAGCTCTGAAATGGATTTCTTGCATAAGATAATTATATCCTAATCACAGCTGTGTTTTTCAAAGTTGTGCCAATTTTGCAACATTCATCTTTAAACACCTGGACCTGTGCATTGTGATAGTGTTTCTGTGTTGTATTTTACATATTTGATGAATACTGAGAGCGTGTCTCTATATTTTTATATATCATTTACGCCAGCTGAATTTAATGCTCAAAAGCTGATTAGTAGCCTAAAGGCACAAGGTTGCCCATACTCATCCAAATTACTTTCTATTGAAGTGCTCCATAGACATCAATGGATTTGTATCAGGCTCCATATGCAATATATATGTATACATCCGCCGAATAGAAGATTAATGAAGATTTCTGAGGTCTGTCAAACTTAGGCAGTTCCGTATCACAA
Source organism: Edolisoma coerulescens (assembly GCA_013397115.1). NCBI lineage: Eukaryota > Metazoa > Chordata > Aves > Passeriformes > Campephagidae > Edolisoma > Edolisoma coerulescens. The sequence continues at coordinate 251,423 of VWZW01003082.1, read as the reverse complement.
AGACTATATTTCAGTATGCTACAATGTCAGGGTTTATGTTATGAATTTGGAAAAATAGTTGCAATTATTAATAAACAAAAGGTTTATTCTGTGCTCTTGTCCATGTATTCTGTTTGTTCATCCAGGAAGATGTATCACTCTAAGGGCTGCTAAAAAAAAGTCCTGTTTAAATCCTTCTAAATACCAACTCAGCTTAAGTGAAGAGTGTGGAATGAGGCCCCTGAAATAGCACTTGAAAAACCCCAGCAATGTTTATTGTTTTCCTTGTAGTTCAAGTTTGATGTTAAACATATTTAGGAAGAAATAAAAGTGTTTTAATGCTGAAACATTAAAATGCTTTTAAAAGCCAAAACCTAGATCACATTTCTTTCCAGATTCTTGGTGCTGAAGTTTCCACTTCATCTGGGTATTTTCTCATTGGCTTTGTTGATCATTTCTTTTGTTTCTGTTTGGCAGTATTAGTTAACACAGCCTCTCTTCCCTTGTAGAGAACATATTAACCTTAGTTGCATACTTCCTTAGTTGCAGAAAGGAAATTGGGATGGAGGTGGTAAAACTGATTTAAGGAACGTCCTAAAGGAAAAATAGTACAGAGATGGAATAAAATCCCTGTGTTTCAGTCTGACCTTGCTATTGCAGCTACAAAAGCTCCATCTATATGTGGTACATGTGGAGGAAATTATTTAGAGGATATAAGTCACCATCTTGATGGGTGAAGGCAGTTCTGTAAGAGGCTTGGGTGAAGCAGGGCCATCCATAAGAGTATGTAGCTCCTTGTCCAAGTCAGGGCAGGGAATAGCGACAGTGCACGTGGCTGGAGTTAGAGCTCCTCTGTCTCCCAGGACTTCTCAGATAAAATATATAATAGGGAAACTCGTGCAGTTGTTGACCTTTAAAAGTATATTATAGTCTTTCATTTCATGGTTTTAAATAGCTATTTTCTTATTATAATTTAATAAATGTTATGCCTACAAACCTGGAAAAATTGGCTTGTTCCATCAATTTCAAAGGAACACGAAGTACACTCTGTACTGTGTTGTAAAACTTTTATTAAACTTGATACCATTTAAAATAGTCTTTGAGAATTGCTGACACAATGATTCTAGGTTCTTCTTAGCTTATATATAGCCCGAGCAGTGCTCACAACGAGAGGCTGATTTGCTGAACTGGTAATTGTTACTGTAGCCACACCAGTCTCTGGACATAATGTCTTTTTAGGTCTTGGTGCATTAGACTCAAATGAAGGGTAAAGATCATCTCAGGGAACAGTTTGCCTGGGGGGGTGGGATTTCAAGTGAGTGGATAAGAGCATTTAAACTGTTCTGCTGCTGTTGAATGACAGGCATATTTTGTACAGAAGCCTGGAGTGGTGCTGGGATGAATACATTGAAATAAAAGGCAAGTCAGGCTTATAGCTGTCAGCCAAACCCATCTATAAAGTAAGATGAATGGACCTTTGGACATCTTTTTGTATTAATGTGTGTTGTAGGAAAGAAATGCCTAATAACACTGGGAGGAGTGGATCCTGATCTAATAATCTGAGTTCAGTTTTCGACGTGGGGGTTGCAAATGACAGTCCTTGCATGGCTAGGGAAGGCCAGTTTTCAGGAATTGGCATCATTCTCTGATAAATATTCATGTCAAAATCAAAGAAATTTGGAATTTCCTTGAGTTGCGACAGTGACTCTGGCCTAAAAATATGCCTTCATTACTATGACTCCCAGTCCTTGCTTTGCTGTGTCTCTTTTTGGTGCTGCAGGAGCCCTGCTGATGCCTCTAAGGGTTGATGCGACTGACTGAAGAATGTAAATGCAGAGTTTTTTTGGGCCTGTTAGGCCTCAATGAATTCTGCTGGTTCTGAGAAGGTATTAGAAGGGAGTAAAATGCTGGTAAGCTCCTTCCTCAGAATTTATCCCGTGGTAAATCAGGGCTGCAGAATATCCCTTTTGAACTGAAAGGACATCTAAACAAGAAGTTTTTCGCAAAGCTTCTATCCTGATCTCTGTGGGTAAAGATACCTGCAGTGGGGAGGTGAGGAAGACCCTCAATATTATTTTGTGTAATTTGAACTGCTATTAATTTTTATGGCATTTTCTGTCAGCCGCTCCTAAACAAGGAATAAAACCTTTTACGACTTGCCACAATATAAATATTTTATTTAAAGAGGGCTGTGATGAAAGAGAAGGAGACAGAGATATTCAGTGCTGAGGAATTTCTGAAGGATGGAAATTCCATCATAGCTGCATTTGACCAATTTTCTTTTAAGAAAATTGTTTTAAAAGCCTGGTTATAATCAGTGGTTAGGCAATATGAAATAAAAATATGCATTAGAAAACCATGCTTATGATTGGCATCAGTTTTAAACCATCATTTTACCTTGGACATGTGGGACCTTCGGCCCATAATGGAAATGCTTGAGATTTTGAGAGTCCCGTAGTCCATCCAAGCCAAGCAGCATAATTCAATGATTGATGGAATTTTTGGGGTATAAAGAAGAGGGGAGGATGGCTTTTAACTATAGCCCTCTCGTACATATCTATACGTGGTGATACAACACCCAAGAGGACTCCAAGAGAGCCCCTGAATTAATAAAGCTGCATGAGGTGAGAAAAACCTTGTTGTAACAAAACAACAAAAGCATTGTCAAGGGGAAGGGAGAAAAGGAAACCCCAAGAACTCATCTCTCCTTTGCTAAAAGAGCGCAGCAGTCAGCCAAATGGTCATGTATGCTTTGCATTCCTTTTATTTTTCATTTGTTTTCTTGGTTAGTGTACAGCAAAGAACAGAGGTGATGGGCAGAGCAACAAACCCACAATGACGGTATATATTACAAAAATACGGACAATGCTTACAGGAAAGTGACACAGCAGATTTAAAATGTGTGGTAACATTAAAAAATGTCTCTGTTTATTCTGGTTCCCACACTTTTGGGAGTTCCAGGCATATGCTTTTCCCTTGGCATGAATCTGACAGAGCACTTAGTGCCTACTGAAGGCTAAGTCAAGTATAGCAGCAGGGCTGGGCCCTGAGGCCTTAGTAGCAGAGTTCATCATCCATCATCCCCTGACAGATGATTTTCTGGCTCCCTATTACATAGGGAGAAAGTGTTCACAGAATGCACACTAAACATGTGTAAGTTTATACGAAGAAGAACCTCCTTCAGAAAAAAAACCTTTTTATTCTTATCCTTGACCAAATTATCATTGTTATTAAAAACATTTTTATCAGCTTAAAGAAAAAGGTCAGGGAAGCAAAATTAAATTAAGGTGGTAACAAGAAATCACAGCTGTACAATTTCCTTTAATTGTGTTTCCTTGGAGCATGTAGTGTTGGGTATTTTTGTTTTAAAACCAAACACATAGAGAGAAACAAGTGAAAGTTATATGTAAATTTAGCTAAACAAAAGTTCCAGTCCTTTTATGGTCAGGAAGATTTTTTTTTTTAGTGGTTGGGGGCGGGGGGGCGTTTAGTATTTCTGTCCATGGTTATGGAAGCAAGTAAATTCTACTTCTGTCTTCTGCCTCACCTACTCTCTCCAGCTGAGGCTTGGGAGGTTCTTTTTGTTGTGTTATCTTTCCTACCTTTCCAACTAGCATGTAAAGTTCACCAAAGGAGAACACTCATTTGAAGTGATGTTTCCTAAGTCTCAGCTAAAGCCAAGTAAATGAAAACAGCAACTGCTAACCCAGACTCTGTGCTTTGGCCCCATCCTGGGAATGTGACATGACAAATACACTGATGTTTTTGAGCACTGTCAATAGGATCCAGCTGGCTGTTTTTAAATGTGTGGCATTTACAGATGCTTCTCCTTTCGTATCTGCTCAACTTTGGTGGACTAAAGACGTATCAGCAAGGCCAAAACATACGATACAGACCTGACTGGGTTCCTTGGGTGTGTATGGTTTTAAATAGCATTGTATGCATTGAACCACATTATGTATTTGTGCTGAGGTTAGAAGGAAGCATGGGGTCTGAATTTTGCTGTGAACGTGCTGTTCTTCTTTGCAGTTTCTTCTTTTTGCCCCTCTGTTTAGCAGCTTGTTATGGGTGTTGTAGTTGATGTGATCCAAAATATCATCGTGGATATGTATGCATGTGGTGCCTGGTGTCCGAGTCTCTAACACAGCAGAGAGTAAGGTGTGTTAGAGACTTGTAGGTGGCCCTAACCTGATCCAAGTCAGCCCAGTTTTGAGCATGGATGGGACAAGATGGCTCCAGAGGTCTCTTTTGACCTAAGTTATTTTAAGATTCTGTGATCCCGTGTTTGGTTTCCTTGTGTACAGCTAGCAAGAGCTCATAAAAGCAGGCTGGTTTGTCCATAAAAGCACAGTGGCCTTGGGGCATGCTGATCCACCCAAGTTTCTTCTTGGCAGGAGGAGCCCAACCTCTGGTTCCCGTTTTGCCTGCTTTTATAGCTGTTTCTGCATCTGGTGTGGGGTTTTGCCATGATGCAGACGATTACTCCTCTGGGTAGGTACTCATTGCTGCTGTGGTTGAGTAGCTGGCACAGTAAAACAGATGAGTAAATGCTTTGAAGGAGCTTGATGCGTGTGCTGGCACGTCAGGCAGGCATAATAATAATGCAGGTCTTGCTACAGTGCCCTGTGGCATGCTTGTTTGTGAACTCAGGCCATTCCTGGCAGGAGTGATCCTGGGCACTGGGTCATCCAGAGAGAGACAACAGAGAATACGCTGAGCTACCAACAGGACCCACGTTAGTGTGTTTTGTATATAGCTGTTCATGTGCTGAGCACACTGAAAGAGTGATTTAGAGACAGCTACATAGTGCTCTGATGACTGAACCCAGAGAGGTGTAAAGGAGAACCTCCAAGACAGTGGTAGAAAGATTATGGTTTCAAGCAGACCAATGGTCAGTAATTCTAGCTGAGGAGCTTCATCTGCCGCTTTGCACTGGCCTTCTGCAGCTTTAGCTGTGATTGCAACTCATCTGAAATGCTTTCTGGGCATCTTTAGAAAAAAGCCTTTTTATAAAACAGAATTTTGTGCTGGTTTCTAAATTAAAGGCCTCATGTACAGGAACGTATCCTTTCTCAAATGCAGAAAACCCTGACAGCCAAGGCCCAAAAGATGTGAGGAGCCCTTTCCAGAAAACAGATGGTTAGAAGGAATGTTTTTGGCAGTGGTAGTAAGAGAGGTCTAAAGTAACTTCACTTAGTATTTTGTTTTGCCGATTTGGGACTATTAAGAAAAAAAAACCAAAACAAAACCACAGCCAAAAAACCACCCCAAAACAAAACATACACCGAGAGAACCCCCACCGCAACAACCCATACCCAAAAACAACTTCCCTCAAAAATCTGATGACGTTGTGTGCTTGTAATGAAGCAGGAAAATCTTGGTAATTCAGTACCTAACTGTGGTCATTGTGATGTAGATGATCAAATCTCATCTAAAATCTAATGCTTGAAGATTGGTAATGCAAAATGTTCTTGATTAAAACAGATAGGAATAGAGGGTTTGGTCAAGAAGGATCAAATTCTTCATTGTGATTGTGAATGAGTAATGATTTGACTAATTATTACTATATTTAGGGGAACACCAGATGTTCAGGGAATTTAATTTTTTACTCTTTTCACCTCTGTCCCTCCAGTGAAGTTATGCATTTTCATTCTCTGCAAAGATGAAAGTATCATTCACTAAACACTCAGCCAGTTTCGTTTAATTTTCTTAGGTTTCTGAGAAAAGAGCCAGAAATCAAACCTGGAACCTGTTGCTGCTAATCAAATCCTGACAAAAAGGTAAGAAACTACTTTTATTCCTAGAGTTTGGGCTTTGTCCCTTCTAATTCTCACTGCTGCTCACAGTTGTATTTCCAAAGTCTTGCGTTTTATCTTCTAGATGTTCTTTCCTGGAATTTGATTATTTATCCATAAGGTTTTTTTGTGAAATAAAAAAGAGTCAACCAGCTTTTGTGCCTAGCAGAAACTGAAGGAAGTCCTCTATGTGAAAGGAACACTGTCACCCATGTAGTCAGTTACTGCATGAAAGACTTGGGGCTGCAAGAGCGTTGCTGCAAGATGGGAGCTTCACACATATCCTCATACAGTTTCTTTGGGATTGTTCAGAATGTAGTTTGGTTCTGGGATTAGTGTCTGGTGACAGGTTTTATACCAGGTGTTCTAACACAGCAAGTTGTAACAGGATGAGAGAAAATGGACAGGCAATCCAAACTCCCAGTTTCCCAGTTCTGTCACTTTTTGAGTTGTAATTTTAATCTTTTCTTTATTTTTATCTTTGACTTATTAGCACAGATATTGCCAAGGACTCTCCACATCAGCTATTTATGTTCACAAACCTATTTCTATTTGTTCCAGCAATCTCAGCCAAGAACATCCCAGAACTGACATTTTAAAAAACCTTTTGTTTATGGGAAATTTTACACATTGGATTTTCCAAACACTGAACTGGGGAGTGTTCACTGCAAACATCTGACAGTACTTTAGCTCTTCTAATTTTCTCATGATGTCTTACTAATATCCAAAGAGGGAACAACTATTTGTTTTATAAACTACTCTGCCAGGTTTCTTCAAAAGTTTTTACAGTCCCAAATTTTCTAAGCAGGCATATGTGTCTTAAATACATTTTGTTTTGCTCCTTCCTAGTTAAAACTAGTGTTTTCTCTTCATGGCATGTCTCAGGACTGGCTTTTTCAAGCATGTAAGGTCTGTTGTTGGGAGCTTTTAAACAAAAACTTAGTTGCAAGTCTTCTGCAAAGGACTGAATTTTGCCCTACTTCAATCTGTCTTTAAGTAGATGTAAATTAATCACCAAACTCAGAATTCAACTTTGTCTTTTAGTTCTGGTTAAAATAAACGCTACTGAATTTTAGAAGTTCAAATGTTCATCAAAATGCATACAGTACTGCCCTTGGGATCATAGCTAAAGTATTTGTAGGTAAGCAATATTAATATACAATTTGCAAAGCAATAACCCAAGTCCCAAGTGAAAAGGAAACGCTATGAAGCTAAAAGGTAAATAATAAATGCTGATGAACAGGGACTCTGGAAAATCACAGCTGGAAAAAGTGCTAAATCCCAAGGTTTTACTTGTTTTGCTCTTATTTATTAACTCAGGTACGGGGTTTTGCTGTTTTCTACTGGTGCCCTGGAGGAAAGGTCTTTGTCACTTTAGATGAAAAAGACAGTTTTCAAAATGTTACCAACATGTTCTGCCCTGCTCATCCAGACTTACTAAACTATGGAGGAATTTTTGGCAAGCAATAGAGGCAACAAAGGAGAGGCTTCTGCTGAATTATTGGCAATTTTTGATAATAAATGATTTGCTAGATGCTGAGGAAAATTGCCAAACTATTCATTTTTCATTCCTTTGTTAGTTCATGGTACACTGATACTGATTCCTTGCAATGTGTAGGAAAACGGGCAGGCTTTCTGGGGCTCCCATGTTAAAGCAAGTCTTTCAAACTTCATAATGGCTGGCAAGGACTCCAGTCCAGGAAAACACAGAAGTTTCAAAGGCATGAAACTACCCACAGACTTAAAATTAAGCACAAGTAAAAATGCTTTCTGGAACTTTGGTTAGGGAACTTGCTTTGATCAATGAATAAATCGATGAGTCTTAGCAGAGACACTCCAATGCACGAATGATGCCAGTGATTTCAATCACAGTGCCTCTGCTGAACTCGTGATTGCTACCTGACCTGCCAAGGAAAGGTGACGTGAGCCAGTGTGCTCAGAGAAACCATTGCTCCCATGTTACAATAAAGCCAAGACGCTGGGATATAGAAATGCTAGATGACTGTGACCTACCCTCAGAGCAATACCATGATGGCTGGCTGGAAACCACCCTGGAAAGCAGGGAAGCAAAATCTTACAGGGGACTGACTTCCAAAAATGGCTGAGCAATCCAAGTCTAAGACAGCTGTCTAGCTTCCTAAGTAATGTAAAACATTCAGGCTGAATAGAAATAATTGCAGTGACATCATTGGAAAGAAAAATTAGTTGATGAAGAAAGTGTGTAAAAATACCAACAGTTATTAAGGCAAGAGGTCTGCAGGTTGAGGAATTATCTTTAAATGCTGAGTGCTGTGTGTATTTCTTACAGAGGAAATCTAAATGTTCATGGTAAGGTAATGGACAGATGTAAATTTATGTGCAGTAAGAATTTTTCAAAACTATTTTTTAGCAACAAAAGTAGCTTGGATAATGCAATATCCATGTGCAATTAAAATAGTAAAATTTTCATTAATACATCCAAGATCTTATACTTCACTATTAATTAGAAATACTTATAGACTTTGCACTAAAGGTATGGTAGCCTTACAGGCTGAATTTGTACTAAGGAGGGAGAGAATTTTAAGGGAGAGATGTTTCATACCAAAATCATATCACTATGTGACCTCACAAAATTTTACAAGAGAGCCAGAATCTCCTCACTACTCCATCACTTTGTACTCTTGAGGTGAGGACCAGATGGGACATTGATGGCTTGGGATTACGTACACAGAATCATGTACCCCTGTTCTACTGCTCCCACAGGGGATTGATGGACTCAGAGAACAGTGGCTTTGGTGGAAAGCACAGAATTTGGTGGAGTCTGCTTCTTTCAATCCAAAAGATGGAATTTTGAGAAGAGGGGAGAATTTGCATTGTGTATGTCTAAAAAACACTGCCCTTGTGTTCTTCTGGGATAGTGCACTGATTAGCAGATCTTCTTTATATCTTGAGCTCAGGTGTTTGTGGATATGCTGGGCCTTACTGTCTGGTATCTAAATACAAACTTTCCTGTTTATTCTGCAAATGTTTACATGTAGGAATAGTCCCATCAAGTAATGGGAGTATCTGTGAACCTTGAGGGAGAAAGTCTATGTTATTAACCCACTCTGTGAGCTGACACTAAAACAAACTGTCTCAGAAGGTGGCTCCTATCATTCCTGAGCCAAATTCAGTCGCTTGCTGAACCATAGCATTGCCTCTGTGCTGAAAAGAATTAACTTGATATAGCCAAAGGTTCAACATTTGGCTTTCTAAGCAAAATTAATTCATTAACAATTAAAAAAAAGTTGTGTGGGCTGAGTATAATAGAACATGAAAAAAAAAACCCGGTATGCACACACCAGAAATAAAACAATGCCATTATTCAATAGCAAAAGTCTCCTCAAAAATATTTACACCTTATTGGCATCTCCGAGTCAAGAAAAGAAAATCAGTTTTAAGACAGTGAATTAAAATTCCCTTTCCAGCCACAATATTTCCTTAGAAGAACTAACTCTATGTGTAAAGTAGGGAACATGCTGCAGGACTGGCCAAACCAGCCTCCAGTGGATAGTTAATCTATGGTTATAAAATTATATTGTTCTTTGTATTAGTCTTAAATGACTTGTACATATGTCCATTGTCAGCTTAGAAAGTACAGTTGTGAAACTTTGGTTCCAAGGGCTTAAACATTTTGTCATATGAAAAGAACTGAAAGCAGCCTGGTTTTTTCAGCATTTGCATCAAGCCCGAGATGGCTAGGTTAGAAAAAGGCTTTTCTGAGCATTTCTCACAGGGAAGCAGTAAGAAAATGTTTTTAAAACTATTTAACTCTTGCCATTCTGTTTGAGTATTGTTTAGGAAGAAGCCATCTGTCTGCTTACAATGAACTGACCTGTACGTTGTTTTTATTGCAGGTGCTAAAATTAGGTAGCTAATCAGTCACTGACTTATATAAGCAACTGCAGTCTCTATTCAGCAAATAATTCAGGTATTTAAATTTGTGTAAGGATGAGCTAAAGTGTACAGTCTGTGTGAGTTCTTTGAAAATGGGTGTTCTATCTAGTAGGGAGTTCTCTGTTAACCCAGAACCTGGCTGAGCAATGAGCCATACTAATAGTAAGGTCTATTGGATAGATGAGGCCAGAGCCAATACAGTTTGTGGCCCAGGTGACTTATTTTTGTATTTTTTTGTAGTTCCTCCCACAACAATTTTATTTTTTTCTGCTCTGAAAGTCTATACTTGTGCTGGCTTTTCATCTTGGGAGCAGGGAAACAGAACAGTCCCTTCAAGAGAAAACACAGAGATTGGTGGGGGACCTTGAGTTTTAGATTTGGGGGAATTCATTTCCTTTTCAGGTTTGAAGACCAAAATCCTGTCCCACTCACCCCCCACCTCTCTGAACCTGTCTGAATCAGGCTTAAACCACAAGCACTGGGTTGCCAAAGGGCCACAGAGGACAGAATATCTGAGGACTGCTTAGGGCTCTGTGAGTTGCCAGGCTTCAGCTCCAGATGAAGTTGGGATCATCGGAGACATAATTTTAGTTTATAGCATCTGTTCTTCTCCCATGGAAGTCTCCACAGCAGTAGAGCTTGGCAGAGCAGTGGTGAAACCCAGCTAGCCTGGGGACAGGGAATGGAATGAGCTCTACCTTGCCACTGACTGGAGGGATTTGCATTGAAAAAAAAAAAGGCATGTAGTGATGTTGTTCAGAAGATCTCTTGTGTTGCTGTGTATGTGGTGTTTCATCCCATGTTTTAAAGATTTAGTGCTAGAACTATAAGGTCTTGAGGAAAGTCCCTTGGGAACCAGCCTAGTCTTCAAGTTTGCGAACTTAGACATAGTTTAAAGGCAAAACCAGTCAAAAATAACACTGATCATACAATAGCACTTAGTGGGAGAGAAAAAGGTGTGGTGACTAAAAGTTTCAATTTTTAATTTGGAATACTAGGCTGTCCTCCTAAACTGTTTAGGCAGGGAAAAGGCTTTTGTTTTCTTTTGGTGTTTTTTTAGCATATGCTGCTGATTCTCTAGATTTTTAATAGTGGCACACAGTAATATAATTTAATTTGCTATATTAGAAAATATGTGCATATAGAATCTGGTGATGACTGCAGTGGCACAGTCAACTCCGCTGTTGAGAGAAATGAGGGCTGGTCACACACAATTTAAAGCAATGAGAGAAAACACCTCCAAAAATGTGAATTTCAAACTTTGTAAGTGTGGCTCAGGCACCAGTGGACAAGTATTGCTTCTAGGCTTGTCATGATGAGCTCTATTTCAATTCCAAATAGCAAATAGCTTTGCATCGTAATCCATCTCTGGCCAGCATTGTCTTTTCATCTGTGTGCCTACAGCCCTTGGTGCTCTGAGCCTTCAGGCCTGGCTGAGAGTCGTTTCATGCACCACATGGTGGGTAATAATACAAGAGGCCTTCATCTCTCTAAACTAAACCCAATTCTTTATTAAGAGTGCAAAGGTTCTGAGTCTGTGGATTGTGCTCAAGCCACGTGCATGCAGAGCAGCTTAACTGGTGTCCAAACTCTAAAAAATGAAAATCATGTTCTTTCACCCAAACTCTGGGGGGATGGTGCTGCAGAAACTGTCTTTATATGAGTATTTCAAAAGAATGCCCATACTAGAACAAACAGCTAATAAATGAGCAATTTTTTAAAATTAGTCATGTATGTATGCACAGACACACACATATTTTTATATATACACGTACCTGTAGTTGTAGGGAACTCCTTCTGGAGGAAGGTATTTCTTATATTTAGGTTTCTTGCATTTTATTCCTGAGAGTCTTTTTCTGTCATTGTTAGAGACATATTGCTGAGCAAGATCAGTAACTGATCTGGCACTTCCAACTCATCTGTTTACCTGTGTTGCTCAGAGACTGAGGATTTGAGGGAATGAGAAATGCTGGCTGCTTGGTGCGTGAGTGTTCTCCATTGAAGCTAGAAACAGTTTAGCAACTCGACTCTGCTTTGCTTTGTAATTTATTGACATGGGTTCCTACTGTCACGCTGTTCTTTAAAAAGACTTTTTGGTTTAACAAAATTGCTTTGACATTTCAGATTAAGAGAAGTGTTTATCTTGCTTAAAAGTGCTGACATTTTTGGCAATTATATTGTCTTTATTAATACACAGAAAATATTTCGTAACATTGATTTTATCTACCAAAAAAATGAGGTGTTAAAAAAGTAGAATAGTTGGAAATGTAAAGGCAAAACTATGAATTTAGAGATACAGTGTCAGCTGATAAGATTTAGATCACATTATTCACTTAGGGAATAAAAATGAATATTTGAAAAAATATATTAAAAACCTAAAGCCTCATCATTTTGCTGCTTCTTTTGACATATTTACCAAGGGACACAACTGTCTGTTAGGAAAGAAAACCATTACTGACTTGAGATTCTATTAAATAATCTCTTGGTTGATTTCAAATTTACTCCAAACCCTGCAGTTTCAAACTTGCTATATAATTATATGCAAATGCAGTGACAAACCTACCAAGCCTTACTTTCTGGCATTGTTATTATTTGAAGTTTGGGTATTAGGGTGTGTATTCACAGCAGTAATAACTGAGGGTCATAGTACTACTTAAGATTGAATGCTGAGTTGATAAAATCTTTTTTCTTTTTTTGAGTGTGCTGTTTTCATGACTAAAATGTGGATCTTTTCACATGGAAACAATTGTGTGCAGAAAATTGCTGGAGCAATTTTGGAGGCCGTTTTTAATTTAAAAATTTGCCTGTCCACAGTGCACCCTTGTTTCTGCCCAGAAACATATTTTAGCAGTCAAGTAATATAAATTCTTTAAAAATGGAGGTTTGAAGGGAAATACTGATAACAATCTTAGCTACTTGATTGACAAGAAACTCAACATGACCTGGCAATGTTCACTGGCAACCCAGAGAGCTCATCTGTAATCCTGGGTTGCATTCCCAGCAGTGTGACCAGCAGGTCGTGGGAGGGGATTCTGTCCCTCTGCTCTGCTCTTGTGAGACCCCACCTGCAGGGCTGCATTCAGCTCTGGGGCTCCCAGCACAAGAAAGACATGGATTTGGTGGAACCAGCCCAGAGGAGGCCACAAAGATGGTCAGAGCACTGGAGCTCTGCTGTGGAGACAGGCTAAGAGAGCTGGGGTGCTTCAGCCTGAAGAAGAGAAGGCTCCTGGGTGACCCTGGAGTAGTCCTGCAGTACCTAAAGGGGCTCCCAGAGAGCTGGAGAGGGACTTTCCCCAGGCGCATGGAGTGGCCGGCAAGGGAGGATGGCTTCACACTGACAGAGGGCAGGGCTAGGTTAGATGTTAGGAAGAAATGTTACTGTGAGGGTGGTGAGCTCCTGGAAGAGGTTGCCCAGAGAAGCTGTGGATGCTCCATCCTGGAAGTGTTCAAGATTAGATGGGGCTCTGAGCAACCTGGTCGAGTTGAAGGTATCCCTGTCCATGGAAGAGAGGGTGGAACTAGATTGTCTTTGAGGTGCTCCAAACCAAACCATTCTATGTTTCTATAGCAATTTTAGTAACAGTTCCTCCCATGCATTGATTTTTCATTTGTTTTGTCTCTTCCAAGCTGCAAATGGCTTTTTTCTTTTTTTTGATGATTATTCTTTTTACCATCCACTGTTCTCACATTGACAAGAAAATTCTCTGCTGTTTCCTTTTTGTAGCCGGTTTTCATGAGAATTAAAACTCAAATTAGTTACATTGATGAGGGAATACTTGAATTATTTAGTCAAAATTGATGCAGTTACTTTCCAATTTCAGGACTTTCTTAATTTAAATTTTTTTTCTTTCACATTTAATGCCTTTTTATTTCATGTAAATGGTGTTTCTGCCACATTCATCAATTTTTATACTACCATGTAAATTGCTTCCAAGTTTTTTTTGTGGTGATTTAGACAATTTGTCTATTAGCAAAATTGCAATACTAGAATACAATAACTTTCTGCTGCATGCCATAAAGTTTTCAAGTAATAACACTTTTCTCTCAAAGACACTGTGACATCCCAGAAAACAATTTAAATAGATACTTTTACTGCCATTGACTATGGCATTTCAGGAGTTTTTCAGTGAATTTGAGCTCCTAATTAAGCATGGAAAGCAGCTTAGTATCTTTTAGAGTTATTTCTTAGAGCAGAAATTAACTAAGTTATTTCTCAGACAAAGTAATTATAATAGTGTTCTTGATTTTAAATATGTATTTCCTTCTTGGTTACACAACTGATTCTTAGTGCTTCATTCCTTACTGACTGCATGGTTAACCTTAATGTATGCGCAGGCAAATTCAATTTTGCTGTAGTAATTAGAATGCATTTTGAGGGGGAAAAAAATGCAGCAGTGTGCATAGCAATGGTATTATATATATTATGCATGTATTGCAAAGAAGAGATCCCAGAAGTAAGTAGGCCCGTTAGCAGTATATATATTTTTTGCATTATTTCTGTATATTTCTTTAATTGCACTATAGGTATTTTTAAATGGAAGAAGAATCAAAGGACAAAACATTGTTAGGAAGTTTAGGTGACGCAGAGTGAAATCAGAAGTGAAGGAAGAGTAAATTGATTTATGTTTTTAGGAACTGTTCAGAAATCACATAGCCTATAAAACTTGTCACAAGATTTTTCATAAAGCAAGAGACTTAGAATAGAAACAGAATGAGATGTTAAGTCAGAAAAAAGAGCTGAGACATAGTGACCATACAGAGCTTGTATGTGTATATTTATTTAAAAGACAATGTATTACTCTAATGTATTACTGCCAAAACCCAACTGCTGCATTACAATTGTGGATTTTTATTTGATGAAAAAGGTGTCCATGAGTTTGGCTTAGGGATTCTTAAAGGGGGCAGCAAATTATGAAATACCCATCCATCCATCCAGAAACAGGTGTATGTAAAAAGAGATAAGGTTGTAAAATAATACCTGGGTTTTAGAAGTCAAGTAGACTCTGTCTAGCAAGAGCAGTTTCTAACTAGTGAGGTGTATAAAAATACTTTCCTTGGACGCAAGTCTTTCCACAGATGCATAATACAAGGGCTTTTTCACCTCTCTCAAACAGCCAGAGGTAGCCCCACTTAGAGACTAGACAGACAGCCACTTACCTGACCCACAGGAGTAATTTCTGATCTGCTGACTGCAAATTTGCTGGAGCATGATCTGCTGGCACTGGGAGAATTGCACTCCCATTGTTCAAGTGAAATGCAGTTGGAGGTTTTGGGCAGAAGAAAGGGTAGTGTGGGTGCCCTCTCTCCTGTCATGGTTCAGGCAGTGGCAAGAGCATTCCCAGGTCACATGCAATTGTTCATACATGTTTACTGATTACTTGACAATGACTCTTGAAGGCAACTTACTCTGGTAATAATTATTCACCTGGTTGAAGACATTCTATCTCCCCACCATTGTTCTTCAGGGTTTAGAATTAACTCAAGTCTTATGCTGGATTCAAAATCAATAGAATAAGTCATTTTATGGTTATTTGTGCCTTATTAAAGCTATGGGCAAAGAACTCATTAAGAATCACTTACATTTACACGGCCTTGTCTCTCCTTGACCTGGAAGCTCTACAGAGCGGGATGATTGAAGTCCTTGCCAGATGACTTGTACCCTTCACCCAGTGGTGACTCTTGAGAAAGTAGTCTGTGTAAGAAAAAGACACACTGCATAAAAAGATGTGTGATTAATCAGTACATATTTGTTCCTGTTTCAACATTCTCTGCCTTTCTGGGAATATAGTAGCAATGAATAATTTTTAACATCAGAGGATACAATCAATGAGGGTTTTGACTGACTAAGGATTTCAAGGTTTTTCCTATGAAGAAGCCAGTTGACATTCATTAGGGCTTAAAAAAAATTCAATACAACATCTTCAACTTGAAAACCAAAAAGTTAAGCTGAAAGATGTTTCATGAAAACATGCCGATGCTGCTGAAATCTTTATTTACATGAAAAAGTCAAAATGAATTGTCAGCTTTTAAATTTTGTTTCGAGAATATTGAATACATCATTCTGTATTTACTGATGTATATTTAATACATATACAATATAAAATATACTTTGTATTTCAATACTGTGGAAGTTTTTTCATTAATTTCATGTTCAGAGGAAAGTGCATAATTATAGGAAGTTCATTTTTTTTGACACAGAAAATTCCTTGTGCTTATTTAGATATCAGAAAAGGAAAGAAAATCCTGAATTTCCAAAAGAATTCAGATTCTAGCTTTTTGTAAGTTCTGTGACTATGGCAGCAGTATGAAAAGCTTCTTTTTACATTAAGTAAATACACTAGAGCGTACTCTCTTAATTTTTATGCAAAAGTAACAAAATGATGTGACTTTTCTATTTATTTTGCAACAATAACATAGTCTTGGTGGCAGCATGAAGCCCTGGTTGTGTGAGCTGTATAGTTCTTTCTGAATAGTGAGCCAAAGGTGTGAAGAAGCTGGTTCATTCAGACCCTCGTTGCTGTATAAAGTGTATTCAAAGAGGTATACTTCAAGTTTCAACTTTTTCAATATCTATTGTTTTCCCAGAGTAGGCTCTCTAAAAAAGCACTCTCCAAACCATCCCCTTTCATTTTAGAAATTAGGAGAGGCAGGCAAGCCTCTCTGTAAAGCTGTTCAGAGAACTTCCAAACAGGAAAGAGAGCCTATATCCTGCTGCTGTTGCACATAAGAAATCATTACTCCTATGCTCTCATCTTCCTGCTCCATTTGTATGTAACACCCACCAATTCTCGCTTTCCATCTCTTCTTTTCTCTCACATCTCCATATGCTTCTCAGTTAAAAAGACTTTTTGGGTAATGTATGAAATGTGTCCACTGCTCTCTCCTTCAAAGAAATTCCTCAAAACCTAACCATATTTCAATTATAGTGATTCCATACTTTTATTGTTGTATATCGTGAGTTTTACAGAGAGTTGTTTTAAGCAATGATGCAGCAGTGAAAAAGGCAGTGCAACCTTAAGATGCACTAGGAGTGGTATTTCGAGAGGAAATGCTGGTGCTATTACAGCGGCTGCGGTGCAACCTCAGAAATATTGTGTAGTGTTGGTCACCCATGGACAAGAATGTTCAGTAAAACTGGAACAGATGTAGAGAAGGGTCATAAGGATTATTAAGGCAATGGAAAAGCCTGTTTTATGAGAAGAAGCAAAAGGATTTTATGTGTTCTAACACAGCAGAATAAAAGCTGAGGGCTTATGTTTTCTGTCCAGGGTATAATGCTTGGAGACAGACAGGAAAGTACCTAAACTAACTGACAACATAGAAGAAAACAATAGCTCTCAAATAGATTTTAAATGAATTTTTTTTTCCACTTCGAGTCCAGCCAGGGTCTTAATGAAAACACAGGGGAAGAAAAGTTCTGTACGTTTTCATGGAAGCTATGTGAAATGCTGGGAAAACAGAACATGCACCCTAGGACATCCTTTCCTAAAATCCCACAGCATTCTAATTTTTCTCCATTAATAGTTTAAGTCTTTTACTTTATGTGTCAGACATCTGCTGTAAAAAAATTAGCCTCATGCTCAGACATTCCTTGTCTTCCACATACTTCCTGTGTGATATTAGGGAGGTCACTATGTCCTTCTGTTTTCCATGTGTACAATCTGTATATTAGTATTCCTTACCTCAAAGGGATGGTGGAAGGATAAATATAGTAATGACTGTATTGGAAGAGCCAAGTAAATATTTTATCATAGGCAAGGAATCTCTGCCTTCATACAGTTTCTCTGTTACATGGTATCGTTTCTGTCAGAAAGCCTATATAAAACACACAAGAATAAGAATGAAATGTTTGGTTCCCTTACAGATATTTGCGTATCTGCATTTCCCAGTTGTTGTTTGTTTGTTTTTTTTTTTTTTAATAGAATGTAAAATTATTCAGAGCTTGTTCTGGGCTCCCCAGTTTAAGACTGACATGGGCATAGTGGTCTGAGTTAAGCAAAGGGCCACAGAGATGATTAAGTAGTGGCTTTTTTTAGGAAGGATGGCAGAGGTTGTTCAGCCTGGAGAAGAGACAGCTCAGGGGGGCCTTATCAATGAGTACAAACGTCTGAGGGGTAGTAAAGAAGATGGAGACAGCTCTTTTCAGTACTGCTTGATGACAGAACAATAGGCTATGGGCATAAATTTAAATAGAAGAAATTGTATTTAAACTAAAGTTAACCAAAACCCGAACACTTTTACACCTCAAGGCTGGTTGTACATAGGAACAGATTCCCTAGGGAGGTTTGTGCAGTCTTCATCCTTAGAGACATTGAAAGCTCAACTGGACCTCATCCTGGGAATCCTGCTCCAGCTGTCTCTGCTTGAATGGGGTTGGGACCAGATGTTCTCCAGAGGTCAGTTTCCAGCTCATCTGTTCTCTCTGATCCTTTTTCTGAAAATGAGTGGAAAAAAAAGAAAAAATTCCTTTTGTAAAATTTCTGGAGCGAGTGAATCTTTGTACATTTCATTCATACTGTTAAACTAAATGCAGCAGGAAGGAAACCTGAGATTTGATCCTTTTTAATAGCTCTCTGCTACCTAAGTGCATGGCAGCTTGAATTAGGTGTGAATGGTGACATTAATACGCTACTGTCACTTGGACTTTTGCCACTGACTTCTGTGCAGTCAAGATTTTGGTGTAAATGACTCAAAGTGGAGAACCACTCTTGATCTCAAAGCTGCTGTTTTCATTCTGGATCAGTATCCTTTACTTATCTAAAGGAAGGGCTTAAATATGTGTACTATAGAAGTATATTATGAAATTTGGTTTTATGCTTTGTAAAACAAAAAGAAAGGTACATTCCGTAACAGGGATTTGGCAAGAAGAAAACAACTTCTGTCTTATTCATCAGTGTTATAAAATAAGTGTAATCCTACTCTGTGAACAATGGAGGATTAAGTTTATGTCTGAGTTTTAAGTGACGACCCAGAACTCCAAAGTTGCAGACTCCTTCCCAGTCCAGATATCTTCCTGGTTAAGTTGCTTCCCAAAATGAAAGCCTTACCATTCTAAAGGAATACTGTAAATATATATCTTTATTCTAGTAATGTAATTCTTCTGAAAATAGTAGAAACAACGCAAAGAGGGACAGTGGCTCCTTGAGGAAGGCTTTTATCCTGGCTTGTGAAGGAAATATTAGCCCACATCTGAGAGATGAATCATGCTGAGATGTTGAGATGTGCCGGAATAGTTCTATAGTTCTAGTCTCAGTTTATGATTCCAAAGATGTTTTCTTGTACAACTTGTTAAGGTAAGATACACTTCTTTTTTTTTTTTTTTAATTTTTTTTTTAATTTTATTTTTAAAGAATCAGCTGAACTATCTAAAAAAGAAAAACATTAAGATCTGTCCCAAAGGGACTCTTGGACAGATATTTTTGTTCCATGATGAGAGACAGAGTCAAAGCCATCCAAATAATTAAAAACAGTTTCCTGAAGTGGGTTTTTTTGGAGGGTGACTCAAATTTGATTTATTGCTCATTGTAGGGTCTGTTTATCTCTTGTTGTGAATTTTCATGTGGCCACTGGTATACATCAAAATGTTGTGGAAGTTTAATAAAAGTTTGAATGTGAAGTGCATTTACATTATTTATTCTATTCTACTTCTGTTTAAAATGTAACAATAATGTGCTATCTGGTCAGACAGCTGAGAGTATTCAGTAGCTAATCAAATGCCATTAAAGGCAGAATGGGAAAATGGACTACAAACCAATTCTTTCCAGGAATACTTTTACCCTAATTTTAGTTGGTAAGATAATAACTGTAAATTCTGAACACTTTTATAGAAATTAAAAGCTGCTTGTGAGATGTTTGCAAGAGATGGCAATCAGTTTGGTTTTGACCCCTCAGAAAGTATTCTGTAGCTAACTCTTTTCAGCCTACATTAGTGAGTCACATCTCTCACAAAATAAAGGAAAAAAAAAGAAAGTCATATGCACTGTCCTTCTCAGAGTGTAATGCCAACTGCAAGAGGATTTCACTTTTGCTTGTCGGCCCTTATGAAATGTCACAGAGCAGTCAGGCACTAAGGAAAGACAAATGTAATGTAAAATTCAGTTGTATGTGGTGCCAAACCGGACAGTAGCTCCAAAATGCTGTGTCAGTTGGTCTAGCAATACACACTGCTAAGTGTGAAGGCATTTCTCTCTTTAGAAGGTAATTTCATAGCTTTTGTGACAACAACCGAAGAGCAATTCTGTGACCTCATTTGCAGTCGTGCCTTCAGCAATGATTTAACTGCCATAGTTATCCAGTCTGAGACGCTCCTGGTGGCACCTCCAGTGCATTCTAAGCTTGCAGTAGTAAAAATGATAACGCTTTGACCATCAAAATACAGTAGCTTGAATCCCCTTTACATGCTTGCTCATGCTGCTGTCATACAGAAGAAAGTGAGCAGCTAAAATATCAAGGTTGCTTCTCAGACTGTGCCAGTATACTGAATTATGGAAAAGATGGGTAGAGAGATCAATGGAGTTGCAGGTGTAAGTGTTACATAATTTGTGAAGGATTTCATGGGGTGGATGTTTCCCACAGAGTAAAATGTGGTTTCCATCCTCTTTGAGCTTGCGAGGGTCTCTGCAAATGCCCGTGCTTTCTTCCATTTGCGTGTTCTTATTTTTTAGATTGGGAAGGAACCACTTGTAAGAACAACAGACCAAATTAAGGAATTGTATGGACAATGTGATGGCAAGTGAATGCAAAGTCATGTATACTGGAAGGGAAGAAAATAGTACGTCACTGTATTTGCACTCTATTAAATTATCTGTGTCAACTGAGGCAAAGGAATCCTCTGCCACAATAGACACCTCAGTGTCGACTTCTCTTCAATATGAACTTGCAGATAAAAAATTAAAGAGCATGGTGAGGTTGCAAGATGAATAGATGCCAAATAACACAATACTGCCATGGGCAGTCCTGTCTGAATCACTAAGGGCAGTTGCTGATCGCTGGCTCTCAAAATTACAAGACTGAATGGGATGTTGGAAAATTTGGGAAATCATATATTGAGGAAGGGCTGTGGCCAGATGGGAAAGGTAGCTGGTTTGCCTTGGAAAGAAGGGGTGACCACTTAACCAGAGTCAGAAGGGCTGCAGCTCTTCCTTTTGTGTGCAGGATCAGGGCTGAAGTCTGTTACTGGGCTCTAAAGAGCTCTCACCAACTATGGTTTTAAAGGCCATGCTCTAAAGTTTTATGTCCCTTGGATTCACCACTCTTAGATTTCAGAGTCAGCTTTATTAGTTTAACTAGTTTACAAGGAGACAATATATGGAACTGCATGGATTTGTCTAGCAAGGTTGATTTTTTTCCCCCATAAACTTGCTCTTCTGGAATGTTGAACGCATGGAAAAAAAGTTTATTGGAAATTATTGTATTTGAAAAGGGCCTTAGCTATTCCCCAGAAAGAAGAGAAGTGAACACAAGGTCAATTTACAACCTGACCTGAAAACACAAAGTTGATAATCGGCCATCATTCCTTATTGTATCTATCATCTGATTTGTTGAAATGCTCAATAAATCCACTATTAGAAGAAAAAGTGCTTACATGCATTTTTTTCTTTAAAAAAAAAATTAAACAACAAAATAAAAGATTGATTGACAAGACATCAATAAAGCTTTGAGCACACACTGCTGACCTTTTTTCTTTGCACTGCAATCTGTGTTTATTAGAATTCAGCTCCTATAAATACGTTTCTGTGGATAAAAAAGCAAGCATCTTCTTAGGAGTTTTGTTCAATAAACTTCTGTGGAAATTCTAAAGACTTAATACATGGCTTTCAATTTAATTCATTCTGTCTTCCCTTCTTAAAAATAAGATATAAGTGAGGATGAAATAGGTTTAGCTGGTGAAATCTTTTTTCTAAAGCTGTGTTCTTAAAACTCACCCTTCCTTTTTAATGTCTGCTACAGCAGTTCATTCAGAACAGACAGGATATATATCATCTCGTGCCTGGTACTGTAGGCTATTTCTTCTCTTTAAATAAAAACATATTATAAATCTGTGCTGCACTTGAGTGTGGTAAGCACTCAGGTTAGTGACTTCAAAAGTAGAGCTGCAAATAAGGCTTTGGCAGGCACTAAAGAATACTGACCAACTCCTTAGACCTTATTTTCTATTTGATCTTTCTGAGAAGAAAATCTCTTCAGAGCCATTCAAAACTGTAAAGGTGGCACAGCAGTGATGTCAAGCCTTTTAATTTTATTGCAGGCCTAGTGATATTCCTGTATTAGGGGTTTTGTGCTTAATGCCCTGTCTCTTGGAGCCCTGTGAGAATCTCATTCATTTTGTGTTGGTGAAGTAAATGTGCATTTGCTGTAAGAAAAAGTGAAATAGAAACCCTAGGTTAAAATGATCAAAATTCGAAGTCTAATGATAAAAGTGTCTAGATGGAGTCTCAGAAGTTGCTTTTCCTTGACATGTGTTTAACTGAGTGGAGCCTTCCTCTGTCCTGGAGTCAGATGAGCTGTGTGTTTTTACTGAACTGTTCTGTGATGAGAAAAAAAGCCAATGCTATCAGATTTTGTCCGAGAGTTTTCTTCTTCCTTAGTAATTCCTAAAAATTAATTGTTTTTCTTCACTATTTTCTATTATTCTCTTCTAACACAATTTTGTTGGCTCAAGCATCTTTGCCTTGATTAATGATACTAATCTCTGATTAATTTAGACTGTTTTCTTCCCTTTTCTCCCTGTCATGTTTTGGTGTGGTGGTTGTTTTGTTGTTTTGTTTTTTTCCCAGAATCTCTGGGGGAAAAAAAAAAAATCTCTGTCTGTTTTGTTTGACAGGAAGGTTCTTTCACTGGCTGTTTTAGGGGTTCACAGAGTGCAAAACAGGAAAAAAGTGCTGGTGTTTCTTGTAACACAACCTATAAAGAGCATCTGCCTTACACCTGGAAAGGTCCCATGTAGCACAAAAACACAGCTGGAGTGCTCAAGCTCAGAGGTACCTGGACAAATGGGCTCTTGCCCCATGCTAAAATTGAAATTCAGAGGGCGTTTTCTTCTGTTGGACACTGTGTGGGAGCTGGATTAGCTATTTATATTAGTCTAAATATTTTAAAATACTGATGGTAATTGGTTTTCTTACTCTGTTTTGCTCTCATCCAAGTAGGGGTAAAATTACTAAACTGTTTTTGAAAACGGTTTGTAGTTCCTGGTCGGGATGGATTGTATACACAGGAAGTATTATCCTACTTGGTCTCTGCTTGTGTTAAACCTGGCAACTTCTGGGACAAAAGCACTGAATATGATTATTTCTTAATTTTGACTGGTATGTCATGACTGGGGCAAGGCTGCACACAGAGCAGGTGATGCTACTCTTGTGAACCAAAAAGTGAGGAGGAAGAAGGCACACAGCACTCTGCAAAGATGATAAAAAATGGAGTTTGCTTTGTCCTCTTCTACACCTATGGGGGAAAAAAAGTGCATTATAGGTGATTTTATCAAATGCAAGAACTTAGTAAGATTTCCTAGTAAAAGGAAGAAGGTGGTACACCTTTTTAGAAATTCTGTACGTTTATAATATGTACCTTACACTACAAAATGATTCCCATTTCTGACAATATATCTAAAAGACAGCCACACACAAGTCATATTTTATCTATTAAATATAAGACTTTAAAGAGGCACACAAGCATTTCTTTCAGACGCAAGAGGACTATATAGAAATTTAATTCTGCCTATTCAGTAAAATTTATTTCACAAGCTCTGATCATTAGGATTATTATTAATTACTGTGCCATTCAGCTGCGCTGACAAAAAAAAATTCTTTCAGATATAACTGAGCACATTAAAAATATTATTAAAGAATTAGCTCTGCCAGGTTTTAAATAGAGCAAAATAAAATCTAAGCACATACAAGGTGATCATTTACCTACTTTCATTGCACATTGTTTGAATAGTTTGTATTATGGATGTGAAATTGCCCTCAAGGAGGTTAGTTAAAGTAATAAAGGCTTCCCTGCGCCTCAGGAGCCACTCCCTTTGTGATATGACCTTTCTGTGACTTCTGAGCTCAACTCATTATGAAGACAGACAAATGTGTATTTTAAGTCTTCTTGAAAGCTTTTCAGGCATTATGCTTAGTGGTGAGGTGCTTTTTTTTTTTTCCTCATTTTCTAAACTAGTTACAATTGAGAGTGTGAGGGAGAAGAAATAATCATAGAATTGCTTAGGAAAGACCTCCAAGATCATCAAACATGACAGTTAACTCAGCACTGTCCCTAAGGGCCACATCTACTCGTCTTTTAAATCCCTTCAGTGTTGGTCAGTCCACCACTTCCCAGGGCAGCCTGTTCCGATGCTTGACAATCCTTTTGGTGGATAAATTCTGCATAATATCCAATCTAAACCTCCCCTGGTGCAACTTGAGGCTATTCCCTCTCATCCCGTCATGTCTTACCTGAGAGAAGAGACTGACCCCCCCCACCTGGCTACAACCTCATTTCAAGTAGTTGTAGAAAGTGATGACCCTTCTTTTATCAAAGCTTAAAATCGCAATCAGACCCCTTAAAGAGTTTTTTGTGCCTTGTTTGGTTTGTTTTGAGGTAGGTGAGTTATAGCACGCAAGCCCAGGTACATAAACACGGCAAACTCGGAGGTCTTGGTGCTACGTCTTCGGTAAAGGCGGCACACACACAAAAAGATC
Organism: Edolisoma coerulescens; assembly: GCA_013397115.1. Lineage (NCBI taxonomy): Eukaryota > Metazoa > Chordata > Aves > Passeriformes > Campephagidae > Edolisoma > Edolisoma coerulescens. Next base: position 227,050 of record VWZW01003082.1, on the reverse strand, counting down.
TGAAGGCGAGCTCCTCACCCGATGGAGCTGCCCCTGAGCAGGTAATCCAGTGTGTGCAGGTGGAGACAAAGAAGGAGAGAGGGGGCTTCTCGTATGAGTTCCACGGGGGTTTATTAAAGTGAAGGTTCAGGAATGAGAAGCCAAATTGCAAAGGCTTCTGGGAGCTTTTATACCGGGAATGGTAAGGGCGGGGATAAGGAATACAGCCAGTAGGATAAGGGAAGGAACGCAGGGGTCACAGTGAAAGCACCAATGGGAATAACACAAAGGAGGGACTTAGGGTAGGAACCAATGGGGTGTTGAGTTTAACAGAACTTTCTAGAGCTTTATACGTATTAATCAAGGGAAATGAATATTTATAACAACATACATAAAACTGGGAGGGGAGCCCCAGTGGTCTGGGCAACTTTGGCCACTTGCACTGCCACAGTGAGTTGGGTGTTTTTTACATCTAGAATGAGGTTGTCCATGCTGGAATTTCAGAGTTTCAGAGCACCATGGGTGCACATGCTCACTCTAGTGCTGCTTTAGCTTAAAATCAGACCTGGTCTTCCCACCCATGGCTGGTGGCACAATCTGCCACAATTCCATGAGACATCCTTGCCCCCTGCTCCCATTTTGTCCTGTGCCCATCGCTGGCCTCGTTGCCGTGAGCAAAAGGCCCCCATTCGTGTGTGGTATTGCATTAGGACTGTCAATGTACTGGGCCAAATTTCACCTCACCTTAGGCCACTCCTCAGTGCAGTGGTCACTGTTTTGGTCTGAGGGCACCAGCAGGGCCTGTGTGTGTTTGGGAACAGCCAGTGATTCCAGGCAGGCTTTTGGAAAGGAATATGCAGCTTTCAGCCACGAGTGCGAGAAGGTGCCAAAGCGGCCGCTCCGTCCTCGGCCCTCACCGCCCCCGGCGGTGACGGGGCAATTGTGAGTCCTGTCGATTTAAATGCAACGTAGAGCTTGGCTGACAGTCCAGCATGTGTTTCACATCTTCAGAGTACGGCTTTAAAAGAACCCAAATGTGGCTGTTGCAGCAGAGAGCCGAGGCCTTTCCGCAGCATGTGCCCGGCTGGTGGCTGATGGGCGGCTGGGATCGAGGAGCGCCCAGGTTGGGGTGTGCAGCTCTAAGAGAGCATCCTGCTGCCTTGGGCTCATCAGTGCCACCCCACAGGGCTCGGGGAAGTGGGGAATGATCTTCTCTGAGAGCCAGGAGGGTCAGGGATGAGCCTTCCCGAAGCGCTGGTGATGTGGTGAGGGTGTTTCTTCACATGTAAGTGCTCATCATCTCTACCTACAGCAAATGTGGTGGGTAGAGAAGTTTTTTTATGAGGTATGGATTTCTTGTGTTTAATTGAAGATTTAGGAAGAAAAGCCATTGAATTCTGAAAGTTGCTGTGAACTTACAGGGCTACACTGCCCAGGGCTTATTTGTACCCATGTGGTGCTGAGCAGGTCACTGCCTAACAACCTTCAGGGGGCTGTCTGTGGAAACCCCCAGGCTGCTGAGGTAAAACTGGGGAAAATAGGCAGAAATGCTGTGAAACAGTAACTTCATAAATGTTCTCATTTCTAGCCTCACACCAGTTTTGCAGTAGTTGGTGAATTTTCTGAGTATACGTGTTCAGAATTACCAGACAATTTCTGCAAATTTTCTTGGTTGCAATGGTTTGGGGGAGATACCGTGTGAATGAAGGCACTGGGGCAATGATGGAGAGCTGTGTCATGGTGCTTTGCAGCAGGGTATGTGGGCAAGCAGAGCATTAGTACTCAGGTTTTCAGGAGTTATGTGGGTGCTGAGGTTGATCATTTTAAAAGTTATTCTCACTAAGATTCAGTAAAAATTCACTGTTTGTAGAAAAAAGGGTGTTGAAAAAGCCTCTTTGCTAGGATGCTTGTATGAAGTACAGACAATTTTTTCATCTGAGCAAATATTTGTAAGAAATTTTATGTGTAGAGGTGTACTTGGTCAGCCCTGCAGGGTTTACCAGGGTGCATTTGGGAGTATTTTGCTCACTCAGCTGTAATCGTAATATGAAGTGTAAAACTCGGTACACCATTTCCATTTCAAAGATCACTTAATATCATTTCTGCAAATTTTTTAATTTGTTTAATTAAACTTAGCACTCCATTCCACTTCATTAGATCTATTTAATTTTCATGTATCTAAGCAGTTTTTCAAGTACATAATTAAAAGAATAGTTTTATAAAATCAGTACTTTTTTATATTAACATCCTCCAGAACAGGAACTATATTTTCCTGTTGATTAGCACATGATGATAAAAGCATTAGCATAAAGTAATAAAAAGGAAGTAATCTAGTCCTGTTTAAAATGTCCACCCTGAAGCTGGCCAGCAGGTATTTTAAAGAATGAAAGACATGCATGCTTTAGTGAAACTTTTTAGAGAAGTGAATGCAACAGTAACCTTAATTTTTTGCTGGCAGTGGGGAGTGTTCTTCATGAAGGGAAGTGGTATCTAGTGTGCAACTGGGAGTTCAGCTTGGGGTTTCAGTTCAAGCACCATTCAGAGGTGGATTTCATGAAGACAATCCTTGCAGCTGAAGTAACTGGGATGCAGAAAAGGTGACTTGCACATGATTAATAAACTGGAAGCAGAGCTAGCAGAGTCCCCAGCAGTTTTGTCCTACTTGCTCAGAGAGGAGACAAGACTGCAGTGGTTCTCATGTTGCCTAGTGGCTAGAGGCTGTGGATGTCTGGAGCAGGAGATAATGTTTTAGGAATTGATCTTTGTGTGGAGTGAGGATTAATCCTATTTGCATTTTCTTCTGATAGGACAATGGTATGACTGAAGGGAAGAAATTACTATATACCTTCATCATCATCTTTGCAAAATAAAAAATGCTGTGTGGATATATATTATACGGTTTCAGTCTGTAGCTACTTGAAATATGGGCATCAAATATAGATGGAAAAGGTGAGGAAACAATGTCTTATTCCACAGTTGCCACCTACAAGTGCCTTACACTCCATAGCCTGCAGGATTCATATAATGAAAACTAATCTACAGTACAGCAACAAGATGCATCTGTAATTTAGTTCCTTGAACTCACACTAACTTCTGTGTTCTTTGAAGCTGATTTTCAATATATTCTTTTGCTAAACTGTTTTATGCAGCTGGAATTTTGCATGCCAGAAGACATACAGTACTGAGGAGTGAGTGAGTCATTCGCCGGTGTATTTGGAGGCTTTGTTGTGTGTGTGTGCTTATGTACGTTTGTGTGTAAATATTTGAGGGTGTTATTTAAAAGAAAATATGAAAACTGAGAAACATATGTTCCTGATTTAGTTCCCTGCAATGGCAGACAGCTGTCTCCCAGATTTCTTCCTTCCAAAAGCCCTACAAATTGTGCACCATGTGCCACACTGCACTGTGGCCACAGTGCACACGCAGGGTACCTCACCCTGTGTGTGACAGTGTGCACAGCATACGTTGCCATTACACACTCGAGGCATTTATTAGTTGATTAAAAGTCCATAAATCCTCTTCCGCAAGAGGAAGATGAGTGAGATTTGTGGCATAGCTGAGATACACTTGAGTTTAGATGTCATTTTAATCCTATGCAGCTTCAGAATGAAACCAAAGTAAATGAAACTGTTGCAAGTCCGTATCTGCTATAGATAAATGTCAGAAAAGCTGTCAATGCACAAACATTATACTTTAATAATAATATTTTAAGCCTTGAAAATTTTGTGGAAACTTACACTGTATCTGACAGTTCAGCTCCAATGGATATAATTAAGCCAAGGCTTAATTAAATTAGATTACTTTTAGTGTATTTTCCTGTGTTTTAGGTAGAATAAAATGAACTACATGTGGCTCAGTCTAAAGGCAGGTGAGGTAAATGGCAATCTTTGGGCCTCACATCAAGCTCTCTGAGAGTTTTTCTTGTAAAAGGGAGGAGTAGAGCATTTCCATGACACTTGAAAACCAATAGGATTAGTAGCTCTGTTAATAAAACTCTTAACCAAACCTACTCTTTTCTCAAATTTCAGCTTTATGGATATTGGTAAAAGCTGCTGAGGTTAAAGGATTAGTTATTCATCTGTTTCTTTCTTGATGCATCCTTTAATTTGCATGTGTAAGGCCGTTGCCAGTTTGTGGGGAGTGTTTCCCTGAGAGGCCAGGCCTCAGAGCAGTACTTGGTGTGCTGATAGCACTCAGCTGGTGGGTTCACCTGGCTCTTGGCATCTGTGTCTTTTTCCTTGCAGGAGGTTGTGGCAGCTGGTCTGCAATGATCATACAACCTGAGCATGTTTATTTGGCAAGAGGAACAAAGCATGAGAGAGACTCGACAATAAGCAGTTTACAGGTGCATCTGTTTGACATGGAAACTGATGAGCACGTGCTGGGAAACCCAACAGAGCTGACTTACAGGTCAGGTGGGTGGGTACACCCCGCCCGCTGCGAGTGGGGAGAGCTCACTCTTGGCTTGCTCTACCATCAGCCACTGCTGGTTCCTGTTGATCTGCAGAAAAGGGGACCGTTTCTGATCCCCCGTTTTGGCTTGTTTTTCCTTAAGTATTATTGCTGAACTAAACTGATGCAGCAAATATCCCAGTAAGCAGGCTAACCCACCATCTTTATAAGCTACTGCAGAGCCACTCTGGGGCTCCTGCAATCCTATTAAAGAAGCTTGGTCCCTAGTTGCCTCTGAAGAGGAGGAGTGTGCTCTTTGAACTACATTCTGAGAAGATCAGTATGTTAAATATTTCAGACTTAAATAGGAATTAGCAACATTGTTCTGTCTGAAAGTGATTAATTTTGAGAGCTCCTCTGGCAATCGCTGTTAAAAGTCTTTGTATTAAATTTGCCATATTGCAGTCTCTGTTTCCATTCCACGTTTGAATGGCAGTTTGTTCCACAGGCTCGGTGCAGGGGAATTATGATGGTATTCAATTAGCCAGGTAGCCTCTGAAGATTTGCTAATGTATGTATAAAAGAGAACTCCACTCTTAAAGCTTCTCTGACATGCACTTTCATTTTAACTGCTAAATAATGGTTATGTAATGCACAAAAAGCAGCCTCTGTGGTGGTATCCCAGGGATGAGTGGTGTCCCTTGTACACCCACAAGCACCGTCTGTACTGACGGGGTAGGGACCTGAGAACTGACAAAGCATTAAACATTGCTTTGCATGAGAAGGTCTCACGTGTAAAATGGGGTGCGTGGAACTGGGAGATCGAAGGTTGTTTAGGACCATTTTGCAGCAGTGAGTGAAGATTGAAATCTATATTCTGGTAAATAATATATGCCCAAAGATTATTCCTTGATTTTTTTTTTTCTTAGAATTAGAAAACATATGTGCACATCTATATATGGTGATGTTAAAGATAGGTATTCCATGTGCACAAGGAACTCGGCTTTCAGGATGTGTGACTTTCATTGTAGATAAAAGGAACTGACAATGAAATAAAAGAACAAAATTAAAACTCCAGGAGAGAATAGAGTATGCAAGACTCCCTTGTTAACAACAGACATCTGCCAACATGCAGACAAGCTATGAAGGGAGCTTGTTTTATCCTTAGGAGCATTACGTGGCAAACAGTCTTACCAGTATTAAGCTGTGTACACTCCAAACCAAAGAGCGCCTTGTAACAAATTCTCCATCAGATATCACATAAAACAATCTCACTAGTTTATTTATACTACAGGTTTTTGCTTTTGATCACTTATGTGTTTTGTGGTTGTTTTTGTTTGTTTTGTTTTTGGTTTTATTTAATGAAAGTTACATTACAATTCATCTCTTCTGTGTTTAATATGAACTGCTAAGATTATTATGTATGGAATCTTAATGAATTGTAAATTCTGCTTGTTTCTAGGATGGGACTTTTTTTTTAATCTCAGGCTTCATAAAACTGAAACATTAAACATGGGAGAGCCAGAAAAAAAGACAAGTATAATCTATAACTAATAGTTATTGCATATTTCAAGCAAATTAGGACAAATTATTCACTAGGAGAGATTCTTATAAATTCCAATATGTGTAAAGCATTCTGAACAAAGCCGTTGTAATATACAGCAGTAGAAATGCCAAATGTGGTCTATCCCTTACTGTATTTCTGAGCAAGAGTTTCCTGGTGTTTTAATGGTATTTCTATTGGTATTTAAGCTTTAAGAGAGATGAAATATTTTACTCTGAGTGATAGAAACTGAGAAGCTGTTAGGGTGAACAGATGAATGAGAGTATGCAAAACATATGCTGTGAAATTCCATGTTTGACCTGACCGTTGAAATAGAGCTTGAGTTTTGAAAACAAACACACACAAAACCAACAGAAAACCCGTACAAAGAAGTTTTGATGTGTTATAAAGGCCTATATCACTAATGCCAAGGAATTTTCTCAGCTTTTAAATGCTTGCAGCAAGTTTTTGTAGTCCCTCTCTGAGTTGGCCATCATGCAAAGTACTAAAGAAAAGCTTGTAGAGAACATTGTGATGCAGAAAGGAATGGCTTGTGAGTCTGCATGTAAATAGAGGACAGGGCTATGCAGGATTTTCATTATTAATTTCTCAGTTGTTTTTTGACTGAATATTGTCAGGCCCATTTTTGAAGTCTTTAGTTTTAGTTGGAATTTAAATAACATCCCCCAAACACACTGTACACCCCAGTTTCTGCTCCATTTTTTCCTGACTGAGTCTCCAGTTTTGCTGTTGAGGCTCTGACCTTGTGTCCACATAAAGTAAACTGAGCAGGTAAAAGCTACAGAAAAAATCAAATCAATTTTTTTCCAGGCTTTATTTAGCAAAAGGTGCCATTTGCCAACTGTTAGGTGATGACATCTCTCATTCGGTACTGAGAAATTGGGGGAAGCCTATGCTAGACTGTGAAATGTGTGAACAAGTAGTTTATTCTCAGTGAAGGAGCACCAGCCCATAGCAGTGTTCTGGCTTGATTCAAGGAGGTCAGTTTTGCACCCGCTGAAACTAACAATAAAACACCCAAAGATGGTATCTCAGTCATCAGTGTATGAAATAAGAACCAGAGATGGACGATCCCCTTCAGACAGTGACTTACTGCAGCAATTTAAAAATGATACAGTAGCTCATTACTTATAAGGAGGTGGTTGCAATGAGATAAAACTTCATCCAGTTTCTCCAGTACTTCAGAGAGAAAGAGTCAGTTTGCTTTTAATTGCAAGGGGACTCTAAACCTAGAAAGTTGGGACTCGGCATGTGTGGTTTGTCTGTTTATTGGATAATCTAATTTCAGCAGGGAATGCTTTTGTCAGGTACAGCATTTAATGCTGTCGATGTTTTAGTGGGAACCACTTAGCTATTGAAGTTAGCATCGTGGCAGTGAAAAGTGTCAATATTTTCTGTCTTAGGGTCTTGCATGTGTTTTCAAGGAACTAAACTGAGAGTTACTTTTCTCTGGGAAGCAACCATTCAGATAAAATTGTCTTAAAGTGTATTAGCCATGCTTGGGGCTGGTGAGCAAGGGAGCAGTGAAGTGGAGCTGGCTGGAGGCATTTTGACTTGAGTGTGGCTGGAGGCAGCCTGCTGCCAGCTGTCTGGGGCAGCATCATGTCCCGCACTCCCTACAGCTCCAAAAAGTCTCACAGTCGTCTTCTGCCCCTGCAGCCAGGGTCTAGCACGGGGTGCCTCCCTCCCTCGGCTGGGAAATGCTTTGGGAGCTGTTGGCTTCTTGCTGGTTTTGCCTTGCCTGTGCCAAGCCGTCATGGGGAGTGTCATGTTCCCTCTACACTGGTTGAGGGGTCAGGACAGGCAAATTTCTGTGTCCCTTTAAAACTTTACCCTCTGAATTATTCCACCAATGCAAAAGAGTCAATGGACTGATCCCAAGCCTGTAAGACAATCTTTGTTTAAAGAAGAAGAGAGTTATATTTCAGCATTTTTGTGACAATTATAGTAATCAAGCTAAATTATCCATAAACCAGAAAAAGGTATCAATTCTACATTTGAAGGAAAGTTTTTTATTAAAAGATAGTTTTGTTTGGTATTTTATGCCTGGGATATAACCACTTTAGCCACCCAGAAACCACTGTGGTTGTTTTTTTTTCCTCTATTATTGCTGGGCAAAGTTATTGAGGGAAAATATTAGAATCTGAAGCAATTCCAAAAGATGTTTTCTTGCCCTGACTCAGTAATTCTGTCTTCATAAATTCATGCTGTCTTGTGGATTGTCATCCTGGTTATGTATCCCCTTTAACCACAAAAAGCCTTGTAAAATGGGGAATAAATTCACGTTGTAGACCTGGAATTCCATTTGGATTAGCAGAGAGGTGGAAGGATGCTTTGCTGTGCCCAGAGTCAGGGGAGCAGAAGGGCAGGGAGCCTTTCCCTGGCTGTTTCTGTAGAGCTGCTCCTGGCGAGGACAATGTTGCATCTCCCAGCTGCTGCTGCCTCCCTCCTCAGGTGTTGTCACAGTGGGCATTGTTTCGGGGTGATCCTGTGGTTTTCCCTGTGTTTTTGTAACCAATAACCCATAAACTGAGCAGAAATTAAACATGTAAAGGTATCCATAATATTGTAAAATTTGTGGGCTTTTTTTTGTTTTTTGTTTGTTTGGGTTTTTTTTGTGAGTAGCTAACGAGCTCTTTATTCCCCTATTCCCAAAAGTTAATAATTGTGAAAAAGTCACCAACTATCTCTCTTAGCAATTTTGGAGATGAGGAGGCACAGCTTCTTTAGTAACTTTGCTGCCTAAACTTTTGTTAAAAGATATTTAAGTATTTGTACACCCACAATGGACAATAATATTCTTGAAAACATGTTCCTTCTGCATACTTTGAAGAAAGTCAGAGGTTCAAAACTGATCTTTCAAACAGAAAATTTGACTAGTTGAACTCTTCCAATTTACTTTGATGAAATTTGCTATTTTGAAATTTGAATTCTTTGCCTGTGCAAATAGCAGGCTAGGGTTCCTTCTTCCAAGCATAATTTCAATGGCAGGATTTATTTCAAGGATTACATTGTATTCATTTCACTTACCAAATTAAAAAAAAAGCTCATTCCACTGAAATTCAAAAAATAAACCTAAAGTAGTGTAAATTATTTTTGTAAGGTCTATCTTCAACACTGAATGAAGGAATGAAGTCTGGAATAATTCCTGCATTAAAAATTAGGACATCTGAGTTCGTCTCTGGCTCCACTGTTATGTTTTCCTTGAGGAAATTGTATCATCTGTCTCAGCTTTAGTCTGTAAAACTAAAGAATGTGCAAAAGTGCTGCAAGACTATTGTTTCTCATAAGAGCAAGTGCAAAGCAAGTTAAGAGCAATAGTTTTAACTGCAGTACACAGGGTTGTAAGCCATGATAGTCAATTTATGTATTGTATGTGATTTGTATGATGGATCTAGCATTTTTCCGTCTTCATGCATTGTTCTGATTTCTACAGTTGCATTCACGATTCTGTATTTCCGATATAATTAGAGAACAAAGTTCAGCCTGTGGATTATTAATGAATTACTATAAATATCATTTAATGGGTAGTTCTTGCCCATAACTAGTTGGTTGCCTAGATCACATGGGGTTTTTCTGCTCTTTGGTTAGATTAAAACCCAAGAGAGTAACAATTACTACTTACACAGGGATACCCAGGCAGTGAATCCTTTCAGAGAGGGATGCAGTCAGCTGAGTACTTGTGAGCAAGGCATTACCCAATCCTTCAATGGCAACTCTTGCAAGTCTGCTGTTTAGAAATTATTGATTCTTGTATTATTTTTCCTTCCTTCATGTCAGCTTTATTCTGTAACACTCGATGTCTGAAAAGTACAAACTTTAATTATTTTGTGAAAGTAAAGAGCAACTCAAGTTGTTCAGAATTTTACAATGTATGGACAACAAAGCATGAGGCCAAGTACTGGAAAGCAGGACACATGAGAGTCAGCGCTGCTGTACGTGCTGGTTCTTGGCTTCATTTGGCACTACTGGCGCTTTATTTCCAGCACAGGATTTTCATGCATGCTCTGAGACTATACATGACACAGGTAGGTTCTTTTAATCACCTTGAACTATAAAATATCTTGTTCCAGAGACTGTATCTGGGTTATGTTTTTGGAGACTCTGTAGAACCATTAATAGGTTTCAGTGGAGGACTTTGCATCTTTAACTCGCTCAAGTGTTTTTAGTGGTTTTTTGGAGTTGATTAACTCATTTTGGTTTTGTTTGCCTATCTGCTAGTTTTTCCCCAAAGGAAATCTTGTGATTATGTTTATAGGCTCCCTCTCTGGGGAGAGCTTATTGATGCCTTTTCTAGTCTCTGAACAGCATTTTCCATCTGTTTCTGCTTGCCTGGCTCTGGTTGTTCTATTGCTTGTTTTTGCATATTTTTTTTGCATACTATGTTTTCTTACTACTTTATATCACTTGTGAATGTTATGTATTCACCAGACATCCCATTTTTGTAATATTTCATCATTCCTTCAGTCTTGTGAAATTGCTGTGGTTATCATCTCACCTCACAGACAAGGTAGACAAAAGTATGAAGGATTTTCAAGTGGTCCCAGCAAGTTCCTGAATGCCATGACTTCTAACTTTCTCTCCAGCATATCAAAGTTGAGCTGATGTTGTGAAGATTTTTAAAACTGCTTCATATCTTGAGAATAATAGTTTTCATAGACTGTGCTGGTACCTATTCAGAAAAAAAAAAAAAGGTCTTTTTGCAGCCAAATATCAAAGAAGGTTTGGGCAGGCACAGCAAAATTGGTAAAAATTTCATTGGTAGAAATTTCTGAGAAGTTAAAAAACGCTAAGATGTATAAATATTATATAGTGCACAGGATGTAGCAACTTGCTAAAGTGTGTAGCTGCTCATTGGGGCATATCTAAGCTTGTCTTCCTCACAGCTCTACTGAATTTGTAAGAATCTGCTATGACTTTAAAGTACAAAAGTCCCAAAACAGATCCGTAATCTCCAGGGCTGTAAGTGTTGAGTCCAGCAGGTTTCACTTGCTGCACAGTTCCCTTCTCCAGGATAAGTGAAAGCAGAAAATCTGTGCTCTCTGCCTTCCTGGGCTGCTGTGAAAGGAATGTGTCCTGCCCACAGGTTCTGTGCCCTGGCTGCTTCGGATGCTCAGCTCTTCTGATTTGTTACTCAGGATACTTAGTTTGAACATTTGGTCTTAGAATTGGGAAAGACAAAATGCAGCATGGAGCAGTGTTTGGAGCTGTTTTGGATGGACTACTTTTACACTAAGCCATTTTTCAAAGGAAAAAGATCCTTTCTGGTAATGCTATTAGCCAGAAATGTGTTGGTGTGCTTTTCAAGATGTCTTGGAATGCTAGCACAATAAGTTCACTTTACAGATTTAATTATCTCAGCTTTCTTCTTTTTTTCTTTTTGGCAATGTTATTTTGATTTATTTTTGAAGCTGTTAATGAACTGCATTGGGAAAGAGATTACATGATTTATGTAACATTTATTTTCTTTTATTCTTTGTGATCTGCCTTGTTATAAACCATGAATTGTTTAAGTGCTTTTTTTGCTTTGAACTAGCAGGAGAGTGGCAGCATCTCTTGTTGGATTTGTTCATTTTTTTAAATGAATCTAAAACATGACTTACACACCAGGCTGTACTTTCCACACAAAGGACACCTCTGTGGTGATCCTCTCCTTTTGAAAGAGTAAGTGAGGTTCTCTTCCCACCTTTGGCCTCACTAATGAGATCTGCAGGGGGGAATCAACATCGGTTTTCTCTGATGGCATAATGACAGAGTTTCCTGGAGATTGAGCTATCAACACTGATATTATTTAATTGGGGAAAGAGTTTAGTCCAGCCACAGGCATGCATGCTCAGCTGGAGGAATGTTTTTTTCTAGACTAATGTAGTTTTCTAGTCTCTAAGTACAAGTTCAGGACAATCTTTCTGCCCAAATATTTTTTCATGTTCCTGAGAGGGAGAGCATTCCTTTGGCCATTGAAAGCCAGTAAGCTTATGGTCATTTGCTACAGATAACAAGAAGCTTTTGTGCAAGTTTGGGAAATTCTGACCAAGTGGAGAAATTAAACCACTGAATGATTAGATTATTTTAATTTTTTTTCAAACATCTCTAGAAGCAATGATTAACTTAACAATGTAAGTAAAAGTAGTTTGGGACTGTGTTTTATGATGGTTTAGTGATGTTCCAAAGCTGAAAAGTCTGGTGTTTTGGAGCAGTTTCTCAGAAGTGAATGCATTGCTTGGCATGCCAGATTACAAGGCTCTAGAGGAAAACTTCAAGGGAAACTAATCTTGCAGTCACTTTCTGTTCTTTCAAGTAGTTGACCTTAGTTTTTACAGTGATTTCAGCTATTAAACAAGTCTCTTTTTTTGTTTCGTTTTAATTGCAAAAATAGTCTGTATGTTCTGAACCATAAGCAGACCTTATGCACAGATAGCCCTGTCACTCAAATTATCACAATAATATTTTTTAGTATTTGTGACAACAACTTTTTCAAGGAAAAATAAAATCGTGATCTCAACCAGTTAACTACTGTGTATAGTGGAACATATATATAAAACGTATAAAGCTATACACATTGTATATTGTACACATGTGTACAATATTTTTTTATACAGGAATTAGAGTTAAAAGCCAGAATCCTTTTGCTAGTTTTGAGCATCAATTAATTTCCAGCCTGAGAAATTTTTCCTACTCCCATTTTCATGGTAGAGACATTCTGTCTTCTGCCTATAAACTCTGTTTGAGCAAATGTTGATCTTAATGATGAAGGGAAGAGGGATGGTGTTTGGATTTTCTTTTCCTCCCACTGAAATTAAGGGAAAGAAAAAGTGATTCCAATGTTAGTTGAGGAATTAGTTCACGTAAAGGGTCAGTAACTGGGGTTAGTACTTAAAAGTAGTCGTTCTCTTAAGAAAAATAAATACAATGTGCAGTTAGCATTAAGTAGTGCAATTTTGTATCTCAAATTATTTAGAAAGCTAAAACATTTTCCGTATGATTTTGTGACTCTGTAATGTAATATCAGCAGTTCTGTGCTATTTAGTTGAGTTTGAAAAGTGACATTGTAAACTTTTCTTTGTCACTCCCATTTCTGAGGGGAGGTTATACAAAGTGTCAAGCCCATGTCTGCTATGGAATCAGTATGAGTTGAACGTACCTCAAAGACGTGTTAGTGTGTAGGACCCAAACTTGTGTGTCCAAATAAAGAAAAAAGGCAATACAGAAGGGCTAAGGTGGGATACCAGCTGTCTATTAGGTAGTTTCTGTAAGTAAATGCTCTGCACCCTGGAGAATGCTGGCCAAACACTGTGACATGTCTTTGTATCTGGCTTCCAGGGTATCAATGTGTTGTGACATTTACCTGGTTTCTAGAGGAATAAAATGTGTTCCTGTGTGACTTTCAGTTTCACAAAGTGATGGGTAGCTCTTTCCTGAGGCAGCCAAAGGAGTATTTGTTGAGTGATGGGGGGCCCTTCACAGCATCCTCACAGAGTGCTGCTGGGAGGCCCTGAGCAGCACAGAGGGATGTGGAGGTGAAGGTCACCCAAAACAAACCGCTCAAGCTTTGGACCAGTTACTGCTGCTGCAGTAGCAGAGCTCCCAGTCCCTGCTCCAGTGCCCACCCTGCGTGCTGTGCTCGGTGAAAGGGTTACAAAGCAGTCACACAAACCCCAACACAGGTATCTCAACGGTCAAACTATTTCTCACCAGGAAGTTATACTCCCTTGTACCTGTAATGCAAGACTAAATTTTGGTTTACAGGAGTTTGATCTTGATTGAAAACCCACCTGCCTTTTAAGATGTATGAGAGTGCAAATTTGATTGAGAAACCAAAAAATCTTCAGTCCAAAATCCATTTTGGATTAAGCATGACAGTTCATTTCTATATACATTCAGAATATTCTTTTTAATCAGTGTTCTTCCATGTAGCAGTGGCCATCTCTGAACATATTCATAAACTTTAATAAAGAAACTAACTCACATAATGTAACACACTGTTTTTCACAGAAAATTTAGCTTTATCCTGAATTTAGTTATTTTTTTTGTTTGTTTATTTACAGAGAAACCTACCACGGGAGCTAGAGCTTCATGACTTCTATCAAAAGGTAAGAGCTACTTTGTTCAAAGATACCTGAATGATATTTGTCAGTTCAATATAAATCTAGTTGTAAAAAAAAAAGGTAACAATGATACGTAAAAACAAAATTTAATGAAAAGAACTCACATTATGGGTGAATTTCATGAATCATGTAAAGGTGTGCATAAAAAATTGAATATGTACACTTTAGATCTCAGATCTGATAAATATTTCATTGGATTAAGAAATGCACTCTTGAAGCTTACCTGTATATAAAACACAAGAATGCATTATGGAGGTAAGGTACTCTGTCAATTAACACACTTGTGTATATGTCTGAATGTCACTGAAAAAAAAGTCTTTGTAATTATTAGACTTAAGGTGCTGTATCTGTAAAATTTTAACAATGGAGGCCTTTGAATGAATAGAACAAACTGCTGAGGTCACTTGCTACTTGCATAAAATATGATTGAGAAGAAATGTAGCTATGGGATCAACTAACACAGGCACTTAAAATACAGCCTTGATGTTCTAAATTGTCATCAGCAGAGTACTCTTTGAGGGGGATTAAGGTTTGGTTCTGCTGTCACCAAAATCAGAGCTAAGATTATGAAAGCAGAGTCAGTCCAATGCCTGATGCTTTTGGCCAGCTTGACATCAATCCCAAATAGCACCAAGTTTTAGAGATGCAAGTTTTAGGGAATTTTACTGTCATGAGAATACCTTTCTGGATCAGCCTGACGCTCAGATGGGGGGCTGAGACTTTGGGTCACCAAAAGTGCACCCAAGGCTGGATTTGGTCCTCTTGAACATCTGAATGTCTGCATCATGTCACCTGTTCAGCCTTCTCTCAGTGCAGCATTTCTGGGTGCTCCCTTGGGTATAGGGTGCTTTGCTCAGGGTTTTCTGTAAAGGTGCTCCTTCTGATAAAGTTTGAAACATTCCTTTTTCTTCAGTCTCAGACTTGTAGTGCACAGAGGAGTGTTTTGATGGGAATTATCAATACCATATCGAATGATTCTATGGCCTGGATTTGAAAAGCCTAGGTACCGATAATCAGTTTTGTTTCTTCAGATTTTATTGATAGTGTAGCAGATGGATGTTTCTTTTTCTGATATCTGATATGTGATGGTGTGAAAGTGCTAGCAATTCAATATAATAGCAGGGAAATGACTCTATAATAAAGTAAAAGAAAATTTCACACCTGAATTCATTGTGATAAACTAATACTGAGTTATCAGCAAGCAGGGTGAACACTAATATTTCTTTAGAAGGAGTGACAAATAGTAAAGAATGGAAATATGTTTCTGCCACTTCAGAAAGACAGTGGTTTGGGTTATTTTTAAATGGATGTTTCTGTTCACATTTCTTTCATCTACCTGCTTATACATTTGTATGGTTCCATTCTTTTTGGTTCAAGCTGCCTTTAGATGTTGAGGGGAGGAGGGACAAATATTTTCAGTGTTGGAATCATCTTGCTTAGTAATATGAGCAATGTATGATGCTTTCTGAAGAATAGGTATCAGTTTCTAATCTAATCTTGCTGCTGTAGGTGCCGTTTTTAACAGCAGAGCTGCATATGAATGTGGTACTACAGCAAAGTTCTGCCAATGTAATTAATGTCAGAAGTTGGTTCATGGGTTCTGCAAAGACTTTGTGGCCGTGTTTTGCATGAAAAATGTGCATGTGGTGGTTGTGGTTTTATTCTAATGTGGCTGAGATCAGCAACTGCTTACAGAATCAAAAAGCTATAATTGCATTGTGAGCATTAAGATGTAATGCACACAGCTTCTTACGCATCCTCCATACCAGGGCAACCTTATCTTGCATATCTGTTACCAGTTCATAATGGAGCAGATGTGTTATTGCATGTTTCTGTGCTTTTCCTTGCTGCTGAACAAGGCTGTTTCCTTCCCTCCAGTTCCAAATAAAAATGCTTAAAAAAAAAAGAATCCCATTCTCTTACCCACACTGTAACATCCAATAATGTTGAGTGTTCTGAGGTTTGAAGATGAAAGAAACAGGCCGTAAGTTATGGAGTTGGAGGACAATATAAACAAAGTGACCTTTGGTATCATGCTTGCCATATTCTGATGAATAAATTGAGTTCATGTTTAACATTCAGATAATATTCCTGGCAGAGCAAAACATTGCCACATTAAATGTTCAGATCAGAAATGTTCAATGCAGACTAAATTAAGTTGGATCTTAGGACAGAAAACTTAAAATGAGTAACATGTGGCAATATTTGATTTAACAAAGAAATGTTTCTTTTTCCTTTTTTCTTTTTTCCTTTTTTTCCTTTTTTTCCTTTTTTTTTTTTTTACTGTAAGTTTAAAAGTATAAAGATACACATGCCACAGTGCAGTGCCAGGAACGTTAACCGCTTTTGATCTCCCTCCTCAGATATTAACGTCTCCCCCTGAACACCCCCCTTGTTTGGCGTCTTAAGAGTTTTCATACCAATAAAGATGCAGAGAACAGCAGTCTTTGCTTCTGTTTCTTCAGCTTGTTTTCTTAGTGTTGCATGATCTATGCCCCAGAGAGGTCAATTTTAATCAGCCCCCAGGCACTGCTTAATATTTAGGGCCAAATTGTCAAAGAAGGCCTCCGTTGGATTTTGATTAGTGAGCATAGGATCGTTTCTTGCACTGTTGAGCCTCCCAAACACATGTATGTTTTTGCCTGCCAAAATCCAGCCCTAAACTCTTTGAAGTGAAGATGTGGTCGTCCATGCTACTGACATGTGCATTCTTTGTTTGCAAATTGGATAGTTGCACATCTGTCTCTATCCGCCATTGATTACTGTTGTACAGCTGCACCTGTGTTTGATTGTGGGAATGAAAGGGTTGGAACTGGAATTTATTTTTGGAAATGCAGTGCCAGTTTTCTGTGAGATCAGTGTGATTCTCAGTCATTCCTCATTTGCTGTTTTTGCAGTTTGATCTGCTGGGAAGTATTCTACTCTGTAGAAATCTTTGGTCTGTAGGTATCGAGAGTAAAATGTAATTATATTGCTAGCATTTTAATAAAAGGTTCCTTGGCTGCATGGGAGCATTGAGTCCGTGGGGAAGATATATAAATCTAGTCATCCTTGAAAAAGACCATTAGTCATTCTGGCTTAAGCAGTGTTTAAGGGAGCAGGAACTTCATGCACAGGCCCCGTTAGATGGCTGCGATGATTTCTCAGAATTATAATTCTAGTAGGAATGCCAAGCATAAGTGTAGAATAATGCCTTTTGCAAGCCACAAATATTGGTGCTAACAGAGAGCTGTGTCCAAAATAGTAATGATTTACATAAGTATTGCAGAGCAGAAATACCCAGTACTTTGATGCCATTTATATATATACTTCACTGAGACGAGGGAAATGCTAAAACCCATTTTATCCCAGTTGTTATTTATGTATGTGGTTATATTCTGAAGGACTGAAAATATTTCAGTCATGATCAGGACTCCATGTCTGTCTTATGGAAGAGAAATTGGTGCCTGCCTGAAGGATTATTTCATTCAAATATATTGGTTAGAGAAGCACAGTCAAAGCTGTCCAAACATGCCTCGAAATTGAAGAAGGGGGTTTTCTGCCTTACCCTGACTCTGTCAAACCTACACCATTGTGACCAGCTCATATATAGGCTGATTTTTTTTGTGGTTGGGAAATCAATCCACTAGTAATTCTCTATGCACAGTTTCCAGAAAACCCACTTAGGAAATACATTAGCATCCAGGACATCCCCAATGGAAAAAAAGACTAGGTGTGGGCTTTTCAGTGGAAGCAGCAGGACTTCTTTCTTCCCAGACCTTTCCCCTGCTTGCAGTGTGCACTGTGGGTTGCAGTCCTGCCCCGAGTGCCAGGAGCAGCAGTTGGAACACAGCCTTTGGCTTCAGTGTGAGTGGAGAAAGGCCTGTGATGATTTAAAAAATGGGCACATTGGAAGGGAGCAATCAACTAATAAAAGTCCATAACCATGCAATTATGGCATAGTGACTCTGCAAGCTAAAATTCATTGGCCATTTAAGGCTCTCCAAGTCACATATCAACCTCTGAGAATTTCTGCATTTATTTTTCATTTATTTCAGTCTTACCAAAGGTTCAGCTTTTGGCATGTCCAGCTATACAGCATAAAACTTCAAAGAGCACACAGCCAGAAACTCCACTGAGTAGCCCAAGACTTCCTCTATTTGTGTTCATGTATATGCGTACAGATTCACTCCTAGCCTGTAGGACATGCATTTTAACTTTCTGAATTCACTCATTTGAAAGAGTGGGTTTGCATGTAAGAATCTGTAATGTAACTATCATGAGGAAAAGAAATGCATAGTCATGAGCATAATAGCCACAAACTGATCTCACTGCCCCACCTCATTCTGGACACTCTCAAGGAGTGAAAATAATATGTAAAGAATTATTATTTTGAGGAAGTAGTATCCTCAGTCCTGCCACAGCCTAACACCAACTTTGTAAAATTATTTTGAAAATTGTGTCCTATGACTGATAAGAGAAAGGAATTTAGGAGTGGAGAGAAAAAGAACAAGAGCAGGAAAAGGCATTCATCATGATTACTTTGCTTTTTTACCTTTCAGTCTTGTATGAGAGGCTTCAAAATGCTGCATTTTTAACAACTTTCTCAAACTATACAGAGATCTTGAATTATCTTTCAGGTTAGTGGAAACCATTGAGATCTTGACAGGACAGTTCTAAAAACCAGAAAGTGAAACAGAAGAGGTCTTCAGAGTACCTTATTGACCTTTTTTTGGGATAATAATTTTTTTGTCTGTCTTTAGTGCTGCTTATCCTTTGCAGCATCCTGCCCTGTGTCTGAGCAGTAGCAGGAGAATCAAAGGAAGCAGCTAATAGGTGCTGGCTTACGCAGCTTCATCTGGGCCCCATGCTGTTCAAACCGTGCCTGACTGATGGAATACCAGCAAGTGTGGGAGTACCTGTCATTTGGCTTTACTGTTACATTCGCATTTGTAGAAAGAGAATAGAAAGGCTGAAACATTCCTGTCATGTTGTTGATGTTCAGTACCAAAAAACAGCACAGCCACAACAAAACCGTACTGGTAATGAATAATGCCTACTGTACAACAGAAGGAAATTGTGTTTATTTTATAGGCCTTAAAGTTATTCTGTCTGCTTGGTATGAGACACCCCCAAATTCTCAGTAATTTCTTTTTATTGTCATTTGTGCTGACTCTAAAGTTCTGGCTTTGGTACTAAAGCAAGCAGGCAGCATTCTTTCACTCGGGCCTTTGGGATATGTACTGTGGAAAACAGTTCTTCTGATACAGAAGGTAATGAAAAGTCTCCCAACATCGAAACAAAAATGTGTTACTAGAAACAATGACAGCTTGTCAGAGTGAAAAGCAGGGTAACTTTCAGAGATGTGAAAGAGCAAATGCCATGTGAATTGAAATATGTATGACTTGACTTAGTGCTGGAAATATACCTGGTGACTTGTTTTTTTGTTTTGCTGCTTTGTTCAGCATTGTAAAGCTGAGTCTGGATGGCCATAGGGGTTTTGTAAGAAATTTAAGCAAATGCATGTATTGACTGAAAGATGACCATGGATTAGATTCTGCCACAAAGCCCTTTCCCAAAGCCAGAAGTTCTGACCCTGGAGAACAGTTTGAAATTTCGCTAGAGCAGGATGGATTCCAGCAACTCTGAATCTTCAGCAGAGAAATTTGCAATTATAGTTTTTAGGCTGGAAAAAGGCAGCTTTTAAGACACCATTTTTTAATGTGCAGCCTTGAAACTCATGGGCAAGAATCTGCCTTTGTCCAGTGATCTAGCTGGCTTTGAGCAAGGCATGAAGCTCTCAAGCCTTTCCAAGCCTCCTTCCAAAAGTCTTGATGATAAGAGGAAAACATGACTCCTCGTCAGATATTATCTCAAACATCTCAGTTGCCCTCTGGCAGGTTTCCTGGTATGAAAACCCTTACATGTGATCACTGTGGGAATAAAGATTAACTCTTAGAATTTGCCAGCCTGGGCTCAGTACCTTGCAAGCTTGGTGTAGTCACAGGAAAGGAAGATGTTCCCAGGTGTGTTTTCAAAACCATGATGGGTCATGAGCTCTTCTCCCACCCTTTCTCTGTTCATCTCCAGGAGAGCTCATAAGGCCCCCCAAAGCCAGATCCCTGATTATATCTATTCTTCATGAACAATACAATGTCAGTGCCTGGAGCCCTTGCTGGCTGGTCTGGCATCTTTCACCACTTCTTCCACTGCAATTGTACATCCTTGAGAGAGACCGACTGAGACTGTTGCCAGGAATAGAAAACTCCACGAACATGTTCAGTAGCTGCTAAGCTTTGTGAGACCGTGTTATGATTTCACATGTTAAAGAGGAAACTTTAATGTTAGGATGGTCAGTTGGTGGCTTAATGATTATTTTGGAAAGATATGTTCAAACAGAAAAATGAACTTCATGGTAAATATCAAAGAGTTTCAGCTGTTATAACAGTTTTTAGAGGTGCTTTTCAGAGGCGCTTTTTCAGCAGTAGTAACATTACATACAAATTTATGGATGGGACAGATTCTTTCTTTCTCTGAAACTTCCTATCAGTCTTCTTCTGATTTGCTCTGATCATCCTTTTGCAGAACGGGGTAAAAAACAACAGAAATGGGTGCTTTTATTGTCTCTTATCACATAGTCCAGAAAAAACATGGATGTGAAGGCCTTGCTATCTTACACCTTTCTCTGTCTAGAGCCCTTCTTCGGTTGATGATGGGTCTGATTTTACCTTTCCTTTCCATTTTCTGTTGAGAGAAGCCATCCCCATGCTGAACCCGTTAAAATGGATGAAGGTTGACGTTGCAGCTTTCCTAGATGCTGGTTTTGGGAAGAGTGTTTTTCCATTATCCACCAAGTCCTGCAGTAGCTGGTATTCTCAGATCAGCACTGAAGTTCTGTAACAGGTGACCTGCTAAGCCCAAAGCCATTGTAGTAAAGCTGTCAAAATGTACAGCAAATTTGGACTCTCTACAAGCAGAATTTGAGACCTGTCATCACACCAAAACCTTTGGTTCTTTAAGTCACATTCTATAATGTATAGTTCAATGAACAACATATTAATGTTCTGTTTTCTAAATGTTGTTTTGACATTTAAATGTTCAAAACCATCTTGAGTTAATTAAATGTAGAAGCTTCCAAGTGAATGGATTGTGCTGACAACTCATCATCTAATTACCCATAATTAGGAGTAAAACAACATTAGCTAATAGAAATAATAAATAATTGTGATAGGGAAGAATACTCAAATATGCTGTCCAGCAGCATGGCAATTTTTCTCCCAAGCAGAATTCATACATGAAAGCACTGAATATAGTCGTATTTAATCACACACTGTACAGGCATAGGCATTATTCACTGAATGGTTTAGGTTAATAAGTGCTGGTCTGAAAATAGAAGATACTAAATGGTGTTTTAGGCTGATGAATTCCAGAAGCTGGGGCATGCTTGTTAGAACAAAATAAGAAAGACAAAATAGATCAACAAGGGGTTTGAAGAGACAGAAAGATATTTTTGCATCATCTACTAATCTTGTCAACAGCATTAAAAGACGGGGGAAAAAATCAAAGTAACTAAGAAGTCAATTTGGTTTTGTTTTTATCAATGTTCTTTGCCAGTTGTTAGCTGGCAGATTTTAAACTTGGAGATAGCAAGTGTGGGCAAGTTCAGATTGTTCCCTTACCTTCAGGACAGTTGAGGAGACACTGTTTTCAGCCATTTTTCCTGAATGTTTATCACCAGGAGCTGTTTTATTTACTTACAGAATTGTTAAATGAAAAACATCTGTTTCTTGATGACCTAGAAAATATTGCAGTTGAAGCCTAGTTTTCTTTTTGCGTTTAAAGCTAGGAAAAACCCTGAATTTCAGTACTTTTGTCAGATCTGTAGTTAGCCAAGTGTTTGTCTTACCTCAGGCTAATGAGGTATAGGCTCTTTGCAGGAATGAGTTCCTCACCACAGGCATCACTAGCTGCTGCCAGTCTTTTTATTTGCAGTATTCAATCTGTTTCTAATAAATGAATTATTTTCCATATCTTAGGTGAGGTGGAATGAATCCTTTTGAGTCTATTATTACTAAATATGTAATTTTTTTCATGTATATATTACTTACTGTTCTTTGGAATAATAAAAATATAAGCAAGTAACGTGTTATCAAGCAGGTACGTTCAGTTATATATCTTTTTTTTAATGTGTGCTTAATGGGCATGCATTTACCATAATTACTTACACTAAGAGAATTAGGCATATAAATACAAATGAAAAAGAGCTACTTTATTTATGGCTAAGGCCCAGTTTGGAACACATGTGGAAAACCAGTGAGATTTGTTCAGGAAGATGTACAGACAGAAGTGGCAGCAGTATTGGCATGAACACAAGGAAATGGGAATGCAAAGGTGTGTATGAGAGGTGTGTGTCTAACAGGCCTCCTGAGAAACAGACACAAAGGATCCAGAGAGAAATGACTGGTAAAGAAAAAGATGAAAGTAAATAGAAATGTAATCCTTTTTATTTTAAAACCTGATTTTAACAAGAATCTAAATTCATGGTCACCTTTGTTATATTTCCATAATTATTCCAATATTTTTGATTTTACAAAAAGGAGAGAATTATTGTCATAAAGTGTTCCAGTTGTAAGATTTGAAGACAGCCTTTCATAATTATGCTTCTATTGCCTTTACAACTTCTTATTTTCCAAGATCAATTTTTACTTCAAAAAGTGATCCATAGATACTACCATGAATATTTATATTTAGAGAATGAAGCAGAAGCATTTGTAAATCCTTACCCTCTTAATTAATGCCAGTCTTCAAGCTTGTGTTTCCCAGTGATTGATAATAAAAAGGTTTCAGTGTGGCATGGTACCCTTTGCAGCATGAATCATACAAGACCATAAAATTGTTAGCTACATCATTATGGCTGAGTGTATTGTGCTAAACGAGCACATACCAGAAAATGAAATGAATGTTTTATGTGTTCTCTCAGCTAGATTCAGGTAGTGTGCAAAACGTACCTCTCTGAACAAAGCATATCCCTAAATGTGTTTTTTAAAGTTTGCATAATTAATTTGAGTTCACTTTTTACTGATTGAATACAATGAATTTAATTCCATATGTCTTTACTTTACATGCTGACTGGCTGAGAACTTGATTTGACAGTCACATTAATAGAGATGTGCCTGCTCTCTTGATTTCAGTAGCATTATTTACACATATAAAGGTCTATGTGGGGGAATTTTTTGGTTTGGGTTTTTTGGGGATTTTTGTTGGGGATTTTTGTAGCAGGGGAAGGGAGGAGCATCTGGACCCAGAAGCCTCTGGTTATGAAAGCTGCAGTAATATCTTACAGCACTGGTTATTTCATGGTTTCATGCTCACATATTTCTTTAGTGACTAGATCTCTTGGTCAGATGTCTTGCGTGATGCTTTATTGTTTTTTCTCTCTGAATGATGAGACCCTATTGCAGCATGGGAGGTGTAGTCCAGGTAGAAAATTGGATTGACAACATAAGAACGTAGAGTACAGGTAATCCATCACAACATTTTCCATGAAATTTATCAGTGCCACAGTACCACGGACAGTCTCAGTACCTTCTGGAGCTCTTTCCTTGGAGTCTGATTTTACATTTGGGATCTGTACAACACAAGCAGGAATACTCTTACTGAGATAAGTGAAAAATCAGACAACTACCAAGAATCCTTTTACCTGCTGTAAGTGGCTGTCAGGTAAAATTCACAGTGCACACATATTTGTTTTATAAATGTATTTTTACAAAGGCATGGCTTTGCTGATCTCACATGGCTCTTGCATTACATGTCTGGTTCACCTCCTCTATATTTTTGTCACTTTAATATTCATATAGGATCTTTGACCCCCAAGAAGCTGAGAATCAGGACTCACGACCTTTTCCCATAAGATGAAATTTTTTCTCTTTATGCTAGAACTGATGAAGACCTTTTAAAGGGTTGTTCTAGTCCTTGCAGCATCAGAGAGAGAGATCCAGGTCAGCAGATTCGAGACTTCTTGGCTTAGTCTGCTGTGTTGTCAGTTCTGTAGAGCCAGTCTCTCAAAGCCTCCAGCCAGAGAACTTTAAATCTTTGCATTCCTGAGGGACTGACAGGTCTCGAGGCACAAGACCTGAATCCTAGACACAGACTGAGATACATCCACCTAAATAGTATTACTCACTATGAAACCAATAATCTTCCCTTGGAATTGATTTCATGCTGTGTATGTTAAGTTAAAAATATTTTTGGTATAACACTTCAGTATCATCCTCTATCAGCTGTCAGTCCCCTTTTTATTTTGAGCCATAACACACCCTGATGGAAAATATTCCATTTTGTTAAACTTTAAAAAAGTAAAAATCCTCCATCCTTACTGCATAGTTATGATGTATTTTGCAGGGGAACAAATAAAAAAAATCCACAGAAATCTGAACAAATGGAAAAGGGGAAACTGTGTCTCAAGTAAAATCAAAAAATCAGTTTACCTGATCTACTGCCTTTGGCCTGTAGTCAAAATGGGTGCTCTGTCAAATATTGCTAAAAATAGTCCCTCTGAGCATATGGAAACAGGTGTTACAAAAATCCCTCAAATCACTCACTTGACCTGTTAATTAAGTTTCATTGTTTACCTATGGGAAATTCTGGGGTTTACTCAGTACTGAGAGTACCCACAGGTTTGGATCCCTCCCCTTCCAAATTACCATGACTTAAACCCTCCTTAATCTTGAAAGGATTGATGAAGAACGAATTGGTGAATTATATTGGGGATCTTATTTTTCGCAGTGTAATCCCATCTGTTATAGCAGAATCCTCTGGATAGAAATTGTTAACTTTCTGTTACTGTAAATGGTTTTTAATAACATTTTGTGTATCATTGTTCCTACTTTTCATTTGGTAGCCAGCAATTCATAATTAGTACATTAGCAAGAACTGCACAATATTAATTCCCTTGTATTTGTCTTGAATTTGCAAGGAGCAGATTAGTGCAGAAAGACTGCTTGTCCCTTTAAAACAGAGAGTTATTACCATATCGTTTTCTTTCTTCCCTGAGTTTTGTTTTGCCAAACAGAGAAGCAGAGGAGACAGTGAGCTGTTGGGGTTTTGTGAGGGAAGGCAATCTGCAGATTAATACAGGTTTTATGAATTGCAGCAGAAACAGAGGTGCAGCTAGGCTGGTACAGGCCTGATGTAAACAGAGGTAGGAGATTGTTGTGAGTATTTTTGCCTGAGCCACCTAATTAATTCTTGACAAGCCTGCTGAATTGTTTGTTGAATTAAAACAAAGAAACTCCCAAAGGAGAAGTCTACTAGAAACACTGTCAGGAAGGAGTACGAACTTTGGATGCACAAGGTCGCCTAAAGAGAGATTTATGTACTGAAGAACTTGTCTATTTTTCAAACTATATTAGTCCAATATAATATTTCACATATGTCCTTATGCTGTGCTTTGTTTGGCCTTGAACCACTGCAGATGAGGTAGCAGTAGTGATGAAAAACTCCAAGTATTCATTATTCATAATTTCAGGAAAGCATTTCAGAGCAGAGGAATTGCCCCTGCAGGATCCTGGGGAGAGTGGAGTGCCCCAGCTATCGTGGGTGCTGTGGTAGCAGGATGGGATCCTCAACAGGTTGGGGAGAAACTGCTGGGTATTGGACCACTTTCTGGTTGTTCCTGCCAGCAAAAGGGAAACCTTTTTTTATAGTGAGGAGAGGGAGGCATAAAAAAAGAGGGGATATTAAACCAGGCTCTAGGGGGAAAAAAATAAGAAAAATCATAAATCTTTTCACCAGAAGCACTATAAAGAA
The DNA here is from genome assembly GCA_013397115.1 of Edolisoma coerulescens. Classification (NCBI taxonomy): domain Eukaryota; kingdom Metazoa; phylum Chordata; class Aves; order Passeriformes; family Campephagidae; genus Edolisoma; species Edolisoma coerulescens. Next base: position 201,223 of record VWZW01003082.1, on the reverse strand, counting down.
TTGCCAGCAAGGTTTTTGGAGCGCTGTGTAGGCAGCCATGATATTAGTTGATTTTGTTTCTGGGCTGGAGGGGAGGAAAATGAGAAGATTTTCCCAGGGCAGCTGCCAGGGAGCTGCTGAGCTGGTTCCTCTGCAGAGCTGTTCAGCCTCTCTCAGTTCTACACCTGAAATGGCAGCAGATTTTCATCTTCACCAGGCTGAAAATGAGAACGGGGGAAATGGATGAAGTTAGTGTCAGCCCCTTGTGTGTCTAACGTCCAAGCAAAGCAATCAGGTCGCGCAGCCCTGTGTAAGAATTGCCATACCTGGTCAGACAGGAGATTTGTCTCCCCAGTATCTGTCTCTGAGAGTGGTCTGTCATGAATATCATGGGGGGCAGGATAAGAACAGAGCAATCCTACAGCAGTGCCTCCTCAGGATGCTCATTCTCATAGATGAGTTTGTTTCATGAGTTTCTTAAGCGATTCTCAATTGAATAGCCCTGGATGCACCTTTTTTCTTTTTCCTAAGCATTCATCCTTTGCAGTTTGAAGCAGTGGGTACCGTTAGCATCTGTGCCACTCCATCCTGTCACAGGCAGGTGTTACTTAACCAGGCTTTGCATGAAGGGTGTTCCACCTCTCACCTGGAAGGGGCTGCACACCTGCAAATTTTGTGAGGGGTGTCCCTGGCTCATGGGCTGGGAGGAACCACAGATGCTCAGTCCCTACTGTGTCTGGCCTCTGCCTCTTCATTTTCTCCCACTGACAAGCACACTCCCCAGAAGAAAACTGATAGTTGCCTGTTATAGAATTAAAATTAAAACCTTGCTGGGGAGAAAGTAGGTGTTTTACTCTAGAAAACGTAGAGGTCTAAGAAAGGGGTGATTTTCCTTATAAAAGATGCTCCTGTTCCAGATTGACTCTTCTTCAGTTACCTATAAGCTCATTTGTCACAAGTCTTTTGGAAATCAGAGGGGAAACTCCAGGTCCCTCAAAAAGACTGTGTAGTGTTTTCTCAAGAGTGTAAATTTTAGCGTAGTACCCACTGTTATTGTTTTAACACTTTATTGTTATACCACTGCATAATACAGGAATTCAGTGGACACGTGAACAATTGTTAATTTTTTTTTTTTTGCAGTGAAATATCACAATCTTGGCCTGTGGATAATAACACATAAATTAAACTAACTTAGAATTTGGCAAATTTACAGGCACTTCCTTTTTCCTTATTATGTTTTTTGAATGTATTTTCTTTTACCTTGCACAGGTTTAACATTTAAAGAGTGGGGAGACTTACCTCTGGCAGTCATGCAGAGGTGCCTTTCATGAAGTGATTGATTCACCTTCTACTGGGGACAGCCTCAGAGAGGCAAATTGAATTAGGAAAAGGGGAGATTCTAGTTTACAGAAAATAGGACTGAGATTTGGAAATTAAGGAATTTATTGCCTTGTTAATACATGAACAGAATTCCCATCAACAGCAATGGAAATTGTGTGCATAAAAAAAGAAAATTAGAGTGGTAAACCGGGCTATAGCAGTATTGTTTTCAATGTATTTGCATAGGATTCAGAGTATTCCATAGGCAGCTGTTCCAACCTCAGAGTATGTTTAGTAGGGTGCTTTTTTAATACATATTAAATTACAGCAATTTACTCCTCCTTTGTGTTTCTTTCTTTTTTTTTTTTTTTTTTTTATTTTAAAGAAGATGTGCCACACTGCTGTCAATCTTGCAATCCACAGTATGACCTCACTGAACAAAAGTGTTAATCTTGCAGGGAGCCCCAAGACTGGTCATCAAGCTGACATCAGCTTGTCACCTCCCTGGATCTGTGGCCAAGCAGGGGCTCTCCCCTCTGCTGTAGGTTGGGGACCAAGAGCTGCCTGTTTGAAATGCACTCCTAGCACCAAGTAACACCAAGTCTCATTACATTTGGTGATGTTCCTTGAGACCGGATCTTGGAGTGAAGTGAATGTGACAATTGCAATTTATTTTTCTCTTTTTAAAAGAAAGGCAGGAGGAGAGGAGTGAAATTAAATGGCAGTTTCTAACTATCCTGACTCCAGTGAAGACTCAGCATAGGAGGGCAAAAAGATATTCCCCTTAAGATAACTCCTCTAATTTAAGTGTTCAGATTTTTTCTCAGTAGTAATATAAAAGCAGAGAGAAAGTTTTCTACTTTTTTTTTTCTTCCCTCTGGGCAATGAGGGGTTCTAATTACACTAAAACCCCCTAGTATTGACTTTATAACAGCTTCCCCCTGCCTACATGGCTGCTGTGTATAGAAGGCTGAAACATCTCAAATCATTACAATGGGAATAAGCTGTTCTTTGAAGGAGCATCGAAGATTTTCCAACTTTGACCAGTATGGAAGTTTTATGAGAATGACTGTATTTTGTTCAAGTTAATTTCTGCTGCTCTTTTCTGTGTTGCCAGCAGAGTGAATACTATTACAGTACTTTCTTAACAGGAACACTCTGTGCCAAAGGTTTTAAAGTGTTTTATTTTAATGTCACAGATGATTAAATGCTTTAGTGTGACTGACAAGCTTTAGTAAATTCGTACAAATTAGATATACTAGCTCTTAGTAAAATAGATTTTCTAAACCTGTTTTGTGTGAGAGGAGAAGTAGCAGCTAATGATAGTAAAATACATTAAGATGCTGGCAAATTAAAAAAGCCACTTGCAGCTTAGTGGTAGTGATATGACAGCTCCCTGTAAGGGTGAGGTTGGAGACAACCAGTACAACAGAAACACCCACAGGGAATGCTGTAATATCATTTTTATTGTTGAGCAAGCTGGGCTGATGTTTCCTCAGGATTACAATAACCTCCAGCTTCCTAGTAGGAGCAAGGCCACTGCTCTGCTCTCCTCTTGTCACTTTTGAGGTTTCTGCTACCTCTGAAGACACCAGCTGTCAGCAAACTTAGTGTGCAGGCTGGTGTAAAAACTGTGAGTGGGCCATAGTAAAACATCTCGTAATGCTTTTTGCTGTACTAACTCAGATGAACATGTAAGTACTCACTCAAAATCCAAGAAGGAAAGGTCTGTTAGAGATCCAAATGAAACATTTCTGGTGTGATTCCTTGGGAGAGGGGAGAATGGGAAAAAAGACCCCCAAAGAATCCCTGCACTACTGACAGAAGCTGTGCACATGCTTAGATACTATGGCAGTAGGTGTTTTACAGCCAGTCAAGCTGCATTCATGTGCTCTGCCTGGTAACACAGGAAATGAAATTGGCTTCAAGTTTTCCAAGCTCCTACCTGAGCTTTTCCAGAAAGGATTTCTGAAATTCACCAACTTTCAAGGGAAGCCAACATAAAGGAAGCCCACACCTAAAACTGTATGATTTTCTACAGGAAAAGAGAGGGTACAGGGGACCTGCTGCTGTGATCCTGAGTTTGTTCCATGTGATTGGAGTTGAACATATGTATTTAGAATGCTCTCGGTGCTAAGGCACACAGAGCCATTGCCTGAATCCTCCTGGGCTGCAAAGGCAGCCATGCCTGGTGTCTCATTCTGCTGCTGGGTCATGCTGTTCAAAAGGAGGAAAGGGGATGTGTATCTCAACAGCCTCCATGCTTTTAACAAAATGCTGTGTCTGCTGAATTTGGCAAGGAGCTGAATCTCGTAGCTGGGTACCACATAACCTCGTGGAAGGTTAGGGGAGATAAACCAAGGAGACACCTGAGTTTAACAGATTTTCTTTTTCTTCAAGGAAGGTATTGTATTAATCATGTCTGGGTCTTGTACCTCTGTTTCCTATCCTTTTCACGTGAAAAGTGAAACAGAAGCTCCTCGCAGAGGACACATTTTATTAAGTATTTGTGCTCTGTCCAGTGTGAACAGCATTGTCACCTGTGTAGCCACAACTGCTATACCAAACATAACATATGGGGGATACCTTTCCAGCTTGAGCATTAATAATAATAATGATATCATTTTGTGTTTTTACGTCATTATGGTGTCATTTATATTTGCTTTTAAAGAAAGTATTTTTCTTAAAAAGAACACATTTTAAAGAACCTTTGTAAAGTTACCAGTCTCTGAATGTTCCTTCAGGATGAAAGGTAACAGAGTGCATTTTATTATTAAATTATGGTCTAATAAGAAGAACAAAAGATTCTTAAGAAAAAAAAGTGTTATTAACAGCATTGCCTTTTTGATCTATGGAAATATAAGTGTCCTCTAGTGGAGGTAGTCCTCCTCTTCTTGTCTTATAAACCTTTGTTCTCTTCTGATGCATATTAAGCACCAGATGAAAAATTCTGTTTGTCTGCGGTCTAACAATGAAATACCTTGTAGGAAATGAAAAGGTCAAGCTTTCCCTGTCAGTGATTTATTATAAACAGTGCCGCCTCCTTTTATTTCCTGATACTTTGCATTTGGATTAGTGATGATACATCACCAGCTGCTAGATAAAATATGAAGTTGGGAAACTATGGTCAAACATTTCTGCTGAGGAATGACCCTGTAATCAGCTCCTAGCACACACAGGTCTCGCTTGATTTATCAACCCAAACCTGGGATTCTAGAGAGGGATGAATTAGTTTAAAGATATCTAAGGGATAATAGCTAAAGCCAAAAGTGCTGTAGGAAAACCGTTTGTCACTGGCCTGCCCTGCCCTCCTTAATTGCAGAAAAATTGAGACTGGATGCGTTAGGCACCTGATATAAATCATTGGTCAAGTAACCAGCCATGTATCAAGTGGGGGACTTGCAGGCCTTTTTCTTTTGCTCCTTGCAGGCAGGACACTTGCAGTTTAGACACCACGAGGATGTTGGTTCAGTGAGGTTTCACGCACATCTGTCTGTGTACCAAATTCACCTTGGCCTTCTATATGGCTTCATGCATTTTGTTGTTCATTCCAGTTTCCAGTGTGCTATTTTAAATGTTGTGTTCTCTAGCTTTGCATTTGGGGACCATTTGTCCTAGTTTTTTTAGCTGAGGGTGTGACAAAAAGGAATGTGCAATTGCCCAACACATGTTGTAAATAATCCCTTATTGCAGAACATACTTGAAAGTTTAGTGCTCATGGAAGCTGTATTAAAAAATTAATTAAATCTCTGTACTCCCCATTCATATTCTTCTCATTTTCCAGTTGCTGTTTAACTACATTTACCTCCCCAACTAATATATGTGTTTAACTTTACCAACTTCACACACAGTGTAGGTAGAGCTTAATGATATTTGATTTCTAACATCATGTCAGTGGTCTGTGAAGTTGAGCACATCCATGTACACAAATTCACACGACTGTGGAATCCTCTGCTGTGAGCATCTTGCCTTCCAGTGCACATCAGGGAACAATTAGAAATTAATTCAGTCCATGTAATGTCTTCATTTGAAACAAAGCTGTGGGAGAATAATAACACATTTTTCTCTCAATGTAAGTCTGGTTATGAAATTTTTCAGAGCTCTGGTCCAAAGCATGGATAATGGTATGTCCCCTACACCAATATTTATTCTTTTTCCACGTAGCTGTGCTTGTGCCTCCTTTTTTTTCTATATAATGTAACTTTGCTAAAAATTAATTTTGCAGGCTAAGTCAAAATCTGGTAGATTTCTTCTCTGTTTTCTTATTTGTCACTTGGATAACATAGTAGTGAGCATGGTGCAAAATCCATTGTAGTTCTGTAAATGAATCGATGTACATGGAATTCCCTCAAACGGGCAGGTAGGAGAGCACACACGAGTGGAAAAGTGTGGGATGGGATTGGACCTCTGGAGGTCACAGGCCCCTCTTCTGGGCTCAGTCAACACTTAACGTTTACTTCATAAGTCCTTGGTTAGAAACTCTAAAAATATTAGGGGCATCAGGAGCTTAATTCCTACCCTCTGCTAGTGAGACTTGGACACTTAACTGCCTTATATTGCTGTTGTTTTTTCTGGTTTTAAATTTCATCATTGCACTGAAAAATTTGATGTGCTTAAGGACATTGTGGTTATGGATCAAAATGTCTTTAGAATTGGGCTTTAGTGAATAAAACATTAAAATATTACTTGCTCAATATAAGGGCAATTTTTCAAGGCTAAGTTATATTAACAGAATTTATTATTAAATTGTGTTGTAATTCTTTTAAGCTAATGCATGAAAATGACCTCAAAATCAGATCTAATCTAGTTAGGAAGGTGATTATCTAAGTCCCTAAATGTCTTTCATCCAGAAGCTCCAAAAGAAAGACCAAGATTTTGTTCAATCTAGAGAGCACAAGCATCATAATTTTAACCATAAAAAAAATCAATTTAAGAAAAAGAGAGGAAAAACCAACAGCAAACATTTGTCCATGTTAAGTGAATTTCACCCACCATTATTAGCATAAGTTTTATGGTGTATTGAGCACTCGCTTCCCTGCATGAAGGTGAAGCACTACTGCAAATTGCTACACTGGGAGGAGACTCTTTTAAGATTGAATCACAGGGGCAGTGTGAAATTTTTGGTTGAAAATGCTTGTCAGCATGCTGTAAGGGATAATGGAATTTGATTTCACAAAGCATATTTCATACTCAAGGTGTCCCAAACCACTCTACAGATGAATGAGTTAAATGCTGGAGAAGCAGTGACTGTGTAGGTAAATGTGGCGCCTATTATGTACTTGGCGATCGCTTACACACAGCTGTGGACAATGGAAACAGGTTTTCCCTTTTATTATTGAGGGTCACCCAGGTTAGCCCCTGTTCTTTTTGAAAAGCACTCTGGGATTTCTAATTTCCACCTGGATGATCACCAGAGACAGACAGAAAGGGCCACAGTTTAATGCTTCACCGAGAGGAGGGATGAATGATTGTTGGATGATTAATGGCTGCTCCGTGCTGAACGATGACAGCCTGGTGTAATGGAGATAGCGAACGTGTAATTTTGTGTGAGCTGCATTTTCACAGCCTCAGCATTCCCACAGAGCGGGCATCGCGTGGGGAAAAGACACAGCAAAGACGACACAGTTTTGGGTTAGTTTGCCCCTTCTCACCAGACAGCAGTGCACTGCTAAAGCCACTGCTCTCTGCTCGTGCAGTGCTGCTGGAGAGGTGTGTCAGAGCCTGAAAAGGCAGCTTTTTATTAATTTAAAAGCAAGCACAGCACTCATGAGAAATGTTTCAGAGGAGAAATGTTAAAGATGTCTTTTATCACACATCCAAATTTTTGCACTTTGGCCGTGTGGCTTAGGACACGATCTATCAAAGCCAGGCCTGAGGTTTGCTGAGGGACTGATGCAGTGGCTCTGCAGGCTGCGAGCTGTGGAGCTGCGCAGGGAGAGCAGACAGCCAGTCATCAGCCTCAGTGGGGCTGGCACTCTGGCACCCTGCTGCATCCTTGAGCAAGGCCCTGAGATGTTGATCATTAGATAATTGTTACTATTAATGGTTGATTTACTACTACAAAATTGTTATTATGAAAAAAAACCCCTAAACAATTACTAGACTTCACAAATTGTTTGCATGATTAGAATAGATTCCTTTTTGGTTTTTGTGCTTAAAAACCTTCTTTCCATTTGGTAGATCGAGAATGTGCTCATAGTAAAATTCTACTGTGCGTTTGTTTGCAGAAAGATAATCTCATTTGTACCAAAAAATGCTTCTTTTAGAACCAAAATCATAATTTCAAATACTTGCACGTGACTTCAAGAAGTCTGCACTCTGGGAGTGAGGGCAGAGAAATAATTTCTGGTGGCTTTGTGACTGTGCCATTTTCACAATCATTACCACTAGACCTGGGCACTGTTGCATCGCCCAGCAGGTCTAATTTGCTCTGGGTTTGGCATGATCACGTTCCTGGTGAATCAGTCAAGGCACATTACACAGGCCTTGTCCCAGCTCTGTGCTTTTAGGGCGACTGTAGAAGACGCACTGTACTTTGTCTGGCATAAACTCTGAGTGGTGCAGACAGATGATATCTGATCCAGTATGTGCTTTACTAGTACAAAATTATCCCATCAAAAATTTTGGATCAAATTGGAACTGGCAGGGTGAGGTTATACCAGACCAACACTTCATATCATGTGGCTGCAGCAGTTTTTAGCTGGAGTTAGAAGACTTAGAGGCTGCTGTCTTGTATTGATTAGTCATAGTTTTAGAAACCATTTCTCCATTTTGAAACATTCCAACTAGAAATCCCTTTTGGGAATGTAATATATATTAAAGAATAAGTTGCTTTTATACATGTTATTTTTTTACAGAAACATTGTTTTCCTTAATTTACTGCCTATTTTACACACAATTTCAAAGTTGTTGGAAAATGTAGAAGGTGGTGTTTCTTCTCCATAAGAACCCAAGATGTTAAAAAAAAAAGAAATATTTTGGTCAGCAAGTATTCTGTGGAAAAAATACTTAGTTTTCCCAGTGAAACTCACTTTCTAAAGTACCTAAATTCCATTGGCTTTAAATATATTTTAATACATCTCTTTAATGGAAGGAACTTGCAGCTGCTTACAGATATTCTATGAGCAAAACAAATATGCAAATATGATAATTTTGTCATTTGTTACCCCAAGTAAAAGTTTCATTACCATTCATGCAAGTAAAAAATAGAGAAACCTGAAGGCCAGATTATCAAGAGATGTAAAAATATAACTGTGTTGCTGTGTACTGCTTACAGTTGGTTAATTACTGGAAAGTTTTGTTGAAGATAGCATCAAAAAGTTTTTATCTGTACCTACATCTATTTATAATCTGCCAGGCTCAGAAAATCCATTTGTGTGTCTTATCTAAGGGCCTTTTCGATGATAAAAGATTCATGTGGATTTTATTTGATTTTTAATTTAAAATCATGGATTGTTCAGCTGTATTGATTATTGCTATTTTCAGATGTTAAAATTAGAGCACAGCAGAATTGATCCAGCAGTCTTAGTTCATTGAAAGTTTAGTGACTTTTGGGAAGTGGAAATAAAGGAGAACTTGTCTTATAAGGCTTGATCCTATTATCATGTATATGCAGAGCCACAGATAATTAAAATACTGGAGCACTGTTATGAGGCAGAGAATGGGCAAAATTTAAGTTGCTTAAATGTGGGAGTTTTTAACTTTCTGTGAAGAAGTGAAGCTTTCATCATTTGTTAAAGACTAGATCTCACTATTGATGGATTGCATACTTTATTAGTGTGTTTTGGTATTTTGCAGTGGTTTACATAACGGATAAGGACTAAAATAGAGTGGGTTTTTTTTCAAATTGTGCTGTTAGCTTGAACAAAATATCTTAATGATTTAAGAGAATATTCTGACTTTTTCTACTTTTGTACCTCCTAAGCATTTTTATTGACTAGTAGCATCGGGCATATATATATTGTCATTTAATTAAAATAATTTTGAAGTGCTTTATATACTTAATGATGTAGTTTCAGATCACTACCCTGTAATGAAGTCTCTCAGGTTGTCTGTTGAGAAAAATGGAAGTTTGGGACAAGAAACAAAGACTACTGCAGGCACTAAGACTGCAGCAATAATGTAGGTCAGTAGAATGGAAATTTGCAATCTGCCTGAAGCTCCAGGGTTAATATCCCAAATGTTCCTAGAGCACTGGAAAGCATATCAGATCTTTAACATAGCAGCATACTGCCACCTAACATCACACAAAGCATAAATTCAGTTCATCTTCACCACATATCCAGTCTGGAATTTTTCCCAATATTTTAGACTGTCCACCCAAACTATTTAAATAGATTTTGTGGAGATCACTGGCCAGAGTTGCTTTTACAGGGGCTAGAACCAAGCAAACCTTTTGGGTAGATGCGATCCTTTTGGGAGCAAACAAGCTCTGAAGTTGATTAAATTGTCCGAAAATGAGTCTTAGATCACTGCAAAGACCTGCTTCCCTCCCTTGCCACAAAGACCCAAGTGCCTGGCAAAGACAGACATTCCATCTGGGATGCAGCAGAGTTCCTGCCTCCCTGTTGTTACACACAGCAGACTTACTGGTGCATTAACTTCTTACAACATTTCAGTGGAACGATGTTTGCTGGTTTAAGTAATTCAGAAAACAGATCTTTGTTGAGAAACCTCTGCCTGATGGAAAAGTAATAGGGCCTGTTTGTGGGAGCAGCTTACCCAGCTGAGTATGGGGGAGGAGGAGAGCTGCTGTCAGAGGTATAACCTGAGGAAGCCTTAAGGGACATGAAAAGGGATGAGTGGAAGAATTAATGTGCTTTAGCCTTCCACGACTCTTGGGGTTCCTTGCACTGTAGGTAAAGTAAGGAGAACGTTTGGGTCCAAGTGGACATCACACAGAAAGGCCCTCAGGAGATATGCTCGGAAAGTGAGGGCTCTGCAGGTGCCAAGACCTCTTCCTTCACCCGTTTAGAGGTTGTTTGACAATCTCCCATCTGTGTATTGACATGTCTTGACCCTGTTTACTTGGAGGATCTGCCAGGATCACAGAGCTAATACGATAGGCTGCAATACATTTCAGATAGAAATAGATTCACATTTCTACTTCAGTGCTCAGGTCAATGGAGTCACTTCAGAATTACATTTTTACATTTATGTTGCTGAGAGGAGAATTTGACCAATCGCCCACTCTGTCCAGCACATTAAATTAAAAAATTATTTAGGTAGCAGTTGTGAATACCCATTTCCTGCCAGTAACCTTAGAGCACCCCATTGCTAGGCGATATTCCTGACCCCACTTTGTGAGTTTCACCTTGTAGTGGAACTAGCCAGTAAGTCTTTCCAGGGCTTCATTGTTAGCTCCAGACATACCAGTTTGCTGATGGCAGAGTTAGTCATATGCGTGGAGAGAATCAAAATAAGCCCTCTCAGATGTATGTTGTTTATAAAAAGCAAGTTAGCATTAATAGAAGATTCTCAAGCTCTTGGATTTTTGGTTGCTTTTATAAAAGTGGGTTTTAAATACGGTCTTTGAAACTTATAAGGAAGTTGAAGATAGCAGTTAATTGAGTTAAGAAATCAAGTCCTGTGATTAGTAGTCAAGATCATATTAATATGAAGACATGATGATTAAAGACCAAACAAGCAAGCTGGACCTAGCCCCACTTTTTGTTGTTGATGAGTTTTTTCTTGAGTTTAGTAACCCCAAACAGTATCAGGTAACAAAGACACTGCCTTCCGGGTCAGTGGTGAAAGTCCATGCTGAAGTATGTCACAATTAGCCAAGAAGTTCTGTATAAGGCTGATTGAAAGGCTTTGATTAGGAATAGTTTTTAGATAGAGTAAATGTCATCATATTTGTTTTAATGAAAAAGCTTAGGAAAATGATTTTCTTTTAAAAGTTTAACTCTCATGTTTATGGAACAGTAGGACCTTGTTTAAAAACAGGCAATATGTCTGAATTTGTTTTTTTCTATGGATTTATTAGCACGTCAGTTTGTGTGCTGGAAGTCAGATTCTTCTGTGTGTAGTGCAATGCTCAACAAACCCCCTGGTTGGTCTCTCAAATCAGCACTTAAGGTGCAACCCTACATTCATAGATTCATACCATTTATTTCCCAAAACTGACCAGATTTATAAACTGAGTTTCCTTTTTAAGCCTGATGAATTCAGAAGTAATATCTTCTTCAGGGATCCAGTCTGATGTTCTTCAAGAGCTGAGTTCGTACATCCAGAATGTCCTCTGGCATCTTCAAGCATTCCATTGGACTTCTCCATATTCTTCTGTACTTGCAGGTTTCTGGTTTGGGTATGACTGCTTTTACATGCAGAGCAAACTGCTTGCAGCCAGCTGTCTGTGACAGGATAGTCTGCCTGAAGAGGAGATTATGCTCTCAGTCCGTATGTGGCTGAAGTCCCTTGCCTGTGCAAAATAGAAGCGTCTTCCCCTGGCAGATAAAATGTGCTCTTTACTGCAGAAAAGAAAATATGCATAACGTGGACAGAGCTAAAATGTGATTTGTTGGTATCTTTGTGGGCACTTTGACATTAGGGAATCTTTGACTGAAAATGGAATTAATCCCCAGTATGTTCGAGATGTCTTCAGTGGGTAAATTGCCCCAATTTGTTTTTTCCTCTAAATCTTTCTTTGGTGCTTCTTGAGTTATCTGATAGTATATAGCCTTTATCAATTCTTTTTTCCCTCATGTAGCATCTCTTTAACCCTTGAAAATCACAGCTTGCATAGCACTGCTCTCCCAGAATGCTTGCTACAATTTTATCCTTTATTAAAGCTACAATAAACCATAATAATGCATCATTTTACCAATCAAACATGCCTCTTAAAAAAAATAAAGCAAAGCCAGTCTCTATTCTCAGACTTTGGGTTTGGGTCTGATCAGTAGATCCGGCAGCTCTGCAAATGTATAAACAACTCACTGTGACCTTCAAGTAAACTCCACTTATTATCACTAGGACTAGTGCAATATCTAAAGCAATTATGAAAACTGGTCTTTTTAATTGCCACAATTTTTTCACTTAGCTGCTAAAGGGATATAAAAAAGTCTTTTTGGATATTAAACTAGTTGGCAAGCAGCAGAAACTGCAAGTGAGGTATCAAACAACGGAGAAAAATGGCCCTGTTAGATGTTACTGGCCTGGAAATTTGTCAGCCGGTGCCAATAAGTCAGATGTCTTCCTTTATCCCTCACCAGATACAGTTACAGTGGTAGGAAATAGTCTTTGACCATCTTCTTGAACTACTTTTGACTGTTCTGCCTTCCTTTGCTTATTAGAGAGAATGGAATCGGTGGATTAGTTACTCTTCTTGTCCTTCCTGTGATTGACAATGTGGATAGAATAAAAATGTTGTTTAGGAAGGGAGGCAGCGTCTGTGGTACCCAAGCTGTCATTTGATGAAAGAAAAATAGCAGGACTGTGGTGACCAGGAAGTCTGCCTGGGACTGGATTTCAGAGATTTGTTGGTTTGCTAACAGGATGTATCATCTTTCACATTATCAGCCCGGCTTCACCCACTCAAATCTGTTTGCGGACAAATTCTGAATGGACAATTTGTATCAGTCAGGCTAATTTTTTAAAGGGTTACATAGTTTTAATTTAAATGTCCCTATGTCTCAGTCCTGCATTACACAAAATACATTTTGCCACACTGCTGATCTGCCCATTTGTGTTTTTAATTATAAATTTTCCAGGACTACATTTTTATGTAAACTGTTCATGCCACATTAAAATGGCTGTGAATTACATACACTTTTTTCTTTATAGAGAATATACTACATTCCTCTTTCACATGCAGCATGAATTCTTTTAATTTTCAGTTCCTGTCTGGTTCAATGGGAATTAGAACTTTGCAACCAGAATCAAATATACTGTGTTAAATTTGCTTTCATAAACTCAGTAGCAATATTTTTATGCTCTACTAGTAAACATTTCCTGCCACCTCAGGTGCTAATGTATTTTAAATTTTTTACAACTATAAATATTTTGTAAAAATGTTTTAAATGTCTTCATCTTATTATTAATGATTTACAAGCTCATTATTTAAAAGAAAATGCAAAAGAAAGAGGCATTTTAAATTGACTTAGGATTATCATGGCTTTTATGTTTAATGGTGAGACGCTGTACGTTACAAAATTTCAGTCACTTGTCTAAGGAAACTGTGTTCCTTTGAAGTCTGCTTTCCTGAAGTCAAAGATTATATATTGCTTGTTGATTGAGAATTTAAAACCTAAGCATTGAGTGATTCAACTGTTATAAAGATTAGATAAAGAACTGACCATCACCCACATTGCTTCTGACACCAGTTTTACTTCCCACAGGGCATCTTACTCGGTGTTAGGCAGACTGGTTTCTTTCCTCCCTAAAGTAACTGAAGATTGGAACTCTCCTTTGATGAGCACAGGCAGATTATGTATTATACATTCAGGCTCATGGTTGACCTTTACAGATGCGTAAATGAAAAAAGCAGCTGTTTGAATTGCACTTTCCAGCCCCTTGTGATTCGAAATTGGGATGCCATTTAATACATGCTTATTTAGTCGCAGTGATTTGTTTAGGCCCTTTCTAAACATTGAAAAGAGAGAATCCTTCCTAGAGGATCTTACAATCTGTGAGAAGAAAAAGATGAGAAGCAGAGGTTAAGGACTAGGGAAAAGCAATGGAGACAGTCATACATGATTTTCCTTTCCTCTTCAAAACAGCAGTGGGCTTGTGAACAAATTACTGAATGTGTACACATTAGTGTGTGCATATGATAACTTCAAATGCTTCCTGCCATGTCTTATTCTAGTTCTGAAAGATTCTGATCTTTGCAAAGTTTTGCAAGGCTTTTTCTCTATATATATACATGTAACCATTTTGTAAATATTATGATAGGAAATATCAGTAGTGTCCTACATGCCCAGCTTGTTAAATCATGAAGATGCTTGTGAGAGGTAACCTGGTGGGTACTGTGTGGCTGAGGATACCAGTGCCATATGGCAGGTCTGCATTGAAGTTCTCCTCATTTTCCTGGGGCTGCAGGACAGCCAGGCCTTCCTGGCATGAGGAGAACTGCCAGGGTTTGTACTTTGGTAAGAATGAATATTGTGGGTGGAATTCAGGTGTATCATCAGAGAGGCTCAGAACAGCACAGGCTGAAGTGGTTAGAAAAGGGTAACCAAAAAAAAAATCAGGTGAAGAAAATACTACTGAATTTGTTCCCATATATAAAGCACCCATTTAGCCTGTTGTGTTATGTAACATGGCTAAATAATCCTTCTCACTGCCCCAAACAAGTGTTGCTGGGGACTTGTGGTCTCATCACTGGATTTGCTCATCCTGGAAACAGTGGGATGCTGTCTGACCTCTATTTCCCAATGACATAGCACAAATATTTATTTAAATGCCACTTTTAGGCTGAAAATAGGGTACCTTGTTATGGTGGAACATGCAAAGTTAGTATTGCTCAGATGTTGCCTTCATAATGCGGATACATTGAGCAAACAGGGTTGGAGACATGGGTGGTGATGAACAGTCACAGGAGTGTCTGCTACACCTCTTTGTGTAAAGTGGGCCCTAATATTTTTTTTTTAGTCTCATACAGTAACATTCTCAGTGGATCGTCTTACTGAAGTGCAAAGGTTGGAAACCCAGTGAAATTGTTAGACTTTTTCCAAAGGTACATTACAGAGCCTCCTAAGCTATAATAATAGGAATCCGAAAACATGGGAGGGTGACCAATTATACTTAAATCTGGTCAGTGTTTTATTTTATGTGGTTGTACTCTGGCTATTTTTTGACTTGTTTGGATCATACTGGCTAAGTGTTCCTGTCCAGCAATACTCATTTTACCCCAACCAGCTATTTAAACCAAGTATATGCTGGTTTTGCTATTGAACAGGAGGACAAGCACTTCCATTATGGTTAGTTGTTTTGTGGCTTTTGGTACCCACCCATTTATTTTGGTTTGTCCTAATCTATATTTATCTATGGATGACAAGATGAACTTGAAAAAAGAACAAGTTTAAAGTTGCATACCAGCTCCCAGGATGTAAATCATATTGGGCTTTCAGCTCTTTCAAGCTTTCATAAACAGTGCTTGCTGAAAGACTGAATCATATTTTTCTGTGACTTTAGTTCATGTCAAGCATTTAATTTTTAACAACAGTGGTCAGTTTCCTGATGTGAACACATGACACTGGCCCCAGAGACTCCAGCTTTCTTTAGCTGTCATCATAACAATTTTTCTTTTTAAAGATACACTCACAGCAAAATTAGAACTGGGCTAAAGGCTTTGAAAGTAGTTCAGACCACAGTGGTCCTAAAGCAATGGTCTGCTTGCAATGAGAGTGGAAACTGTGGGCTGAGCCCTGCTCAGCTTGTTTAAAAAAAATAAACTAACATATTAGAGTTAGTTAATGGCATACCACTCTGGGTAGTGGTAAAGGCAAAGGCTGACCCCTCTTACACTGTTTAAGGGACTAGATTGTCACCTGTTTATATTAAAACTTACTGGAAAGACATAACAAGAGCTGGTGAAGAGCCCGCTGTGGGATCCAGTGCCTCACAGGGGAGCTGAAGTAGTGCAAGGATTTTATTGTGGAATCCTCCTCCTGCTTCTCCCCTTAGGGGGAAAAAAGCTCTAACTCAAACAGGAATTATTTCAGGCAGGACTTGTGGTCTCTGTTGCCCAGGGAGGTCAGGCTAGTTTATTACAGTGGTTCCTTCTAGCCCTATATTTAAATATACAAAAGGGAACACAGGAATACATTAAGCATGTTTGATTTTCAGATCTCTCCATTACCTCTAGGGGCCCCTCACAAATTCTCATCTGCTCTTTGGTTTTATTATTTTTTGAGAGTCTCCTTTAAAACTCTCTCTCCACATTTTCCAATTATTTTATACAGAGCTAGGAGGGAAATGTCATTTTCCCCCTTCACATGTCAAAGGTCTATTTGCAAATTGCCTCCCCTCCAGGAGGAAGAGGATGGTGCCATAGTGGTAAGGTACCTTTCTTCTTCCCCAGATTTTCTTTCTTCAGTGAATCTTCAAAAATGCAAATGAAATGGAAATGGGTGGTAGACATTGATTTTGGGGTATTTAGTAGTTAAACTCATTGCTTTTTTTTTTTTCCACCTAAGTCACAAAGATGTCCAGTTATAGACTTGATTGAGAGCTTAATACAAAATCTGTTGAAACTGACCAAAAGATGACAAATGGCTCCAACCTGTGTGACACCTCAAATGAGTGCAGAATAGGAGTAACTCACCTTCCAAAAAAACGCTCCTCAAACAACAAAAAACCCTGAAGCACACTAGCTGAATATCAATACAGACATCTTAACTTTTTGTATTTCCAGTATCGTTTGGTTTGGTGTAATTGTTTAGGATTTGGGTTTTTTGAAGAAAAATCTTGTAAATGGATATAAGCAGCAGTAATTTTTTGTCCTGTGACTGACCTGAAACTTTAGAAAATGTTGTTATGAAGAAACTTGAGCAAAATACTGCATTATTATATTTTCATGATTATTTCCTTTGCAAGCTGGAAAAATGAAGGCCTAGATCATATGTGCTAATGAGAAATCTAATGCAGATTTCTCTACTTTTGCACTTCTTACTTATTATTCACATTTCTCAGTCTCATTTCATGCCAATTTAGACTTCCAGATTTCTTTATTTTGTCCCCATTGAAAACATTACTCTAAGTGACATGGAGCCAGATTTAACGTCTTACAATTCCAAAGTGACTTCAGTAAATCACTGGATTTGTTTTGGTGTCTCTGCGGGAACAGAGTTTAGCTTGTAATATCCAGTTTTCAGTTTTAGAGCTATCATAATAGTAACTAATCTACCTCCTCAAGAGGAGGTCAATTTATTTTGAGTGGGTGAAAGGACACCAGTACACAGAAGAGCTTTTGCCCAGTGTATAAATAGATCTAGCTTGACAGTGTAACAATAGTTATGACTTTGCTTTTGCAAAGGAAAAACCAGTAAGGGAGGGAGGAGACTGGGTTTCTCCAACTCACTCATTTAGTAATCAAACATTTATATAAAGACATCTTACTTTATTTTAAGTCATGTTCTCATACCCTTTTTTTTTTGTCTCTTTAGAACGTTTTTTTCTACAATTTTGTGCTTGCTGCTTTTTCTTTTCATCTAAGGGTTCCTCCAATGCTGTGAGGTACAGCGAAGAGTTCAGCAGTTCCTTTCACCATCATTGCATTAGCAGATTTCATTCTCAGAACAATTACTTGGCAGCATGTGGCAACAAGTCACATCTGAAACCTTTTGTCTCTGAGTGGGCTTGTCAGAGACAGTCACTTCTGATCTTGACTTCTGTACTGTATTTGGCAGTTGAAAGAGTTAGCGTTGGATGGGGTTTGGTCTCCTTTTCTAATAGTGCAGTGAAGGATTTGATTGTGGTATTTTGTGGGCACTGGTTCTGAAGTGTTATTTCTCAGTATGCTAAAATTTGCAAAAAAGATTCTTCACCCAGACATTTAAACTCTCAGTCTATTATTTCTATTTTTTTTTTTCTATTTGAGTGAGTGTGTGAGTGCGAGTGATCATGTGTGAGGCCCTTGTCCTCTGGGGCTTTCTAAGGCTCTGTGAGCTGTATGGGCGCCTGCCAGTGCACCTCGGGAGGAACACCTGATGGGTGTTTGGCAGTCCCAAAGTCCAAGCCTTGATGGCTCAGGAACAGGGTTTCCATGGATCAAACAATCTTGCGTAAATGTGGGCTGCAAGCATGAAAGGCAGGCAAGCTACTGGGCAAGTAAGATTTCCATTAGAAATCTGTTGGTTGGGTGAGGATCCTTCCCCCTTTTGCTCAAACTAAATGTACATACCCTTAGAATGTGTTAGTAGTGATAAATTGATGTTTTCTCCCAGAAACATGTTTCACAGGAAAATTTCTGAGCAACCATCATTATGATTTATAAAGCCTTCAAACCAGGCTGCTCAGGAGACTCCCTGTGAGTTTGTGCCACAACAGAGACGAATGGAAACACCCGACCTGCTCAGCCCTGGTTACTCCATCTCTCCCCTGTAACGCTGTTCCTGTGTCCTGGACTGCTGACATCCATCAGCCTCTGGGCATGCTGTGCGTTTGAATGAACACTGGCAGAAGCTAGCCTGGTGTGAGAGTGTGGAACTGGAGCCACAGTGGTTTTCTGGGTTGAGAGTAAGGAAAATGTGGGAGAGCACGCCAAGGAGTTGTAGTTTTGAGCTTCTACTCTGCAAGTCAGGTGGCTTTTTTTAGTGTGAATCAAGGCAGCTGTTTGATGAGAAGGCTTTTCATGTATATAGACACAGAATTCACAAAGGCACTTAAATTCCTTTTAGTATGGTATAGTACCTTATAGTGAAAAATATTTCCCTTTATCAAAAATGATTGAATGCAACCCCTGAATAAAATTGCTAAGAACTTCCTTTAGTTTCAGTAGGGACTAGACATGAAGGATCAGCCCTAGCAAGCAGATCTGATGAGTAAGCGTGCATCCCTTTTGCATAGTCTGCTTTCATGTCACAAGACAAAATAAACAGAGATAGCACAAATTGCTCAGTCTGTCTCTCTGTTTAGTTTTGTTGAGGTAATGCTTGCTCCAGCCTTCGTAGCCAACTAATTTCCTATTGTTTTTTTTTCTTGCACTTCCTTCTGCTTTTGATCTTCTTCCAGTTAACATCCAGTTCTGATATGGAAAAATGATCCCTCTCCATAGGTGGCCACCCACAGCTTGCCATAGATAGACCAGCAGCGCTGGTCACCCATCCCTGGCGCAGCCTCCTCTGGGGAGTAATCATGCGGAACGATTTGAACCCAGCCCACGAGCACTCGCTGAAAATTGTGGCTGAGATACTGTGCATGAGTACAGTGTTGAGACAAGTATTTTTCTTTGTGGGTGAGCATCACGGGCCAGTTTCTGGCTGTGGCTGGCCGGCCTCGGGGCTGAGCTTCCCCGAGGTTGGGTCCCTTGCGGCGCCCCCGCGGGAGCCCTGCCGGCGCCGAGGCGCAGCGGACAGTGCCATCTGCTGCTCCGCGCCTGGAAACAAACCCGTCTCCCTCGTGGTGGGGACGCTTCGGTGTCGCTCCCGCCAGTCCCGGGGGCACTGCTGGGACCGTGTGCTTCCCAGCCGTGCCTCTCTGCGCTGGCTGTGAAGGTTTTGCATCACTACTGAGGGTGAAGGGTGCGTGTCCCGTGGCAAGGAAGGCTCCAACGAAGAACTCCTCAGCAGCTCTGTAGGTGTGGGACAGCTGGTGCCCTGCAGAAAACAGCGCCATCGTCCATCAGAGCATACCGCAGGCAGCTGTCACTGGCGTCAGTGGTGGTTCTTCAGCCTGTTTTCCTGTGCAGGTTGACTTGCTGGGGGTATTCAGAAAGGCTGGGTAACTTGTGTGTGTGCTGGAGCTAAATGCTGGTGGAATGACCAGGAGAACTTGGAGGAAGATTTTTGTAAATTCAGGATTGAACAGAAAAGAAAATAGGCTCTACCATTGCTGATCCCAGAGGTTAAAGCCTCAAAAGTTACTTTAATGGCTGCTGTTCATGTATCTGCAGTGCAGAACAAGCTACTCTGGTATAGGTTGTACATCCCAGACTGAATATTCCTCAGCTGTAAAGAGATTCTTGTATTTTTTTATCACACAGGAAAGTTTGATTCTTTCCTAGTCTTTTCTTCGTAGTTCTATAGCACACCTTTTGCAGTCTCATTTTTAGTCCCTCTAGAATGGAACTGCAATGCCAGCAGTTCGTAGCACCTTGTAAAATCTCTCCCAGCTTTTCCAAACAGGGAGCTTTTATCTACTTGCCTGCCACTTGAGCAATGACTTTAACTGCTTAAACTGGCTGCTTGTCAAATGCAGCTTAAAAAAAAGAAGAAAAAAAAAAGGGAGTGGGGGATGTTCAGCTTGTGTGAGAGGTTTTATTGGTTCTTTCACTAAAAGGAAAAAGAATATTTCATAGTAATGTAGAAGTACTGCTATGGGTGGGTTCACACTCCACATCACATTAAATACTTGTCTGCCTACATATGGAATTGCAGCATGTTAGAGAGAAGGTGCTTTGTCTCAGTTTATGTAAACCTAGAAATTGAATGCAGAGAAACTTTGGTTGGACACTCAGTGTCCAAGTATCAAAGAATTTTTCCTTGATATACAGGTTTTAATTCTTTGTCTTATCCTTTACTTCTCTTGATAGCCTTAGTCTTTTCTTCTAAATGGGGAACAGCAACATCCTAATTTCTGTGGCAAAACCCCATTGTTACCCTTACTTAATGGTTTTCCTAGACCAAGAAAGAGTGAGAGCTGTGCCTGTGTAAATTGCAATAAGTGGTTTTGCACTGTAAATCAAGCAATCAGTGAAATTGAGTTCTTGGCTCGAAGAGCCAAAAGGTGGGCTCGTTTTCCTGAAAAGCATCACTACAGTCTCCAGAGGTGTAAATCTTCATCATATTAAATTGCAGTGGAGCCAGTGGGGCATGGGATAAGAGAAGAGAGATAGCTATCAGGAAAAAGGGAGCTCTGCCTTTCTTGCCCTCCATGGCCTAGCAGGAGAACATTTTCCTTGCTGAGTACAAGAAACTTTCTTATACCTGCAGCCAGATCTGCTGTGCAATATTGTATTAGTATGACCATATCCATTTTTCTGTGTGATATTGTATTAGTAAGACCATATCCATTTTTCTGTGTGATTTTAATCTCACAAATATTGAAACTCAGTTTTTTCTCTTTGGAAAAATTTTGAGGTGTATTCTGTTACTTGTTTGATATTTTGGGTGAAGGAGGTTGATTTTGTTTTTACTTGACAGGAAGGAAATCCAAAGGGGATATATAGTGCCATCAAGCACTAGAGGTCCATATGAATGACCTATATTAATGAGTTAAAGACATCATATAAAGAACACCCCAAACTGGGCTTTTAATTATGTCTTCATACATTCAGCAAAACCAGCATTTATGCTGTGTTGCTGTATCACTGCAAAGCTGTTGATATTTAAATTTCTTGTTTGCCTAAGCATGAATGAATTCAAAAGGCTTTCTAAATCATCACAAAGACTGCAGAAGCATTGTAATACACAACTCTACCTTTTTTCTATTTATTATCATGTGTGGTTGTACTTTCAATCTGCTCTAATGCAGCAGTCCCCCACCTTCTATTCATGGATTCTTTAAAGTGCATTTCATTGAATGTATTTGTATTTTTATCTTTCTGCTGTATTTAATGCCTAATTATGCCTAATATTTAAAAATGAAAATGCTCCTATTGGGCTGATAATCCTTGAAATGAGAATGGGAACTACCTAGTGCTCAGTTATGGGAATGAGGATTCCATTTATTTACATGCATTAGAATGATCAGAGGTGCTTAATTTTGATTTTTCTCCTGTCTCTGAAGATTTACCATATTTTACATGTGTTTGTAAATGCACACATTTGTAAACAACAGTGGAAAAGCTGAAATACACTGTTACAAATGCTGTGACCATTTTCTTTTCTCTTTTGTCACATAATACACAGGACTGGCCAGAAAATGATCCTTTGTCCTAGAAGAGTCAAGCTTTTGAAATTTTTATTAATGTGCAAAATATGAATGGAAGAGCAGGTGCATGCGATGTGCCTCAATCTCTCCTGTTGGAGTTGTTCCACTTGGTATAAATAATTGAATGTCCTACTGGCCATGGGCAGGGGGGGACAGAGCAAGTGAGCAGAATGACAGCATAGCCCAGTGACCAGAACAGTCATCTGGGCTGCAGGGAAACCCAGGCTCAGTTCCTTCCTCTAAATCATGAGACGATGGTCGTATTTCTTGCAGGAATGTCCTAATCACCAGGCTGAAGACTATTTTGGAGCTGCTTTCACTCACTTGTATGTGTCTGATAATTGGGCATCGTTTCCAGTCAGAGGGTTATGAGGGCAAACGTTTCTGCAAGAGTTATTATTGTCCAGTGAGGAAAAAGAGTTTTGTCATGTTTTTTGCCATATGTGGTAATAAATAGGATTTAGAATATTAGCTAGTCATGGTTTCCAACGTACATCAGTGTTAGTCAAGCTTAAGATAAATACAATTAAATAACTTATAGGGGGACTAGAACTTGAGAATTTAATTTGCAAGAATATGGTATAATATCATCTATTTCCTACAGCTGCTTAGTTTCTAAATTTGATATCTTAAAACTGTTGGAGTTGCTATAATTTCAGATAAAATGTCTTTCCACAGGCAAAAGATAATTTTTCATAAGCTTTTAAAAAACTAATAAAGTAGTAATCTACCCTATTTTATTATTTAGAACCCTAGCCTTGGGGATATGATTTGCAAGGATTTTTTTTTTATATCTCAATTCAGGGTGTACATGTGAGCAGCCTGGGTGAATATATCTGTCAGTCTTTTCTATAGTTTTTTTCTTTCTACCAAATGCTGTCTGCATTCAGTCCATAGAAACACTACCACCTCTTTAAGTGGTAATGCTCCCTGCAGAGTTTTTAGCCTGTAGGAGATATGATTAGGGGGTGATAGTGTTAAGCACTCCTCCTGTATCTGCTGGCCCACTATGATAACCTTAGGGTTACAATGCATGTCTGACAAATACAATTCCATTGTGACTAGCGCCTTATGGCAATTTAGGAGGCTTATTCATCATTTTACAACAGACTTCTGTCAGGGATTTTGCTTATTTGCCCTTCACTGGTGTACAGTAGTTGTAGGTTTATCTCTAGGAGTCCAGCCCTAATAACCAATAACAAAGTGCTTAAGCTCTAAGCTTGTGAGAAATGGACTTACATTATACTCCAACTGCACCTTAGCTCTCGACTGATAAGACAATGTGTCTTTGAGAGAAGGAAGGATTTGTATGAACTGATCCTTTACAGTATGGTGTATGCATTGGTAGAAGATACGGGGAAGTACATCGTGTTCTAACCATCCAGATCCCAGCTTTTTACATATAAAATGCATCCTTGCTATCATCAGAAATGTTTCCTTTAAAATATGAAAGAGAAGAGATATCTTGCCTTGGAAATTGCACTACAAAGTTGTTTGTAACGATGGTGTGGGATTTGGAAGAACTGAGTTACTTTTGATGAAATCCCCATGATTATGGTTTAAATTACACAGATTTATTCAAGGAACAACAAAAGTTTTTTTTTTTATTATTATTCAGATTCCTGCTGGGTTCTGGATATTAATTAGGTAGTGGTTCCAGATGAAATCCAGGAGAGAGGGAAAAAAATGCTACTCACATTTTAATAACCTAGAGAATTTTAAGTGGCTAACCATATTGTTTACTATATATCAGTCTGAAGAATAAAGAATAAAAGCACATGAATAGGCAGGCACACAGCATGGAAGAATAGCACCATACACCCTAGCTAAAGAGCATTGTATATTCAAGGTTTAGATCTTCCACCCAGCAGATTTAGAGCGTGAGGGGGCAACATTTGAGAAGTGTGTACTGAACAAACACAAACATGAGGATTGCCTTTTTTCAGTTTTAAGTGTGAAAACATTAGCTCTCCCTCTATGCCTTTGAAGTCTTCTCTTTCTAGCAAAGCTCTGGCAGGAGGGAGGTCTTTCAATTAGTTTCTCACCCATAATGATTTCTTTGAGAAATTTTAATCAGGTTTTCCATCACGGAGTGCATTTGTTGCTGATACTTGATCTCTTGGCCAGTTGAAGCTTCTGTGGTCCTTTGTCTCTTGAGTTGTTGGGTCTTTTATAAACTTTCTGGAGTAGTTATTAATCATGGAACTTTTCTACCTTTTTTGAGGTGTAAAACTGCACAGAGAAAAATACCAGTGTAGTGACATGAGCTAATTATCTGCAGTGTTACCAAGATAAGAGATAGTATGTTAGCAGTAATGCCTACAACAGCGTAATTACGTTCTGTTTCCATTATTTTGTAGTAACCACATAATTAGCTCACTGTACCAGAAGCTGTCTGCTTTTTATGGAAACCTGTACTGCTAATCACTAGAAAAGTTTGTGTAAGTGATCTGTAGCCTTTGCACTCGTAGAGTTGCACCAAGTAATTTGAAGGGGCAGCTGTATGCTGGCCCTTCTGCAGAGGTAAGGAGTGAGAAAGAAGAGACTGACAAAGCTGTAGGAGCAAAACGAGTGAAACTCTTGCTACAGCTTCACAAAAATGTTTAGTTAAGTCTTAGCCACTTCATACAGTTTCCTCTGGATTAAAGTATACATGCTTGTCCTTAGTCTCTTGAATCTAGTCTACATTAAAGAATTTTGCGTGACTCAGTAAGTGTTGATTCTCTTACACAATATAATTTATTCTGACTCTTTGAACTTCAAAGGGGATGCTTTCTCATAAAAGCAGAACTTCAGGAAGGAAGGGGCTCAGCAGGGCCAGATTATTCATTAAGAAGGAGACGTTCTTCTTTGGGGCGTTTTTGGGGGATGATGTGCTCTAGCAAGGAGTTCCTCTGTGATGCTTGGGAGATGAGTTACCTGCCTGTTACTGCCTACTGCAGTTCCTGTGTCAGTGGGAAGGCAGGTGACCATTGCACCAGTGGTCTGCCAGAGCTGGGGCTGCCCTTCCCACCGCGGATGGCGGGGCAGGAAAGTCAGGCTGTGCCTGGGAGAAGTTGCTGTGAGGAGGAAGCAGAGCAGAGCTGAGCTCTTGCTGAGCTCTGTGCTGCCACAGCATTGGAATCCAGTAGGGACAATGCCACTGGAGGCAGCAAGGCATAGCAAAAAAAAATGGCACTATTATGTTAAATTATTTCTGCTATTTCTACTCCCTAAAAGCTGGCTTTTGGGGATATAAGTGAAATCTGTGTACATAGTACTTTAGATTAGCAGGAAAGAAAAAATACAAGTGTTGTATGCATTTACAAGTTGGATAGGGAATTTTGTGCTCCTGTGTTGCTTCTGTCTCCCCACAGCCTCTATTTAAGTAAAAGTTCACTAAATTTTGGGGATAAAGAACACACTTTTTATCACCATTTCCTCCTACTTAATTCAAATCCTCTTGTCAGTTAATTATAGATGCTACTTTTTCAGATAATATTGCATAATTCAATGGAAAACAAAAAAAGCTCTGTAAAAAGGGGTTATTAAATTCAGCTTTAGATATTTGATATGGTTTTCAAGTACCTCTTTATTTATTTGAGAAAAGGAGTCCTCTTGAAATGTGTTCTTTCTTCTTCCCCTCTGTGGCCTTGGAGCTGGTCCCTCTGAGTACTGCTCCTACATTAATTATTATGCTAAGTAGAAAAGATCAGGTGATAACATGAATACTCTTAAAGCACACCACCAAGACTTTAAGGCAGGCAGCAGTGCTACATGGTTGTAAGCTATACACTGCCTGATTTATTTATGTTTTTAATGCACCAGTAAAAACAAGGCATTCTTTAGCTCCTGTTTGATCCTTCATCCTGGTCCTGTCCGTGCTGACAGCCCCCCTTCACTGCAGCTGCTATTCCTTGTGCTCCGTGAATTGCCCCGTTGTGCCAGCAAAGCCAGGACCTCAGAATAAAAGCCCCCTCTGCGCTGCTGGACTGGTCATGCCAAAAGCCACCTAGGCTTAATTCCACTGAAATCAGTGAAGTTACACAAAGCATTACTTGGGGTCCGTGCTAAGCCATTGCATTGCTCACTGCTTTATAAAGTGTTTAGCATGTGTGTTTTGTCCCCTGGGAGCTGTGTGTGTTTGAGCAGGGGTTCTGTGAGGGCAGGGAAGGGGGAGACCCCCAGCATGAGCTACTCAAGCTTTTTCTTTCCTCTCAAGTGCTAGTAGCAAGGCACTCTACCTTTACGAACAGAGAGGACACTGTTGCTGGAACAACACATGAAGGCAAAGTAATTTAGTCCTTAAAAGCAAGATTATTAATATTCTGGACACTTCAGGGTATTCTGAAATATCAGCGAATCATGATGTATACAAGATGTGTTTTTGCCACTGGCAACATTGAGAAGATTTAACTGGATGTCACGAGTTCAAGTAGTGCAGCAAAAGAAAATTTATTCCAATGTGTCCTTATCAGACATTGATTAGAACAGATTCCTCACAGTTGGAAGGGTCAGATTATAATTTGTTTGGGGATAAAATATCCAAGATGTCCCTATTTGGTTTCACAGACTAAGATCTCTGTTTTTCTTCCTTTTGGAATCTGTTTCAGTATTCTTCTAATATAGCAAAATTTGTTGCTGAGTAAAATAATTTAAAGGCCAGTTGCCACTTTTACATTATTTCCTTTATATCTCAATACAGCTCTAGGACTTCAGATCAGGTTCTCACTTCCATCTGTTGTCTGTGATCTGGTGATGCTGAATAGATAAAACCCTGTAAGTTCCCCTGTGCTTGGCTTGGAGAGTGTCACGTGCCTATGTGGATGCTTTTCTTTGCCTTCTTACCTACTTCCTAGATAAAATATTATGTAAAAGCAAAGAAGAGAAGGTAAACATACTGAAAACTCCATGAAGTGTCCTGTGTCTGGAAGTCTGGGATGTCAGGCTGCAGTAATGCTGAGGCAGGGGGGATTGATATTCATTAGCTGCAGACTTTTCACTGCCTTTCAGACCAGTTTGCAACTGTGTGGGGATCTTATTCTGCGTTTCCCCATTGATTTAAAAAATATATTATAATAATTTGGCAGAGCAATGGAAAAGTGTCAACAAAATCCATGGGTTTTGAAAGGTAAAATATTTACAAACCGTTTGCAGATGGTGACTTGAATACTGCAAATATTTGCTCTACTTGCAAATTGGCTGCTTGAATACTCTGCAGAAAATCACACGGAGCTACATAAAACATGAGAGAATGCAATAGTTTGATGTATTTTGTTGCATTTACAAATATGTAAACTTTATTTTGGATAGCAAAAAGGATGAATCAATTACTGGCTGTCCTTTCTCTCATTCAACTGATTCAGCACCAAATTCAGGAGGACAGGTTCTGGTGGACAATGCATAGACTGAACTGGCCTCTGCATATTTCAGTGCTGAGTTTCCAATAGATATGTGCTCTATGGCATTTCTGTTTGTTATAGTTACTGGTTCCTCCGTAAAGATGTTGTGACAGATAGTTTAAGAATTTGGGGTAGGAAAGAGATTAAAGTTTTTTGAGCCATCTCTAAAATAGTTTTGAACATCTACATTTAATCAGCAAAAGAAGAAAAGGAGTGTCCTTCAATCAGACCTGCCACAAAAGTTAGTTTTCACCAGTTTATCTTTGTATTAACTTTATAAAGCTGAAATAATGCTGGTCTGGGTTACAGTCATAGAAGAAGTTATTTGCTTTTCTAGTATGATATTTTAAACCAAGAGAGCCTGTGGGTGTTGATAGCTTTTCACTGCTGAGGTACTTCATAAAGACTTACACCGTTATATGGGCAGAATGAGTTACACATTTAGAGGAATGTTGCTCTTATATCATCTGATATAGCTCTTAATTTGCCTTATCATTGCATAATGAAGAATAAAAGTATTGTTTCTCACATTTAGAGAAAAGCAATCAATATTATATCTGCAGACAATCCGCTATATTTTTTTTCTGAAAAGGTACTGGAAAAGGATGGCAATGACTGCCTTTGAAGTGTGTATCTGTAAGTATTAAAACACCTTGCTTGCAGACTAGTAACTTCCTTCCATAGGGCACAAAGCCAGCACTCAGACCTACTAACAAAGTGAGATTAGTTTCAATATGTGTTTTTAGGGAGTTGTTTAATTGCAAAGTTGACTCTTATTGGAAGAGAACAATGAGAAAACAGGGCAGTTATCTGTAGTCTTGCTGGCCTTTCTCCTAAAACTGCAATTATACCACTGCTGATACGCTAAGCTAATCTGCATTTTAATTTGTGTGTTTGAAAAGTACACGTTTGGTTCCGGGACATTTGTCAGTGTGTTGCCTAACTGTGGCTTGGCACGGAGTGCCTGGCACTGCCGTGGTGCCAATTAATCAGCTCCCTAGGAGGCCAAGGTGGTGGCAGCCTCCATGACCTCGGTGACTGTTCCCCGCTCACCGGCCACTCAGGGACTGGCTGCCCCGGCGGGGAAAGCTCACTGCCTCTGGCAGATGCAGAACAGCAGGGGAAATAGAGGCCAACAACCTCCCACAAACCAGTTTGTTATTCCCCCCAGCTTCCTGGGAATAGCCCTTCAGCCTGCCTGGAGATCAGTTCGTGGAGGGCACAAACTCTCCTTGTCTCAGGTGACTTTTCTTAGTAGAAAGCCATGAAAGCCTTCCTCACCAACACTTATAACTCAAGATCCCTTGCCTTTGCACTTACCAAGTAAATGATATCAAATAAGGATCTATCACAGGCCTTGAGGAACTCTTGGGTGCTATCTGAGGTTAGTCAGGGAGGGCAACGCGAATGTTGGGGTTTAGTGCTGCTCCTAGTGAAGTTGATAGCATTGGCCTTGAGAAGAGTGGCATTTGATTTAGCTCTAGCACAGAAAGCCACCTGAGGAGTGCCCAGTGGATTTTTGCTGAGCATATCCTAATTAAATGGTGGAGTGGAGCAACTGAGCCATTGATTCATTAAGGCTGAAAAAGACCTCCAAGGTCATCGAGTCCAACCTTTGACTAAACACAATTGTGTCAACTAAACCATGGGACTAAGTGCAACATCTAGTTGTTAAACATGAGGGTTTCAATAGTTCTTAATCAGACTTCTCCTTTGGGAGCTAAAATAGGTAAACTTCTGTGCTAAAGGCAAGATGGCTTAAAAATCTCTGCTTATCTTAGGAGTAATGGGAATGCAAGAAAAGAGCTAAGTATATAGAGTTGTATAGCTATGTGTATATTACTGTTGTGTGATACATCTAGAGGTGCATGTGTATATTAGAACAAAGACTTCAGGGGAGAGCAGAAATGAGACAGAAATCTGTTGAGAAATCACAAAATTTCACATAAAGAGCTCTCCTCTAAAAGTGAAAACGAAAGAGAAAAAAGGTTAACCCCAAACTTTTCCTAAAAGATGTCTTAAAGAAGATTAGACAAAGCTCTTTCATCATTGGGAATCCTTCTAATATGCAAATGTATTTGGAGTAAGTATTGGGTAAAAGAAAAGTAGTTTGATTAATGGAACCTGTCCTTTATAGTTCTGTTGCAATGTGCAAGGCTCTGTGTTGTGCCTCTGTGTGTGTGTGTGTATGTGTTTCAGCAGTAGCATAAGCATTCTGGCAAAAGCCACTGCCAAGTCTCATTAATTGCAACTCCCGCAGACTTATTCAGCCATAGCTCTTATTTGTGGTGTAGTTTTACATTAATTTGGGATGTGGGTTTCCTTTAAATATCAAACGGCGTAGAGAAAAGTGTATCCTATTTAAAGGAAGGAAAAAACAGAAGGTGGCTAGATCTTAGGAGAGAAGCAAGATGATTTGCCCCTTAAATTCATTAGGATTACTATATGGTCTCATTTTTGTTGACAAGTGCAGTCCAAACCCTCCAATAAGTGAGAAATTTCCTATCCAACGTACTATTTCAGCCAAAGCTGTGTAATTGCCCAATATCACAGGCATAAACGGCAGGAGGGCAAAGGAGTTCAGTCAAGACCCCCCAGTGTTTGTGTTTGGTATGAAACACTCCATACAAAAATAATGATTTTGGCTCCTTGAGCCTCCCTACAGTAGTATGTTCAAAAACTTTGCCAGTTGCTGTTGTACTTTGTTCTCCAAGAGTACACTGTAGAAAATGCAGCTTCACTAAAGAGTGGCCAAAGGTTAGACATTTGTGGGGAAATATAGGATTTTTTAATACAAATGAAAGATTGGTACAAACACATTAATTTATTTTGAATAATATTTGGTGTGTGTCCAACAAGGCTGAGCTGCCCAACACTATTAAAATTGTCATAATTCTGCCTGGCTTTAATTTTTGCAACCATTCTCTGAATAACAATGACTGTTTAAGATATTTTTTAAAAGTCAGTAATGTTACTTTTGTACATTAGAAAAAAAATGAATCTTGCATTTCTGTAGATCTTCACCGCTAAGTTAATATTATGGACTTTACATGGATCTTTTGATCAAGCTACCCTATTAATGGGAAGGTTTCTCAAATTAAAACCATATCCTTTGTGGCCAGTATTTCCTTTTGCACTTTTAAATTGAAACTATTAACCAATGATGGACGAGTCATAATACAGGCAAGAAAGAACTTTGCTTTTTATGTTCGTATCACTTGGAGATTAGCTAATCTGATGGAGGGAAGTTCTCCGTGTGCACTGGGGGGAGAGGTAACAAAAGGTTTATATGGTAGGAAAAAAGCATGTATTTATTGATCCTTCTGTCTGTCATGGACGTATGCTGTATATCAAATCAGCAGTCTCCTAGGAATTTCAGTATCCTGGATGTGGACACCAAAGTGCCTCTAATTAAAATACTTCTCTGAATGTATTTTGTTTCTGTAGTTTGCTGTTTATTTTTAAACTATTAAAACACGGCATATATGGAACCGGTGCACATCAAAAGTACTTCAAAAGATCCATTGTTTCTAAAACCAGTGACTTAAATTCTGATTTTATTTTATGTATGAGGAAAGCAAGACAAAGTTCTCTACAGATTTGGGAAGAGAACATAACTCATTCCCCTGAGCTAGCTGCTGAAAACACATACTTCCTAAGAAAAGACCAAAAGCAGAAACAATTCAAATAAATGGGAGAGAGAAAGAAAGTGGGGACTGAAACTCTGACATGACTTTGAACTTTCAGACCCTCGAATTGCAGCTCAGACTGTTGTCAAACACAACGGCACAAAGGCAGGTTGGAAAGCTGTTGGGAAGGCTTGGGATGGCAGTCTGTATTTATCAGTTCTAAGGTCTGTATTTGAATTTTATATGTGCAGATCATGTTTATTTTATGTCATATATAGATAAATATGACATACATATATATAAGGAATTATTTATATATAAAATATATATATTGCTGAGATTAGGAAAATAAGAAGTGTTATCTGAGCTCTGCCCAACAGCCTGTGTTGGCAGATCTCTTTCAAACAGTGGCTGCTCTCTGATGATCCAGCAAGTGTTTATCCCACCTAATGGAAAATGAAGGAGTAACAAGATGATGCATAAAATTTTTCTGAGCCCATGGAGACAGTTTCTGGTCTATGTTTGATGCATGTGGATTGGCATCCTATGCATGTGTTTGTCTTGTTGAGAATTATTTAAAACTTTGAGAATGGAAAATGACTCCAAGGAGTCATTACCCCTTCCAGGAGTAAGATGACTAGAAAAATCTCTTCCAGAGATTAATACCACCTATATAAATTCAGACTGACTTATACAGGCATATGTCCTCCAACACACCCCTGTGCAATTTCCCCTGGAGTTTTTCCAGCTTTGATATGAAATCTTCACATCTTATGGAGCACCTCTGGGTGCCCTTTCTTGGGTAGAATCCGCTGTGAAAGCAGGATTTGGGTAACAGCCAGAGGGTGAGGAATGCACAATGTAAAACTCCTGTCCTGGCGTGCAGGAGGGGCACCCGTGGATTGGGTCATCCTGGCTGCTCTCGGGGTGCTGAATGTCGGGGCTTCCTCTCAGAAGGCTTCAGCAGTAGTGGGTTTCCAGAAGGAGAGGATGGTACACTGCCTTTGTTCAAGCTGCAGTGGACTGGGTGATGTTTCACTTGAGTCAGCAGACTTTGGTTTGAACCTGTACCTTTTTGTCTTTCTAGGTAAGAGTTGTTAAAAGAGATGAATATTGTTTATTTTTTTTTAATGGGCTAGTAACTTGCTAAAATAGGGTCATTACAACACAAGAGATCAAGCTCTTTCGCCTCTTGGTCTTTTTTGATCTTGGAAAAGGTCAGAAGAATAAAGGTCTTACTGGGGATAAAAGTCTTAACAGAAGCTCTTTAGTGGTAATTTTTTATGTTAGTATCTCTTTTTTTCTCCTCCATCTCCACTGAAGCATGGAGAAGAATAGCTTTAGTTAGGTTTGGGCTTTTTTGTGTGGTCATATACATATACAGCAGACCTGAAAGCTAAATCTTTGTTTTCTGTTGGCTATGTATTTCTCCCAAGATCCTAGGTCAAGTGAGTGTGATATCTTTGTGGCTGCAAAACCCTAAGGGGGACCCCTGCATACACTCAAAAATACAATTGCAAAAAGCTCATTCCTTTATACAGCGGATTACTTTTAGATTTACTTCGATGTGATCTGTACAGATTCCCTTCATCTAAGGGGAGGTCTGATTCTCTTAGCTGACTTACGCAGCCACACACCAAGAGAGCCTTATTTTGTGGAAGCCAAATCTCATTAATGGCAATCTGCTGCCCATCTTTTAATTAGCCAGAGAATTGGTGACACTTCACAACCACAGCAGTGGCAATAAAGTAGCATTTTAATATAAAATAAGGTGAGGAGTCCAGCAGAATAGAAAGCCCACATTTATCTACATTAGTCTACTGACTGGATTCTCATTTTATATGGGGAATTGTTGTATCCATGTTTATTATGGCATAATTACACAAAAAGTATTTTTAACTTCTGAAATATCTTCACCATTAGCTAACTTGGAGATTTCAAACTAAGTGTGAAATCTTTTTTTTCTATAGTCTGCATTCCTTGGATTTGATGTAAATACTAACTGATCTTTTAATGAAACCATGTACCTTAAGAAGATTTATAAAATAGTTCCCAGTATTTAAAATTCAAAGACACTACCTTTTTTGGCAAAATTATCAGGCCCATACACTGTGGTATGCATGGCTTGCTATTAATCAAAAATTTTGTGGCATAATCTTTCTATTTGTGTGTTGATTTTATCAGGTGCAGGAGAAAACGTATTGTTTAGGTTGTATACTTCTTGATATAAGGACTTCTCTCTCTTTTGGTTTATACAACACTGTGTTCTATAGGGATTCATAAACAATTTGTGCTGCAATCATTTTCCACTTATTTCACTTTGTTTTATGGAATACATTTTATGCTGCAGTTTCAGCATATGTCGGTGTGATTCAGTAAACCTACCTAGTCCAGAATCAATACTTACATTTTCCTTCCCCATAATAGTAAAGGGCATATAAAATGCATGAGACAAAGTAAGCTCTTTCTAAAGATATAGATTAAAACTGAAACTGCACTTAGAAATGTGAAAAATTGAATGAAGAGTTTGGAGTCTGGGACAATTGTCTGTGATACAGAGGAAATATCGAAGACTGTCAGAAAGTATCAGAGCACGGTGATAGCAGCACTGACCAGTGCCACTGCCCCGCTTGTCTGCAATCGACTGCTGATGAAGTAATTGTTTATTTTGTCTACTGTTAACTCCAGAAGTCTTTTCTTGTAGCGGTGCAGGATAAAACGTACTTATAAACAGGAGAAATTTAAGTCAGTGGGAAATGACTGCACACTCCCCTGTTTCATGTGTGTCTTCCATGAACCGTAACCTGTGAACATGTGTACCATCAATGGTGTTGAGAACTCTGAGCTCAGCAGTAAATCCAGTGCTAATGGCATCTGAACTGTGATGTTGGGACTTATGGTAATTCGTGTTACCTCTATCATGGTTCACCTGTGTTTACAGTACTAATCATATACGTACTTTTCCTGAATTTTTGACTCACTCTAAAATACAACAGTGAAGAGAGATCCTGGTTTTGGAAAACTATAAAGGTAATTTGTGGGCTGAAGACATGCACTTCCTTAGAAGTGTTTGAAGGTACTTTATACGATGAAACATCTGAATCTTTCCTGCTTAGCCTATGTAGTAAATATTCATGAAAAGATAAGTTTGGCCATGACAATTGGATATTCTGGGTTACAACTCTATAATGGAAATTTTACAACATCCTTTCAAACTTAACTTTGCTTTTTACTTAATAAAAAATAAGACATCAAATGGCAAAGATATACATTACAAAATAAGTAAAATATCAGAAGACAAAAACATTTAAGTATTTATGACACTAAACTGGGAGCTGTGGCTCTTCTGGGCAGTTTGACTGCAGCCAGCTTGTAAGGGAACCTTATTTTGTTCCCTTTCCAGGAATTAGAAGGAAACTGGGGCTATGTGAAGAGAGTTATGTCTGAAGGGCAGCTGGTCCTCAAGAGTGGCCTGACCTGGTCACAGAAGGGTGAAGCACAGAAACCACTGGGGAGGGAGCACAGAGTGACATGGTGCTCATGCATGGTTTAAAACATCATTTGGATATAGGTGTTGTTTTTAGTATGAGTGGGCAATAAAGGCTGATTTGTACAGAGGAGAAACTTCTTGGGAAGTTAGCTAATGCTCAGCTCAGCTGTCTCTGGGCATGACAGAGATGATGCTCAGTTGAAGATATGCATGCTGGTATAATTGAGGTTTTCCTCCAGTCCTCGGGCTTAGAGTTGTTCCATGACAAATATCCCAGAACAGCAGTCCTCATTTTTAACTGAACGCTGTAGTTTATGACAACAAAGTCATTGAAGCAATTGCTTTTCTGCCCTATGACCATGATCAAAATCTTCTCTCTTTTCTCACGTAAATATACACATGACCACCTATTAATTTTGCTTGTGTCAAGCTCTTACAAATATGGTTAAAGAAACCAGGCAATAGTTTCAAGCAAAGATTAGTTACTCAGGATGATTTCTTTAAACTATCATCATAACATCTATTCTTTTTATTGTAAAGCTCAGGCCTAAACAGGCATCTTCTCATTAGATTTGCCAGGTATGTGTTGAGCCACAGAGAATGGTAATTTGCATGAAAACAGGATATGTCCCTATGTGCACACTTGTATTCCATGTCCTACATGCTGTGGTGTGGTATCGTCTTCCAGAGAGTTACCTCTGATGGACAGGATTAGGGGAAATCCTTGTTTCTTTGGTGATTTTCAAACACTATCAGACAATGATGCCAACTAAGAGTGAATTAATGAGATATTGGAGCCTGGCAAGTAGAAAGTGGCTTTAAATAACCCTGATTAGCCTTTCCTCAGTTCCTTAGAGCACAGGCACGGCTTGAGCAACAACAAAGACCCCACACTCACACTTTTTATTAGTTTGGTGGAAAAAGAGTGTGCTTTTCAGAGGGTGTTAATTAAAAGATTTAGGTCCATTCACACTGCCCATATCCCTTGTTTCATCTTTCCCTCCTTTTTGTGTAGTTTGTTTGCCATGTGAGAGGTAGAACTGCTGTTATGACAGAAAATGTTGACTTTTAAAGAGTTCGCTCAGATCTTATCTGTGAGAAAAATATAAGCCGTAATTGAGCATATGAGTTTCACTTTTTATGTGATGGCTTCATTAGACATGAACTTTTATTTTAAGTAATTTAAAATGTGTTTCACACTTTTCAAAACAGGTTTTCACCTCTTTTCTGTCTTTCTCAAGGGATATGTCCCCCACATCTTTGTAGTTGCTACATTTTGCCTGTTCAGTAAATAAATAAAATTTTAAAAAAATGTTCAAACCCTTTAATCATAAATCTGTGCTTTTATAAACCTTAAACATAGTAAAATCACTGCATCAGCCTCTTCTAGTTATATGAAATCCAGAGTGTACAGACTGTGCTCAGCCAAGAAATTTTTCAGAATCTCAGAAATACATATAAATGTATTTTAAGTATCTGAAACTTGAGTAAATGATTTAATTACAAAATTATCTGTTTTTCAAAAATATTGGCATGTACCTCCCATACCTTTTTCCCAAATGAGATAGACTGTAGTTATTTGTCTGATTCAACCAAAAATTCTGCAGCTTATCAAAAATCCCTCAAACAAAAATGTAGAAAGAGGAGACAATAGAACACTCAGATTATTTTTTGTGATGGTCACATTCTGAGTCTGAAATGTAGTCAATGAAGCCATGGGGATATGAGTGAATGAAAAATACATTAGACGTCACGTTAATTTCTGGCTTACAAATTTGTTTCTTTTAAGGCTATATTTAGATCTATGTAGGCGTCTCTAATTGTAATGTGAAACTCATCATACATGTACAGAACATGACTGGGTGCTGAGAAAAATCCTTTGTGCTCTCCTTTAAAATTATATTGTACCAAAGGGGATGTAAAAATCTCAGTAAGGGCTCACTCCCACTTGAGAAGTGTATATGCCGGGTGTGAGACTGCTCTACTGCAGCAAAATGTGTAGTCCCTCTCTAATAGCTTTGAAATATTTTTCATCAAATTGTTTAATCTCCCCTCTCAGTATGGGAAGGTGAGGATACTGGTGGGGCATTTGGGAGAAAGAGAGGGAATTCTGGTTATTCTTTTTAAAACAGGCTAATAGACAGTTAATTACTGCTGCATGCTTTCACTGGCAAACATCTACAGCACACTTTAAAAAAGAAAAAAGGGAAGGGTGATTGCTGCTTGTTAATGGACTCTGCTATTTTACAGCACTGTAGTCGAGCAGCCACCTACAGTTCATCCTTATGTTAATACTAACGTTACCAATTTTAACATTATATGCCTCTTTCCACTGGCCCCTGTTGGAACCAACAGCCTACGGCAAGTGCTGTACTGCCTTTTACTTAATTGCTTCTTAAAGCTAACAGTGAATTACATTAAGTGTAATTTCATTGTCGTTGGATCTTGGTGAGTTTGAGGTGGCACGTTTGCCATGGGAGTTCTTTTTCTCTGGTTCAGTGGCTATATCCGGGTGGGATGCATTTCTCCTGGAGTAATCCAGGAGAATCTTTCCTTTGAAGAGGAACAGATGTAGATTTACATATCTGGAGGTCTCTGGCCTCTGATGAGATTAGTTGGTGTTTTTAAACCCTACTGGAAGGTGCATATTTAATAAATGCCTAAAGCAAGCCTGTGTGAAATGGCTGGGCCCTGGGAGACTTTGAATGAGAGGAGAGGAGGAGATGTCAAGTTGCACATTGTGGTACCATCATAATCACTGCTGAAAATAGGCCAACACTTGAAATAACAAATAGATTCAGATTTGTTGTAAAAGCAGTGGAGAAAAAATGGACAAGGGAACTGCCTCAAAAGCATTTAGGTTTAAATTTCAACTGATCATTTTGGTTCTAATTTCCTAATAATCAGAAAGACATAAATATGTAAAGGTTTAAAAGCTGGCAATCCTCCCTGCCCCCTGCCAAATAATCTGTGCTTTTTTAACATGCTTATTTGAGGTAACTGCATGCCTTGCAATAGAAATTAGTATTTTTGCTTTATTGAAAGAGTGTATTTTGAGATGGAGGGGAAGGGCTTGTGGTAAAGCTGGAGATTAAATAAACTTCCATGAGAAAGAATAAGCTTGTTTGACAGCAGATTTCTGTTCTTTTAAACAGAAAATAAGTGTGAAACGGAAGTTAAAAATTCTACATCAGACACTGGGTGTGCTGTGCCTCGCAGTGTAGCTATGGCATATATGCTACCCTGGTAAAACTACAGTAACACGTTCTCATTGCTGCTGGTTTGGATCCAGATCCTGCAACGATTTTTGATTACACTCACAGCATTTGAAATTGTCCAGTGCTTTGTAAATGCCTTATAATCTCAGCCCCCTTCATTTCCTTTCACCCCTTTTCAGTTTCTCACAAGATTTTCATTTTCACTTAGAAGCTCAGCATTTGTGTCCCACTCTGCTGCCTGCCCCAGCCCGTGTTGCACAGCAGGTTGTGTAGCACCA
Organism: Edolisoma coerulescens; assembly: GCA_013397115.1. Taxonomy (NCBI): domain Eukaryota; kingdom Metazoa; phylum Chordata; class Aves; order Passeriformes; family Campephagidae; genus Edolisoma; species Edolisoma coerulescens. The sequence goes on along the minus strand of VWZW01003082.1, from coordinate 163,393 downwards.
CTGCCTGGGAGATGCAGTGCGCTGGCAGAGCTGTTACCCAGCCGCCTTCATCTCCTGCCCATCCTGCCCCTGCCACCCCTCTTTCCCCCTGTGTGTGGCTACACCCTGTCAGGCAGCTCTCTCCCCCGCACGAGTCCCCTGTCACCTGCAATGCCATCTGCTCCCTCCTGTCCCACCGCTGCTTTGCTGGCCCTGCCCCGGGCACGGCTCTGCGCTGTCACCTGCGCTGCTCCTTGGCCGCACCTTCTCACTCGCTTCATGCGCCCGAGAGTCCTGTCCCCCCATCCAGAGATTCCTGTCTGTCCCCTGTCCTCTGCCTCTATCGTTCGCCTCAGTATTGCCGTGGAAATGTCAGCGCAGATTGCAATTTCTGGGGCTCGGGGTGTTTTATCATTTCAGGGGGCCTGCCGTAGCTGGGTGCCACAGAGGGGACGGGCAGCAGCCCCTGCAGAGGTACTCGCAGGTCTCAGCCAAAGCCTGCAAGCGACACTGCTAATCCCTCACGTGAAAGGGCAAAAAGCTAAAAGAATACAAGACTCTGCTGAGATTAACAGAGAAACAAACAGAGCCCAGTGTAACAAAAGAAGGTGCTCAGATCTGTAGATAAGGAGCTTTCCGAGGCCTCTGAGCAAGGACCCTGTTTAACTCCCTGCAGAGCACCAAAGGATCTGCAGGGCTCAGGGACAGAGGGCAGGAGAGTTGAAACAGTAAGAGTTAAGACAAGGAGACTGTTCCCTGCCTGAACTGCATTTTTTAACTTCCAGCTAAATTTTATTGCGTGGTTAGAACCAGTTCCTGTTCCGGACCTAGTTTAATTTCATTCTGGAAATGCGACCATCTACTATGTAGACACACTGTTATTACTCTCCAGCATCTAGTGATAATTGCCCAGATGGGTACAAACCATATTTTATTGTTACTTTTGTTTGGTTAAACTTAGGAGAGGAACTGCTTGCCATCGGGCTCCGAGCAGGAAAGCACTTTATAGTGTTTGTAAGCAGTATCTTTGCCAGTGATGATGAAAGCAACATAAAATTGCTTTTGGAGGAAATTTACTCTTGGGTTGAAGCTCAGCCCAAGGCATATATATCATTTGTGTCCTTTTAAGCTTTATTTTTGAGGCCTAAGTGAGACTGATGGTACACTGGTGTAGACTTGGTGCAGTGGAAAATATTGCTCTGGGGACTCAGTCCTTGGCTATTTTTCAGGGAAAACTCCCAATTGTTTTCAATGTGCAAATACCACAAAGGCCCTATTTTGAGTTCTCTCTCATTAGATTGCAAAACTGTTTCAATTATATCCTATGGATTTCGCAGACATGTAACTTCCTGAACACCCACATTGAGGAAAGAAAGGTTTCATGTTTGGATCTCTGTTTTGCTAACATACCAGCAAACAAAACCCCACAGGACTGCATAGGACAGCTACAACATGAGTATTATTCTAAGAAATGGTCAACATTTTTCAGCCCTGACCACATGGTGACATCTGAATTTAGCACACTTTTCCCTGTCCTTGGAATAAAAAGATACCTAGGGAAAGCTTAGTAAATGACTGTTGACTTTGCCTTTTTCTAAACTTTCTTATTATGGACAGCTTACCAGGCAGAGAAAAAAACCCAAAAAAAGGTATGAGATAAAACTATATATAAAATTAAACAAACAAACCAGAAGACATTAAAAAGCCTCACATCAACATGGTAGTACTAGATTGTCTGCTAGATAGAAAAACAGCATAAATAAACACTGGGTTGGAAAACAGTGGCATTGACAATACTTGTCAAATGGATTATGCAGCAATAGGTACTCAGGGTGGGAAAAATCCCCCATAGTATCTGGTCTCATCCAAAACACTTCAAATAGTTTGCTGAAGTACTGTTTAAGTACATCAAGAAATCTGAAACATTATTGTATTCAAAATGACATTAATTTTAGGGGTGCTTAGACAAGCTCCTGTTCTAGAGATGCCCCTGTATTACCAGCCATTGGACTTGAGATGGAAATCCCAGTGGGCTTGGTGCAGCTTCCCCTGTGTGTAATCAGATGCTGTTTTTCTTCTCCTCTGTGAAGTCAGAATAGGTTCCCTCATTGGGACTCCTGCGTGCTGTCCCTGCACACTGGGCTGCCCACACAGGCCCCTGGCTCCCTAAACCTCTGCTCATGAGTCTGTCAGTTCACTTCTGACCCAAACAACAGGCACTTCACATGACTGTTTTCATCACTGTTAAGGGCTTTAAATTTTTGCTGTCTTTTCCCACTTGAACTCTGCTTTGAAAACCTAGTCCTCCTCCTTGACAATTGCTATGGGACAAGGACCAGCTGCCATACAGGAGGTACTTTCCACAAGCCTCTCATTTTTCACAACCTCTCTGCCTTTTGGTTAGCACTGGGGTTTGTTGCTTTATCAGATAAAATAAATCTTCCAGAGCCCATCTGTCTGTGTGCTAAGACTTATTCTTTATTCTCTTTTCCCATATAGTCCATAATTTTGGGGAGTTATTTTGCCCATTCAGACTCTTTCATCTATTTTCAGGAGTCTAACCTTCACGGAGTCCTTTTTCAGGTTCTTTAGTGCAGTTTTTGGCAGCAATTACAACCAAAGAAGTAAAAGAGTTTGTGTTACAGATAGTCAGAGATCATTCTCTCTCCAGTATCACTAGGAACAATTTGGTGGACAAGCTGTTCTTCCTTTTCTCTGTCAGAATTGCGGTGTTATTTCCCCCTCTCTCTTTCAGGAAGTATAATTTTTCCAGATTTTTATCCTGGCCCTTTTTTATTCCTGCAGCTAGATTGGTCTCTTTTGATAACACTGAAAAGAAAAATAGATGCCTGTCACTGTTTTATTCTGTATCTTTATTTCTTTAGATAACAAAGAAGTGAATGGTCATACCATATTTAACTTGCAAGATTTACTTTTTGGAAACTTCTGAATTGCAACATTTAAAGGTTTCTAGCTAACTTATCCTTGTTTCTCATCTCTAGTATTTCTAGCTCTTCTTTTGATGTGTGTAAGCAATAGTGGCTTGTTCCTCATTAGTAACACACACCATGTGTCTGCAGAATGATGTAGCTGGGTTAGTTTTGCCACAGCAGCTTCTATTTTTCATATTTCTTGTCTGTCTTGAGTTTTTTATAAGGCAATGGCTACTGTGTTTAGTACTCTCATGTACCCTTACTAGAGAATGCTCTGCTCTCTGTATGCTGTCCTGCTGACATTTCCTTGGATGTTCCCTTATCAAATCACTATGACTTATGGCAGCATAAGACCAAACCCTCTCAGTTTTCCCCTGAACTCTTTTTGTAAGTTTTAGAATTTTTACCTGAAGCTTTCAGGAGTCGTACTTCTTAAATTTTATGTTTTTCTTCACGTCTTATCCTTTTCTCATTTTTAAATTCTGTGTTGGTTGTAAGGAGGCTCTCCCCAGCTCTGCAGAATTTTTAAATGAAAAAGCCATGTATGTTTGCACCGAACATGACACAGGACTCAGTTCCTGTGAATCCATCATGTGCTCTACTTGTGAAATCACCACACGTCTGTCTAAATTAAGCTTTCTTATCAGTAGCTATTCTCTTAAAATACATATCTAAATATGTCCAAAACATGTGCAATATGGTTTTATAGTCTTTTACTCTAAAATCTCTATAATTCTCTTAAAAAATTGTCTGCCAGCCTAGCCCTGTGGATTGCTCCCTGCAGCCCAGCTCCCCTTGCCCAGGACCAGGCTGTGCAGGGAGGCCCTGGGAAGTCACTTCCCTGGGACTGCCTGTGGAGGCAGGTGAACCAAAAGGGCTGTGCTGGGTATTTTGCTGTGTATTTCAGTGAGAAGCTGGTTCTGACAGCTGAAAATCTCGTGTACCATATCTTAGGGATGCTTTCTCAGTAGTGAGCTCTGGAGCAAAATGTAATCTGAGTTTCTGTCGGAAAGGAGCAGTCTTAGATTTCTCCTTCCCCTCTGCTCAGCAGCAAACCTGCCTGGTCTGCTCTGTTGTTCGGGACCTGGTTAGATCCATATTCTTAAGAGTTTGGGAGGAAGAGAGTGATTTTGTGTTTATTTCACCTAAACTTTAACTCCAGTTGTACAGTCTGATCTATTAGTTTCTTGCTTGCAAGTTGGAGTTGAACTGTATCAAAAGAGTAATGAATAATACCTGTTTTTATTACACACATGTATTCTCTTGCTTTAACCTCAAAATGAGACATACAACAAGGTCTTTCCTTGTGCTGAAACTGGGATTGAATGCCAGGCTTTCCACCAAATCCTTGGAACAAATATCTTTGATTTTTTTTTTTAATTTGCCATTCTTAGTAAGCAAAAGAAAAAATGTGAATTTCCACTGTATTTTTTTTTATCTCTTTGATTAACAAAAAAGGAAGGAGAAAAATAATAAACTTTTTATAAAGCCTCAAGAATATTTTTCACTCCCTGTGAAACACAGATGTGGAAAATAATTGTGGTTTAACCCAGAAATCAGCTTAACATCAGACAGCTACCTGTTCACTCCCACTCCTCCAGTGGGATGGGGGAGAGAGTTGAGGGGGAAAAAAAGAGTAAAATTCGTGGGTTGAGACAAAGACAGTTTAATGTTCTGCTCTGAAAGACATTATAGAAATTATCTGAGGTCCTTGATTAAAAAGCCCTCTATTTTGTATTTACTGAAATAATGTACGAATAGTCAGTACTTCCATTGCTGTCAGTGGCAAAATTCTTCTTATCCAGATCTACACAGCCAATCTACAAAGTAGCTGTCAAAAATGAATACACAGAGGAACTTCAGTTGGGGAATAGAAGAGAGGTGTTTGTGCTTTCTATAAAATCAGTTGAAATCTATTTTGTAATTATAATTAATATTGTAATTGTAATTATAGTAGGAACAGGATTGCCCACTAAAGATCCTAAAATGTGATCATTGCTGTTGTCTGTGAAATCTGCAATGAATTGTTAAAGTCACACGAGTCCTTTTCTGTTCTTCCTGCTGAAGACCTGTGCTGTGCAGGTGCCCACACCAAGAGCCAGCCACAGTTCCCATCCCTCAGCTGCCATCTGCACCCTCACTGACCTGTTCAGCTCTCATACTCAAAAGACTTGCATCATGTAAATCAGGGAAAAAAACTGGAAATCATTTCTCAGCAGCCATAATTCAGAGTTACCCTCTGAAAGCAGAAAAAAGAGGAACAAATGGACAATGTGGCAAGAGAAGTGATATCAGTCCTGAGGGAAGGCACAGTGTGTGATGGGGGCCTGCCTGGTGGGCAGATCTCTGGGCACTCTGGTTTTGGAAGATCTCTGAAGCTTTTCAAGGCTGTGACTAAACCAGTGCTTAAGGACCTCCTGGTGTTTATCCACTCCCTGCCTTACCTGTCTGGGTGGGAGGACATCCCTCTGCAGACAGCTCTGCTGGGGGATGGATGTGCTCTTGCAAGTGCTCTCTACAGGTGTCATTCCTTCTTGTGGGAATTGCTTCACGGTGATGGTTCAAAGGATGAACTCTCTCTGAAGATTTACTTTTAAAGCCTATCTGTTAACAAGACATGTTTAGTAAAAACGGTAAAGCAGAAGTGTTTGGGTCTATTAATAAGGTCACTGATACTTGAATGAAATTCACTCAAATGTGAAGCTATCACGAGAGCAATGAATCTTTTAAGTCTTCTAAATAGGTCTTGAGCTCCATTTGCATACATCTTTATGGAAAATATCAACTTCCATGCAATTACAAGTCACGTTATGGAAACTATACCTGAATAAATGATATGTGGAAAGTGGCACTGGTTGCCATCTTCCAAAGCATCTGAAATTCTAATCCCATCCAAACATCTTGGGTTCATGAAAAGTAATTTTGTATTCAGTTATATGAGTAAATACAACTTAATCATATTTGCATTGAGTTCATTCAAACATCCAACAATCCTTGCTCTCAAAAGAAGAGCAGTGCTGACTATTTGCAAGCTTAAATTTAGGAAGCCCTCTCTTGAATCAAAGGCAGACACTAGAGTTGGAGCTACCCTGAGTAGCACATGGGTGCCCTCTTCTCACATTTCTTGTCTTGTTTTTCCTACATGCAAACAGCTTTGGCTGGAGCGATGTCCAAGAATGAATTACAAGAAAAAAAACCCTGGCATTCAAAGCTGAGGTGCAGATTTTATGCAGGCATTTTTTTTGCCTTTCTGGAAACTTCCTCTATAAATTTTAACCTACATATTTGTCCTGGTTTTGGCTGGGATGGAGTTAATTTTCCTCTTAGCAGCTGGTACAGGGCTGTGTTTTGGATTTAGTAAGAGAATGGTGGTGATAACAGTTCTATTTAGTAATTTTTCTGCCTCCGTTTTGTATTTTGGTGTTAGTTTGGTGTGCTTTGTCAGTGATTCTATCTGGGTGGTAGTTCAGATAAAGAACAGCCAAGCTTTCAATTAGCCATAAAACTCAGATGATTTCCTGCCATTGCCATCTCCACTTTGGCGTGAGGAGATGCTGAAGCTCTTGTGCCTGTTGGAGTTGTACTGTTTCTATGGAAAGAAGTTGTTGGATTCCAGCTATGAACGAGTTAATGTCAGCATTTGGTTCAGTGTTGTGAAACTATATATTATCTATTGTATTTCCTTGGCCTTAAGTGGATTCTAGCATGGGATGAATTAGGTTGGCTAGATATTTTCTGCTGACTGTGATATCCCTGTTGAGCAGCTTTCCCAGTACGAATATATTTGGCCCTTCTTTTTTTTCCCCCACAAGCTATATCCCTGTATAAAAACAGCTTTATCTCTAAAGAGCAAATAACACCCAGTGCTCATAACAGATGCCAAGAAATGTTTCTGTTTTGATTTTTGAAAATAAAAATTCAACTGTGTTCAATAAAATTCAGAAGCCGTTTTCCTCTGTGGAAATTAAAGGAATCCAAGGAAGTCTAGGAAGATAGCGACCTTCCTAATTAAAGCGGTAGCAACTGCAGGAATCCGGTTTTTACAACCACCTCTATCTCACTGTGCTGAGAACAAAGCAGTCCTCCATTAATATTTTATTTTCTCTTTTCTTCCACTATAACAATGCTCTATGTTCTGTGAGAGCCCTGGAAAGACATGCAGAGCTATGTTAATTATGGCTTAAATAATTGACACTCTGATTGTGTTGTACTTTCCGAATTGTATGTGGCATGTCACTGGTTCTACATATAATTACATCTATTCACTGCCATCATTTTTCCCACTTACATCACAGTATACAGTAGTCTACATGGCAAAATCGTGTGCAGTAACTAATAATGTCTTCACCAAATGACCTTTGTTTTTAAACACATGGTGTGTATGTAGCACTGGAGGTCTGATTGCCATCAGAGCTAACACATGCATCCAGGAAGATCTATTATGAAACAGCTAATGTCAGGGGAGTTGGGGGTCTGCAGCAGAAGCACGCTCGGGGTCTAAGGAGTAGGTATTAGGAACTTTCCAATGTGGTCTGATGGTAATTCCTTATTTAACACTGCGTCCAGATTTTCAGCTTCTGGGAACCCAGAAATTTATTATTTGCTGCTTTATAAATGTGTGCATTAACTACTGGCATTATGAACTACATCCAGCTATAGTACATACAGTACTCTGCAACAAGATAAACAAACTTTCAAGACTCATCTTTGGGTGTTGACTGAGTCATTCTGAAAGCTTGAGTTTATGTACGTGTTTGGAGAGTGAGTAACCAGATTCTTCTTGGAGTGCCTCGTTAGTTGACATGACTGCTACACAGCCACTTCCACTTCAGTGTTTGTCCAGTAAGCAGCTAACTTGAAAATTAAAGCTTATCTCTTACAATGCAGCCTTAAGTGAACTAAAAAAACATTTATAGCTTTTTCAAAAACCTGCATCATCAAGGGGTTTTGCAGAGTTCGTGCCTTTGTTTGGAAATAGAGTAACTCCCTGCTAAAATGAACCCACTTCAGAAATTGTTTCCGTCTGCTTTGCATGTTTGTCCTCCTGTTTTCAAATAACCTTCTGCCCAACTGGAATTGATAAGGGAGAGGGATTAGTGTTGGAAAGGCTACAAGCACAAGTTATCCTCTGGCATCCTGGGAGGTTTGCACCAATGACCACTTTGGAACAATTGCTCTACCCGTGTCCATCCCAGTAGAAGTGAGTGGCTTTCACCTCAGTGAAGGTGGGGAGATAGACAGCTTGGGGTCTGCTGTGGAGTAAGGATATGTGTAAAAGAAGGTACTGCAGGGTAGCAGGTACGCTTATAAATCCACACCTTCGCTTATGCTGTAATAACTTTTTTAGAGAACCAAACCTTTAATGTTTTTGTGATTCATATCCTAGTAAAGATTAACTGAAATGATAATGTAGAGAGGATCCATAGAAACAGATTTGAGATCAGCAGTGACTTTCAGGGTCTTTGACAATGAGTGCTTTTTTTCAGTTACTGTGAAAAGCTGGAAGAGTGACACTGTTGATATCACACTTAAACCTCCAAAAAAGTAGGGAACTATTGGGTACTTGTAACAAAATATTTTCATTTTTTTAACAAAAAATATTTTAAAACACTTGGGTTTGTGTCACATGTAATAAACATGATGTCCTGGAACTACTGCAGGATGAAAATATTTGTGCTGGAAATAGACATTATTGTTGGGATTTTTTGTGTGTGTGGTTTGTTGTTTTTTTTTAAAGGGACCAGATATTCATCCCTTCTTCCTTTTCCAGCCTGGAAGATTATTCAAAATGTAGAAAAATTAGGAATTTAACCATTTATGTGAAGCAACAACATGTTGAATGCTATTAGGGTTAAAAAATAAGTTTTCTGTGACAGAGAATACTGGAAGCAGCAATCTAAAAGTCCTGTGGAAGGTGGATCCCCTATGACGTTAGCCTAGATATGTGATACATCCTAGAAACCTGGAAAGCTTCTGAATGAGAGAAGTGGAAAAACATTCTTGAGAAATGGGGAAAAAAACTCCATTCTCTGGAAATGTCAGATGGGATTTTAAAAGTATTTAGCAATTGTCTGTGTCTGGCCCAGCTTGGAAAGCTGTCCCAGTTTAGGGCATCACTTGAACATGTGGTTCTGTGCTGCTGATGGAGCATAAGTGTTACATGAAGCTGAGCATCCCACATATGGATGGGCTTAGGAACGTGCGGAAATGCTTTGTCTGAATTAAGGACCCTGTTTAGAGGCTTCCACGCGTTGGCAGAGGTTGAAAAGGTTTATCCTGAAAATAAGGAATGTAGCCTGTTGCACTGATTTTGTGTGTGTGTGCGTGTTTGTTCTAAAAGTAATGTTGAGCACGTGAGAAATTGTAGAATACAAAACCAGCACATATACAAAATACTGTCCTCATTTTTCTATGCTGCAACAGAGTTCAGGAGCTTTTCTCTGAAAATTCTTTATGTATATGTAGTTTTACACTTAGGAAAGTAACAAATGATTTTAATCAAGATAGACAGTTGCGTGAAGGCAGGAGAGAAACGATGCTAGATTGAAAATATAAAGGATTTTTTTGTCTTTTAGAAGTTTAGTACACATGGTTAAAAATTTTAGAAAAAGAATTTGACAGAGCTTTCTCATATCAAAAATCAATGTAAAACTGCACTGTAAATTGAAAAAAACTATCTTTCTTGCATATCAGGGATAAGTATAAGTCTTGTTTTTATCTTATTTTCCCTTATTCCTCAGTGTCATTACCAAAACAAGTATTTCAGTGCATTAGAAAATGTAATTTGAGCCAACTGATACCTCAGTTGGCTCTGGGATATATGTAATTTCCTGTGATGTTGAACAGAGAGAGTTGATTTCAAATGTATATTTTTGGATTAAGGTGAAGGGATCAAGTAGAAACGTAACTCTTATGTCTGATGATTGAATTTGACCTGCCACATGAGCAGAGCAGAATCCTGTAGGATGATATCTGTGACATATAAATACCATGTCTATATATTAATTTTGTCCCTATAAGGAGAGCTGGATAGGAAAGTGGTGAATCAGTAACAGAGTATTTGTGGCACACAGAAAAGCATCTCAGCAGTTTCTCTGTGTATTTTCCTGTACTTAAGGGTAATAATTCCTACTTACCTGATCCACGTACAGCACAGAACATGGAGGAAACTTCTCACTCACTGACTACTTATGTACTGGAAACTCCTGATGTGGACTTTGTGGAGCAGAGCCTGTGTTTGAGACCTAAACCTAAGCCAGTGCAACTCATGCTCCGGGCTGGGCTTTGCTGTGCAGTGGAGTTTGAAGGCCACTGCAAAATTTTCCTTCAGGTGAATTCAGATGACAAATCCAAGGGATTTTTCTTTTAAATCTGATTTCCCAAGGAAATTGTATAAATTTTTGGCTGTATGTTTTCAACGAATAATTTTTGAACCACTCTGCTGACTATATTTGGCAGAAAAGCAAAGACTGTTATGACTGCTATGACATATTATGACTATTTCATGAAAATAAGTGGCCCAGCAGGTCCTGCTAATGCCTTTGCTCCAGAGAGGTGACAGTGAAAGTGCACCTTTCCCTGGCAAAAGAGGTTTCGCAGAAAAAAAATGACAGAAATGAAAGGTGCTGTGGAATTCAGGTTGCAAAATAATTCCATAAATGGAAAAACTTATTTCATGAAAATTCTGAGCTTGTTGAGCAGAAACATGGTTCTATGAGGTATCTTTTTGTAGGACCTGAGAAAGTTATCTGTGGTAGGATCTAATTTTCACAGATATTTCTGAATTCAAATTGTGCTTGAAAGTAGTTCAAAGCTAGTAGGCTGGACACATGAACATGTAATTTTCTACCACTAGTGTGCGTGTGTGTGTCTATGTTTGCACTTTTTGCTTATATTGTAGTATTTGTGTATTTTACATATTTCACATAGAACTAATTTATGAGCATGTTTTTTTATTTGCTGCCCATTTCAAGTCTTTAAATGTATTATAAATGCATTATAAATATTGTCCATCTGGATACAATATTGTTGGTTTTTAGGGCAACAAACGTCCCTTTCTTCTTTCTACTCTTCTTTCACAGCCTAGATAACACCAGTCATGATTCAGAAAGTATATGAGCAGCAAAGTACTCTCCAGATTATCAGTTGATCACAAATGTTCTTTGATGTGTCTTTAGTACTCAGTATTTTCAGAAGAGACCAATGATGTAGTGATACCCCAGGCAGTGGATACTTGAAAGAAGTGTGGTCTTTATTTAGTGCATAATCTTCATTCTGTGAGCATCAGGCTTATATCAAGGATAGGTCTTTGGGTTGCAGAATAAATGTGACTGAGTAGTTGCATTTAAAAATTTTAGAATGTGTCCATAATCTGATTATGGAAATAGTAATTTTATTTATAATCCAGCATCCACTGTGAATGTTTCACTCCCATATGTTGATATGAATTAATACCTGATAGCAAATGCTCCGTACAAATATTTCTTTACATTATAATCAGAGGAACACCAAATTTCCTGGGTTTAGCTTCCCCTCCTTTGAAAGGATTAAGTTTTATTAAAGTTCAAATGAGTAACTGATGAGCTCTCATTTGCTAAAGTCTTAAATGGAAAGTCTTCTGGATCAGCTTGGTATCTTTAAAAGTCTTGAAGATGTTTCTCTCTGTTCACTCAAATGTATTTTTCAGCATTTATTGTGAACATGCAAACATTTTCTACTTATATTGTTTTAATGGAGAAGCAACCATGAGTGATGTAATTCTACATAGTCATTTTCCTTTTCTATACAGCTGTTGCAAAATTAAAAAGCTGTAAAGTTACAAATGGCTTCATATGAAGCAATACACAGCATGGAATTTCCTGCCAGTGGTTAAAATAATACGGTTACTTTTAACAGATGAAAACAGTTAAGCAGGTCCCTGTTTAAAAAAACGGAAAAGCCTTTCTTCTGAAAGTATCCCTTTAAAACATTTGCTTGAGAATAAGTAAAAAAACAATCTTGGCATAGAATATTTTTACTCTTTTGGGGTTTTGGCATACAACACAGATCAAGAAGAATAATCACAGTGACAGGTAAGAAACCTGTAAAAGAAAAGCTTTATTTGAGAACAATTCACCAGACGTACATCTTAGTTTAGTCTTGTCTCCGTCTGCAGAGTAAACCAGCCATATGCTTGGAGACATCATTGTCTTTTCTCTCCTTTTTTTAATCCCCTGCACCAAAAAAGAAAAGTCATTAGGTTTGACAAGGCTGGTACATTTTGTAGTAATTACAAGGGAGCACAAAACAAAACCAGGCCAGTTTCACAATGTCCATGATTGTCCTAATGCACCAAAGAATGTTTTTTACATTCTGTTAAGGGAAACTGATTAATTGGTTCTTTGTAACTCCAAATTGAAATCACAGTGTAACCTGGTTGTGCTCAGCACAGGAAGCCTTTGGGGATGCCAAAGTTTGGACACGAGTCTGGGACATAGAGGAGTCCCAGAACTATTGTGTTCAGTGAGCTGTGAAAAGTCATTCAGAAGAGAAACACTCAGCATCCTTTATTTATTTGCATTGAAATATTTATCTGTGATGTGAGGCATTCATAATAGATTGTCAATCTCTTGTGCCTTGTGATGAATCTGGGTGTCTTACATTGAATTCTAAGTATTTTCTTCTGTGAATAATTTCATAATTGTCACATTTCCAACCTATGAATGTACCCTGACCTTTGGATCCAAATTATCTTTTCTTTTTCTTTCTCTAGTAAGGAAATCAAACCTTTAAGTTTCTGTAAAAAAAAAAAAAAAAAAACAACTCACCTGCCTAAATTATTAATTTTTACACTTAGAGATTAAAACTCAATCAACCTGAAAATTCATGTCTTGCTGCTCTTTCCTGATAATTGAAGGAAATTATTTATGTAGCATAGATTAATATTCTTTCATGTTCTACCTGACATTCCAGATTAAAGTATGACTTTGAAATAGAGATGGGTTGGGACTGAAATACCTTATGCAACCACTCTAGTACTTGGAAAGCAATGTGTTAGGTTCTTAGTACCAAAGCTCACATAGAAAGGACATTTTCACTTCCATCTTGTTATATCCTGGGTGGAACAGAGAGTGAAATGAGCCTGGGAGATAAAACAAATTAGAGAAAGAGAACAAAGGCATGATAACACTGAACAGTGTGCATACTCAGTCCTTAGCACTGACTTTTAGGGAGAGGGATGTCACAGAAGCTGTGGTTTTGGTAGAAAGACAGGAAAGTCTCTTTTGAAGCTGCATCTAACACCATCATAGGCTCCTTTGAGCTGTGCAGTGATACAGAGAAGAGGTCTGTGTTTTTTCACTGTTCTGGGACAAGCAAACTCCCAAATAACATCTAGAGTAACACTTGGCATTTCTGGCATGATTCTGGGCCATTTTCTGTAGAGTAGGAAGCTGTGCTGACCCACCAGCACAAGAAAGTTTACTCTTGAGTTTTCTGAGTGAGCTTCTCTCAGCTTTTTCTCTCTTCCTTTCTCTTCCTTTCATCTGTGATTGAAAAAGGATCTTGGAGACAAGAGAAAAGGCAGCAGTTTAGAGGAGGTTGAACAGTGCTAACCCAGAACACAAAGGGTGGAGGTGTATCTGCTCACTGCTGGCATGCAGCCATCATGGTTATCAGCTTAATAGCATAACTTAACAGGAAGAATTACACTCGTGACCTTCTGCTCCAACAGCACAAGCTTCTATCACTTGAGCTAAAGGAGAATCTCCATTAGTAGTTGCTCATTGTCACAGGGCACATATCCCTCTCTTGGGCCAACCACTTATAATGACAAGATATCATAAACACTTGAACAGCTCTGATTTTGTCCAGTAGAGGGAAGTGGATAGACACAAACACTAACTTAATATGTTAGAGAGAGATATCATCAACATATTAACCACATCATGCATGATTGGCAAAAGGCGTAACGATTGCAGAACCTTGCCTTTCCCACCACTGCCAAAATCTCTGTATTGACTAAGGATCATTTCCACTAGAACTGCTGCATCTTGCACTGTCACTGTTTTTTGAATTACAGAGCTGCCAGAAAAGACTAATCTGGATCACAAACCAATTTACCTTGTTGATGAAAATAACATGTTGCTGGGTTATGAGCAGCACTCATTAAGTTCAATTTTTCAAATTATGCTCTTGAGGGAAGAATACTGTTGAAAAATACCTTTAAGAAAGAGCTGGCAATAAGCTGCATTTCAAAAATAGGTGCCTTTTTCCTTGGAAATAGGAATGGAATAGTAAATTGGGTACTGCCACAGAACTCCTCCAAAGTGAGAACTCCAAAGCATTTGGATGCTGGATTTCCACTTTAGTGTCAATCAGTATTTCTTGGGTAACATGATAAAAGCAAAATATTTCAGAACTAGCTTTCTTCTAGACCCCTATTTACTTGCTTACAGTAGCCCAGTGGTTGTTCCCTGGGGAGAAAGACAGTTACTGAATTTAGAATTGCTCCTTGTCAGCTTTAGCTGTGCAGGTACTACCTACCCAGTAGGAAAAAAAAGAAGTATTTGCCTGTTTTGGAGTTGTGTTTGGATTATGAGGTTTTTGGGGTTTTTTTAAGAGGGCCTTAAAGGCAAAGATGTACCATTCAGCAGTGATAATCACAGTGCTGCACCATGGAAACATGGCCAACCGTATCAAGTATTCCTGAGCCTGTTGACAGGCAATCATCAGCCCAGTCTTTCTTTGGAACTGCTTGAAGCAGTCCTCTTCTTTTTTAATGCTGAATGATTCTCCACAAGGTCCACCAGCTCTTTTCCTCTCCACTGGATTAGTTGGAGTGTCCAAATTTTAAAGGATGCCAACTGGCTTGGAACCAGCCATTTATAGAGCAGCTCCTGTTCCAGAGGCATTTTTCCCCCAACAACTTTGGCTGTTTCTCATCCTCATTCCTTTCTGTATAGAACTCTGAAGTCCCTGTAGAGGTTTCATAACATCCTGAAGCCTTCATCAAATGGTAAATTGGTATTCTGTTAGGCTGTCAAGAAGGATTAGAAGGAAGGATCTATTCTTCTTCTTTTTCTCATTCTTTAATGACAAGTTACATTGCCAGGCTGTCCACTAAATCACATTAGGCAAGGTCTAATTTACTTCTTCATACCAAAATAGAGAGGAACCAGAAACAAATAAAAAATCTCCCACTTAGGACATGCGTTGAGAATTCAGGGAATTCCTGTGCTACTGCAATTCTGTTTTACAAGTTAGCATTTTATTAGCATGAAAATGTATATTGTCCCCTGACTGCTTTTTTCTTTTGAAAATAAATATACACCCATTTTAAGTAATTGTGAAGCTTTAAAATAATCTGCATTTGTGAATTTCATCAAAAGCATGAAGAGTTAATGCCTTGACATGTATTTTCATAAAGAAATTTTCAACTAGTTCTGTGAGAGTCTCACATTCTTTGTCAGGGATCATCTATTTCATCCTCACAAAAGGAGTTTGGGTTTTGCTGGAAACAGAAGATGCTGTGTTTACCAGCACTACTTTCACCATTACACACATGGGTAGATCTCCCATTGCAGCCAGTATCAGTGTTTGTGGGTGTAAACATGAAGATGAAGACATACACTTGCTGAGAAGGAGTCTACGGAGAAGGAAGAAATGTGTATTTTAATGTTAGAAACCATTCTAAATTTAGTGCTGTTGGAGTGTAGACTACTTCCCCATGTCTAGGGGCATGACTGGCCTTCAAAGGAGAAAGGAGGAGATGCCTTAAAAGAGGGAGGGGAAGGAAAAATAGAATATCCACGACTGGCTTGATTCATCCCCAAAATTCACCTTCTGCGCCTCTTGCTTCCATGTTTGGAGTGCTGGCAAAATGTCATGTTTAATGCAGCTCTTTGTATTTTTCCATCCTAGTGATATATGTAGTGATGGGAGAGACTAGGTTAATTGCAAGAATATGATTGGAAAATGTAGCCGGTGGGCAGTTGTGGCTGCACTAACCAAACACAGAGCTGGGAGAGTTCAATGAGTGTTAATGCTGTGCTGCATCCTGCAAGACCAGAATGAATGCCACACATTTCCAAGCATAAGAAATTCTGCATAAATAGGACATTCAATTATTTATGGATAGACTCCAAGTCAGTGATTAATTAGCATTTTAAATATGGTTGATTAACACATTAACCCTATTTTATGAAAACTCTTTTAAAAGATACATATTACATGTGCTTCCATTTGATTTTCACATTTCTGATGTCTTTCATCTGTTAGATTACTGTGTCCTATAAGACTTTCTAGAACGTTTAATTATTTACTTTACAAATGCAGGATGTTATAATGATATTTGTAAAGAAAAAGCTAGGATAATGAATATACAATACCGTATTAGCAGCTTCCCCAACTGTTGACAGGAGGTTAGGGGGGTATGGGTGGAGGAAGAAAGAAAATCAAAACAAGATAATAATGTTGCACTAGATGTATACAAGTGAATATGCAATAAGCATTGGGAATAGTGTACAAAAGCAATAACATAATTTACCATTCTGTATGAAAGAACTAGCTGAGGTGCTTTTGTCTGTATTGAAGGAAATGTTTGGAAGCTTTCACTGGAAAGCAGAATATAACCTAGAAATTGTTTGCATTATCAGTTACAGAAGAAAACATTTACTTGTTTAATAATCAGTTATTTATTTCTATTATTAATTATTCATCTATCTCTCAGTGATCACTAGCAGACTAGCAGCTACCCTACCAAGGGCTGGGATTTACCTGCCAGACCGAACAATGAAGAGAAGAGAAAGAGGGGAAAGCCCCCCCCCACCCCAATCAGTAGCTCAGTTAATTTTAAACTATTTCTGTGTAGGCTGATTAAGTTCAGGAGTTGCCTAAGATACCTCTTTGCTGTATATTCAGATGGCAATCCACAGACTATTCTCATGCAATAAAGTGAAATTATGCTGGGAGTGAAACTGTCAGAACTGACCTTTTTTTCTGAGGTCTTGTCTCATGGCATACAGAACGGAGAAGACATTCAGCCTTCAGAGCACTCAGCATCTCAGGAGGGCCTGTGTTTAAAGTACACACCTGCTCCTCTGCAGTAAATAAAACAGTCAGTATTCTTACATGAAGGCATATGCTTGAATATTTTGTATAATTGGCTCTGTCCCCATGTCTGCAAAAGGATATCAAAATTGGTGGTGTTAGAGCTGACTGTTTCCCCCCTACATTGTCAAGGACAAAAAGCCCTGCAAAGATCAAACTGTGCTTGGAAATTTCCTAAGGTAAGCTGTGTGTGGAAAAAAAAAAGGGGAAAACATATGATACTGAAAATTGGTCAACTGGCTCTTCACCGGAAAAATGGCTTCTTAGCAGGGATATCATCAAGGTACAATATAGGTTTATGGGCCAAAGTCATTGAAAAAGGACATAAAAGGTAATTCTTACCTGTCTTAATCAGTGAGTTTATTTGTGCAAGTGACAAGCACGTTGTCTACAGTATGCTTTTATATTTGTCGTACGGAGAAGCAGATAACTGGTAATGTCATTGGCCTGCTGCTCCAGTCTTCTTCTCCAGAGATTCTTCCTTTTCAGTAATGTTATTTTGCCATCAAAATTATCCCTAACCTTCAGAGTGTTGCATTTCCTGTCTGAAAAAAACCAAACTCAAATTAAAACCACCAGGTATTTAAATTTTCAGTTTGCTTACTTCTGCTTTTTGGCCTCAAAAAATAGGGTAAGCCATTTCCTTTTTTGATGATAAGATAATAAAAAAAATGGAGGTAGCCATATTACAGCAAAGGTCCATATCTTTTAAAGGTGGGCATTGGAGTATCTGGACAAGTTGCATGCTTCATTGCATTAAGGCACCACGTACAAGGGTATGTGATTACCATGCATAAGGAGGCTCGTGGAGCAAGTTCAGTGAAGTCATTATGATGATATCATTGCTGGTGGCCATTACTCTACATTACTAGTGGCCATTACTGTAATCTAAATGGACATTGGGAGGAGATTATGGTGAAAGGTGCTAATGGCTTGCACATTAGAGGTCCTTAACATATAAGCACCCAGGATGAAAGTCTATGTACAAAGAGTTAAATAAATTGTGCAGCATCTTCCCCCAGGGAGTCATTAAAGGTATTATGCAAGTTTAAGTATTCTTCTTTATCTGGGCTATTAGACCTTTCAAACTAGGAGGTCTAAAGGAAAGAGCTCCTGAGTAGTGGTTTTCCCAGGTGTAAAATCAAGCTGTGGGCTGGGGTTGAAGGGTGGTGGGTGAAAGTGGAAGACAATCTATAGTTTAAGCAGGTAAATCTGTCAGATTTCCCAAGTGCTGGAGAAAAAACTGCTAAGTGTGTGCAGTTTTCATGTTTGAGGGAAGAAGGTGCATCTTTTAGGGCTTTACTTTGGAATACAGTCAAATTATCCACCTCTTCCTCAGCTGAAAGGTTTGCTGTGTTACTGCAATATTTTGTTTCAATGTCTATTAAAAAAAAAAAAAATCTAGTAGAGTAGCAATATGTAGAGTGCAAGTATTCTAGCACTGTGAGTATCTGCTGTCACAAAGATTTTCCAATACTATTAATGTAAGACATTAGGCATTGCCAAAATCCTACAGTTTTTATGTGCTGGCTTGAATAAATAATGGAAGACAGGAATAAGTAGAAAAGGGAAATAAATTCTTCCTCTCAGCAGAGGTTCCCTTTGCAGAGATGTATATTTTCTTCTTCCAGTATGCCTCCAGAGCTGATAGGAAAAGGATTTCAGAAACCTCAGCTTGCACACAAGGCAGCAACCCAGCTCTACTCTGGGAAGGATCCCTGGTTGTTACAACAACTCTCTGTAGGTGGGAGTTTATTTTCAGGTCTTTTCATTCATGGTCGAGCAAAATAAATGTAAAACTATGGCATGTCTTACAGGATCTAAACCTGAAGTATACCAAGAGTAAGGGATTTTCTATTTATGAGCCTATCTTTACTTATCTGATTTGAGGTATGTGGCTGAGTCAAATCTATCTATTTGCAGAAAATTTTGCAAGACTTAATGTTGGTACAAAAGCTGAAGAAGATGAATCATTGCTAAAGATAAGCCATTATAGCCAAAATAGAAATCAAAGAGCTCAAGGTGGTGGAGTGGTAAAACACTGTAGTTAGGGATAAGAGATCCAGTTCAGGGTAATTCTAGATGAAACTTGAGTTACAGTTGAACTTAAATGCCCTGAAATATCTGCTGTAAACATGCAGGAGTTCTGGTCCTGAGTCCTCTGTACAAGTCTTGGGGGATGTAGTCAGAGAATGACCAGCTCCACTCTCCCCCAGGGTGGTGGGTTTCCCTCCCAATGTAGGATGAGTCCAGCTTGTTTACACTAAGCCTTGTGCTGAGCTGAAGGCACTGTGTTATTGAAGTGCACACATTGGCCCAGAAAGTTTTATCTTCCAGTTTAGGCATAAACTTAAATGCTTTAATGCAATTTTAATTAAGGCATGGATTAGAGAGGAAGAGGACAGTGTAGGAATATTTCCACAGAAGTTTTATTGAGCGTGCACAGTAGCAAAAGAGAAACAATTTGGGTTTTGTCCCACAATGCTTTAGTCTTCAAAGGCTGCAAATCCTCTAATTAATTGGCAGGTAGAAAATAGGCTGTACAGAAGTTAATTCACTGGGGGCTACAATTGCTGCGGTTGTGCCCTCAGTGCCTGTTACAGTCCTGATCCAAAGTCAGTTGAAGCCAATCGATCAGGCCCTAATTGCACACTGATTAGTATCGCTGAGCTTGGCAGCATAGTAAATCTTTAAGAATTAGGAGCCACTGTGTTTTTTGGAGTAGTTCTTTTCACCATTATGTGTGACTGATAACTTGCAGTGGGATTTAAACAAAAATATTGTATTATTGAGAGACAACACTATGTGTAATTGTTGCCAAGATAATAGATGAAATAGCTCAACTTCCTTTGGAAAAGTTTCAAAGGTTGAAAAGTTTCAGACAGGCATTTTTTGCAGGTGTAATGAAAGGATCAGCGTGTATTTCCCACAAGGGCTTTCATTTTTCATTTTTATCCTTAAGAGAAGCCAGTGGCGCTTCCTGAGTATTGTCATTGACTAAGGCACAAAGAAGGAGAAAAAAAGAAACAATTGATAAAAAAAAGAAAAAGAAAGAAAAAGTGAATCAAAACATGACTTCTTGTTTTCAAGAAGAAGGGCCAACTTTTACTTTATAGTAACAGCTTTGAGATCAGCAGCTGTGGGATTACATGGCAGAGGTTTGTAAAAAAAATCAATAACTGCTGCTGTTTGGAGAGAGGGAAAGAAAGGACAGCTAACTAGACCAGATTGTAACAGTTCTGCAAGCAGTCACAATGCTCACCTTACAACAGCGCAGCCCTGCAAATTATTAAATAATAAATCACAAAGTCGAACAGTCTTGGGTGGACAGAATGCGTTTGACTGTAAAGCAGACAGAGGCCTATGAATTATTCACATCTCAAGCAAAGATAAAACAAGCGGAGAAGAAATGAGAAGAATTCTTCCAAACAGGTTCTCCTGTACTGAAATATACCTTTTGATTACTGATACATATTTGGGGATTCAACCGGTCAAAGTCATGCCAGAACTAAGAAGAAGGAGACAACTGCAACCTAGGTTTAGCGCTATGGGAAAATCCTGGCATTAATAAGTAACTTCAGAAGTAATGTTCCTGTGAAATATCATTTTGCAACATTAGTATGTTAGCAATTAAGGGGGAAAAAATAGATCTCAGAAAAAATATTGTCATAGAAATGTCAAGATCTCAAGTATTTTCTTTAATTTAGTGAGTTAAAACTTTGTAAGAGCTTATTTTAATCAGAACAGCAAGCTGGAAGCTGAAGATTTGCTAATGAAAATGGTGGGAATCCTATATTTTGATAATTTTAAGCATCTGACTTAGCTGAAATAGGAAGAAAAGAATTAAAGCTGATCTTCAAATATAAAGACAAGAATGAAAACCAGAATTCTTCACTCTGGAGTGTGGGTTTTTATCACTGGTTTATAACATGTAGGTTATTTGAACATAACCGATGTCCATGACTTACTGAGGAAACAATATCAATCAAACCATTCATTTTCCTTTGAAGTTTTTTTTTTGTTGTTGCTGTTTTTTGTTGTGAGGTTTTTTTTAATTTCATGTTTTTCCTAGCAGAATTTCCAGCTTACTGCACTGATACACCCATAGAGCAGAAGAAAATATATATGGTCAGATCCTGCTGACGCTGACTGAGGCCAGAGCATAGCAGTCTTGGGCTGTATTGATGACAAAGAAACATTCAGAGTGGAAAAGACCTCTAAGATCATTAACCCAGCACAGCCAAGTCCACCACTAAACCATGTCCCTAAGTGCCACATCTACACATCTTCTAAATGGTACCAACAACACCTTCTTTCTGATTAGTGGTGTGGTGTCATGAAGGATGGAAATACACTGCTGCTGAGCCTAATGCTGTCTGAAATGGTAGAAAACCACCTTTCCTTCATTCTTTGCTTCTTGAAGACCAAGTTTGTGAACAAACCTACTTGTGGGAACCTCTCCCATGACTGTCTTTGCACTTCTAAGAGAATGCAATGAAAATAAAAAAGGGACAAGGGCCAAATTCAAGGGAGGGCACAGATAATCCTGCCGAAAGTCCCTGTATGAGCACGCTGGACTCCCACCGACTGGTCGGAAACTTGCATATTCCAGTAACTGGAAGCAAATGTTCTCAGTTTTCCAAGCACCACTTCTTCCAATGTCTCTGCCTGTGAGAGTTTCCCATAAATGTGTGTCCTGATAAGGAACAGAGTTGCTTTACTAGTGTAGCTGCCACAAACTGCAAGTGCAGATGAGAAACAGCACATGCCAGTGCCCAAGGTTGGGAAATCTGGTTCAGCATATGAAGGTAGGGCCTCCCTTCCCACGCTTCCTCCAGAGTCAGTCCCCTCATGCCTGTTGTTCCCAGCCCACGGTTGGTCTTTCTTTTCCTTTTATAGGTAGAGTTGTTCAGGTCAGTTTTCCCAAGCTCCTGATTTCCTGCGCTCCAGGCAAATTGCTGTAGACCTGCCCCTGCCCCAGCAAAGGCTGTGTCCAAACTGTGCTCCTTGTCCTCCAGACCCACAGCTCCCCCAGCTCTTCTCTGCTGTCAGCTCCAAGTCTCATCATCTCACTCCCAGCTGCCTTCACTTGTGAACCAAGTGTCCTTTGTGCCAGTGTGTGTTTTCCCTTGAGCCAGGCGGTTACAAAGTCATGAGTTGGTTTTAAGAGGTGAACATCGCAGGGGTGCAATAAAAATAGGAAACAATGTAGGAAACGTAATCCAAAAGAGTTTGGGGAGGGATTCAAATGATCGGTGATATGCAGCAGAGCTTCAGAGGTGCAGACAAGAGGCTTCAACTTGATGAAAACAAATCTAAAATATCAAATAAAAGCAGCTTAAAAGGTGCATGCCTAATACAGCCAGCTGTGAGAAGGTGTTATTCCAGTGCTTCATGTGGCCTGTAGGAGAGGGATGAGTTGAAATGAGAAACTTTACTGACCAAGACAGACACCAGAAATAGTTTGCGACTTCTCTTGGGTGTCTTAAACATTATAGGACACAGCACATCCAGCTGAGGATTGCTGATGCATCTGTGAAACAAGAAAAAATTCATTCTGGTATATAAGAGCTCAGCAGATACTTCCCTTGCACCTGCTTACCAATAGCCAGGGTATTTGCATCACGTAACTGCCTCATTATGCATTTAATGTATTCACTAAAATGCACTTCTAGGTATTGTATTGAAATTTCAGTTCCTATGAGTTACAGATTTCTGAACAACAGCCAATGGAAAACACAGGGTTAACCAGGGGATAAACTGTGCTGATAGTGTCTAAATATTTCAGGTGGACAACTGACAAGTTTAGTAGCAACTAAAGTTGATTGAGATTCTGCACATGCGCCACATAAATACAGCATGTGCTTACTAGGTTTTGATTCGGGGCCTTCCATGGCAGCAGGAAGTTTCAAACTTGCTTTAAACTACTTAACTGTGTTTGCCAAGAATCAGAATCCAGACTTGGAAAATTTACATCAAAGTTGTCCATAGCATTGGGTTTTTTCCTTCTACAGTGCTTGAGAGAAAGATGCTCCTTTTGTTTTGCAGAAGTCTAAGAAAAAAGTAGTTTCTAGTAGGGCCTTCCATTGAGATGTGCCAGTGATACTGGTGTAAAGGTCAGGCTTGCATAGATAGGACAAGAGTAATTTAGGTGTATGTTTTTCCCTATATGTTTAATCTCCTAGAATATACGGTATGTAGTATTGAGATTTTGGCAACAGAAGTTTGTTTTAGTTGCTGCTTTTTTTTTTGTAATTAAATAATAAACCAAAAGAACTTGACCAAAGATGTTCTGTACTTCAGAATTTTTAAAAAAGGTTTACATCTGGTCTCTTTGCTACAAATACACACCCTTGTTGAAGAGTATTTACTGCTGTTGTTTCCCTTATCTCCTGGTTTAATTGTTGCCAGTTGATATTTTCAGCCTTTGGTGCATTATGCAGAGAAGGTACCAGCAATGTGAGCCTTGGTTATGGCTAGGAACTGTCTGATAAAGAACAGATGAAACTTGTTTTAAAATGTTTCATTTTATCAGTCAGAAATAAAAGTGAGCACCTGCATAATGTGCTCTGGTGAGTACTATCAATTAAAGAGTTGTGAAGTGGATATTAGAAGATTATTTATAATTCTGTTATATAATGGCTTAGATGGACTGCACTGGAGAAATTAACATGACAGAGGGATGGAAATCATATTAGAATTTGGACGTACTTGAGAGTCGATGAAATTATATTAAAAAAATACCATTCAGAATAAACACTAATGACATGCCTTTTTATTGATGTTTAATTCAGAAAAGAAGTTAATGCCTGCCTTGAAAAGCAAAGAAGGACTGCTTTATGCTTAATAATTTGCTTAAACTGAATTTCAGACAGAAAATTAATTTGTTCTTAAGAACTAGAGGACTTTCTAGAAGGGAAAAAGTTATCGTATTAGCTTCTTTTTCTAAATACCAGTGCTCTTCAGAATGTTTGAAATCTGAGAACTGGTTGGTTGAATACAGTTTTGGAATTGCCCCTTGGTTTTTTGGAGCTATGGTTTCCTTCTGACTGTCCCAGGAAGGGCAAAGGCCAGTCAAGGTGTGGCCACACCCCTGGCATTGAAGAGTTGGCAGAGACCCCATAACCCTCAGATGGCACAAAACACCACAAAACACAGTTATCTGTAGTAGTCCCCAAAGCCCAGTGTTTGCCACAGTGAACTCTCCAAATATATGCAGCTTAACAAATGAAAGGTTTTAAGAGTGCTAACTTAGCCAATATCTGTGATTAGATTCTGTTCCTAAATCAAGTCAAGATTTCTTTGATGATTTTTTTTTTTCATGTAAAGATTTCCTGGCTACCTGCTTCACTGCAAAGAGCAGGGAGTTGGATAATTGTGATAAATTCTCCAGCTTCATGTGGTGGCTGTAAGTGAAGTTGAAAGATCTAAACTAAGATATAGGAGTGAAGAATAAATAAAAGAAGAAAACCAAATAATTCTTGGCCAGCTAAGGGTGTCTAGTTTTTATTACTTTGAAAATAATATTATTTAATTTTGGCAGGTGTGTGTATTCTTCTTAGGAAGCATTGGTGCTTTGTTAACCCCTCTAATGCAGCTTTCTTCAAAGCACAGGTGGCCTGGTCTCTGCAGTGAGCAGGCTGCCCAGAGCTGCCGGAGCCTGGACACAAACCCACAGGCTCCCATGCCCCACAGCAGTCACCGAGGGGTTCTTTCCAGAATTAAAATTATGGTTTAATGTCAAGCCAGGCATTTTGGTTGATTCAAAGCAAAGTATATTACTTTTGGGGAGGTACATAGCTCTTGTTTAATTCTTATTTTTCATTTAGATGTATGCTAAAATGAGAACAAGTTACCTTGAAACTGTCAGATTTTTATTTTCAAGTGTCATCTATTTTAACATTTGTTAAATATGCTTTTTTTTCTTTATTTGCCTTTGAGATCATACCACTCATTTAATTTTACCCAACTTCATTAGGAATTTTGACTTTTCCAAAACTTGCCTGGGAAGTGGGTATGCATTAATTTTTAAAGTAGTCCATTTTTGTATGTAAGCTGTTAAAACTTAATTTCTGATATGAAAATTGTCTAACAACACCAAAGTATATAATACTGAGCTTTTATTAAAATAGGAAGTATTTTATGATAATGAACCTGAAAGAGTCTTGTCAGCAGGGGGATTGCCAGATGATCTCTTCCAGTTGAGACTAATGAAACAGTTTATCTTGTGGTCTATTTAATAAGTGTGGCTGGTTTTCTGAGCACTGAATCATTCTGGAGATCTGAAGCATTTTCCATACAAATAATTTTCTTATTTGGCTTTATCCAAAACACTGTCTTGTTGAAAGACACTTCCCATTGACTTCAGTGCTTTGGAGTAGACTCCTGATGTGATGCTAAGTGCCAGTTCCTTTTCAAACAGTATGCAGAGGGATAGTCTTTTTGAATTCATTGTCTTTAATTCTCAATTTGTCTTTAATTATCAAAATGAACCAAAATATAGATGCTTTCCATTCATGGCTCCTATTTGAGAGGACTGCTCAGTAATTTGACATGAAAGCAGTTATAGAAACTGGCTCACATGTTTATTTGAATCATCTGCCTTCAAGGAGCTATCAAACAAGTTCGTAGCTGTGTTACAATGAGCCTCAAGTTCTAATTAGCAAAACTAACCTGACACACGCTTCCTCTTACTGGCTTTTAAGCCATTTTCTTTTGAATCTTTTGGAAATGCTGGAGAATGGGCCTGCAAGAATTAATAATGTTATTGCAGTGTGTCATCGTGGAGTTGTTTAAATGATGTGTGTGTTCCAACACCAACCTTTGAGGTTATTATTAAGTCCTGCCACAGCAGGAGCAAAAGTCAAGAAGCAATTATATGCATGATTAGTTTGTCAGTTTTCCAGAAGTTCTCTGGGCCACTGTTCGTCCTGCCTGGCTCGTTGAGATGAGGATTTAACACTGAGTTTTGGGCTGATAGCGTGTGTTGCTTCTTGAGCTAGGCTCCCCCCAGTCATCAGTGCTCAAAGAGCAAAGATAACAAAGTTGTGGAAAGCCAAATGTGCTCGAAGCCTCACTTGAAAAATTTGAAAGGAGCTGAATGTGTTATTTCTTAGAAGGTTAAATTGATCACCTGTAAGTTCTCAGGAGAAGGTCTCAAAACACTAATTATGAAAAATAGCTTCTCTTTAACCTGATGCAGGGCATAGAAAAAAATTTATTCAGGTTTACCTGAGCTACATTAACCAGGGTACTTCTGGCTTTTTACTTCTGCTCATGTCCTCAAAATAGGTGCTTTGTTCTGTTCTGAAAATGTGAACATAATCTACAATGGCCTTGATGAAAATGCTAAAGTAGGCCACCCATCTCCTGTGCAACCTTTGCATAGCAGACAATGAAGGAAACCAATCAAACCATAAAACATAATATTGCTAACTCTCCCCACCCGTGCACACACAGAATATAGGGACTACATGAGGAAATGCAGAGCCTTTCGTTTGTGGAACTGTGAATTTTCTGCATGCACATTCTTTTGCTATTTCATCGATTTATTTTCTAGGGTTGGTAGAAGGCCCCATTAAAAACCATGTCTTGAAACAGAATTTCTCTGGGCTCTTCCAGGCACAAGTTTTGTAGAGGTGGCAGTAAAATGAATTGTCTGCCTGGCTCAAAAATGAACTCTCACTCTTCAGTCCGGAAGCAAGGCAGGACAAACTCATAAACAGTTTTCCTCAGTGTTTGAGTTTTCCAACAACATAGGCAAATTGGGCTTCCAATATGTGAAAAGATGAATGTCTTGGTTTGATGCTGATGCTTCTTTAGATATCATTGCCATAATAAAGAATTAGAATATATGAATGCAAACAAACCACCAGAACAGACCCACATCTTTGTGGAGACCAGAATGGGCAGACTGAGCAGACCATCAGGCTGTTTAATTAAGTATGGGGAGCACGTCCCTGTATAAGCTATCTCCTGGGTTTCTCAGACTTTACAAGGTTTATTGACAATATTTATGGAACTGGAACTGTTCCCTGATGAAAAGGAAGACGGTAGGTTAACATTCTGCAAGTAGATCTGTCTTTATGATGATGATAAATTATTGCTCGTAGGCTGCAATGAAGATATTGTAATGTCCATCCTAATGGTTAGTGTAATGTTACTTATAAAGAAAATCAATAGATGTGTTTTAAAAAAATCAGGACATGATTATTTTTTTTTAAGCCACTAAAACTGGCCAAACTTGCTGAGTTGAACCATACGTCAACAAACAAATGCTTCTGATTCCAGCTATTGTTTTTAGTCTTTGAAAAATGGATGGTTTCATTACAGAATTTGTTGGGTCACCTTAAAAAAAATTCCCAGTTGATCCATAACACTGCAACTGATGGATTTACAACAAAATCCATATCCGTTATTTTACGTACATTTTGTTGCTTAAAAAGAATATCTTAATATAACAGCTGATACTTTTTAAATCCACATTGAAACAACTGTTGGATTTTTATACTGTTGTAAAACTCTTTGTAGGGTATTCATAGAAAATGTTTTATTAATTGCCATATGTTTATTGATTTCTCTTTCATGTTGGTTCTTTTGTTCTTTCTTTGTAGTGGCAAAAGATCTTTCTGCATCATCATTTGCAAGTTATCTAAAATGTCAAAGGTGTTCTTTTGAAGTTTATTATAGATCACATGCTGTACAGGCCTTGACTTTGGCATATTTACAAAAAAAAGTACATACTTTGAAAGCTCAGAAAGAGATTGGGGCTGCATTAGTTAAAAAAAGGAAGAATATTTTCCTACTCTTTCCTTTTTATTTTTTTTAATTTAAGAAGAATGTAAACAATTGTGTTAGGAAAACTGATGTGTCAGGTAATTATTGTTTTCTTTTGCCTATCTCACTGTATCTCACATTAGTATTGTAAAACAGATTGTAGGCAATCTAGGCTTAATCCTCCTGGCAGGTACATTACATTAACATCCGCAGGGTCCATCAGGAGACCAGAGAAACTAAGAGCGGGGAGAGAGGCAGCATTTACTGTGGTAGGACCATTCCCTTTTTCCAGCTGAGAATTTTAAAAAATTGGCACCATGTTCTAACCAAATGAACAAGGGCACGTGAAGTCAGTTTGTACAGCAGCAATGTCTTAATGAGATGGTGTTTCTGAGATGGGTAAGGTTGTGCTGCATTTCCTCTCCTCTGGCTGCTTACAAAGAGCTCCAAGCATTTGGATGTGGGAATGGAACAAGTGGCCCAATAAAATATAAAAAATAAAAAAGTTAATAGTGCTATTCACTGAGTTTTAAGCTAGCTATTGATGTCTAAGTCAGCAGATCTTTTCCTTTTGAAACCAGAAAGTAAGTGGTTTTTTTTTAAGCATAACCAGGAAAAACCTGTGCTTTGATCTAAAGGTGGTTCAAATGAGATCCACACAGAGTTAATGCCCAAGCATGTCAAGCTTCTTTTTTTTTTCCTTAGGAGAGAACCAAACTCTGCTACTTCAGTTGTCTGAAAATCTCCCTATGAAAGGCTTCTCGAGTGAACGGGCTGTGTTAAAGCACGCAGAGGTGCCGTCTGCTATCCCTGGTGCCTGCGAAGGTCGCAGAATGTGGGATATTATTTTTTTTAGTATTTTTCTTTCTTTTCTTATAATTGATGTTTAGAAACCTAATAAGCTTCAAGTGAAGGCTGTGCAGTGTGGGGTGTCTGCAGGGCTGTCAAAGGGACCCGAGGAGGAGGTTGGTTAATATGGGATGCTGACATACAGGAGCATGGGTACAGTGGCAGCAGGATTCCCACATCATTTACATTAATTGAGATCAAAGGAGTTACTCCCAATTTGCACTAACCTGAGATCAGTTAATCCATGCATGCTTAAAGGAGAGATATATTTTATACGGTAAAAGGAGGGAGCAGTGGCACCATGAGCACTTTTCTGGCTCATCTAAAGCCTCATTTTGTTGTTTTGTGCTCATCCTGCGGAAGAGTTTGGTTGAGATACTGTCCTGTTTAAGCAGCAGGGAATGCTTGTATTCCAAGTTACTGCCTTCTCAGATGGGAGAATTATAAGAGAAAAAAATCTGAATTCTTCTTGATGGTTTTCAATTGTAAAAAAATCCAAGCCACCCAGTGTTTTTAAGAGCATGTAGGATCTACAGACCCTGTTTCTGGGGAAAGTTTCTAGGGTGCTATTTACTTTGTATTTTCTTTCTAGAAATGTTGATAAGTGTGAAGCTAACTTCCCAGATTCCTGAGTGGCACTATTTCAGTTATGGGTCAGCTTCTTATATAAATAATATTTGTGAGACGATTGCACTGAAAGAGCATGTATATACTTTTGAACAGAAATAGGTGAAAATGGTGCTAAAAATCAAAGACAATTAACAGGATCATTAAGACAGATAGATTTTATGGCAGCCTATAGAGATGAAATATAAAACAAAATTACTGGCCTTTTGAATTCAAAAAGAGCTCTGGTAGGTGAAGATGAAGCAAAACTGGAACATCTGCACCTTGTAGGTAAGGTTAACATAATCAACATTTTACCATCCCAATGAAACAAAAAATTACCTTTGCCAGTTTTCATTCTGAGACACCAAATCTGCTTTATGCTCCCTGTTGTTTTCTTTCCATGTGCTTTGAGGGCAGAAGATACACCCTTTAATGAAAGGTAAAAAATCAGTTGAGATAAATTTGCTTAAGGTGAATAAACATGCTTTTACATTGAGGCTCTCTGCAGGTTCAGGAGGCAGAATTTTCTATTGAAAGCAGAACAGTGTTTCTAAAATCCGTGAGGGTGAAATTAACACCTGGAGGAAGGACAAGGCCCATGTGGGGTGTGCATCTCTTATGACCCTCTCTGGGGGTGCTTGGATGCCTGGATTTGTGCTTCCATTTCAAGAGAGGTTGAATTTGCCTCGAGAAATGAAATACAGCTCAAGTATGTCCATATACAGTTCTGTTCTGAGGTGCTGGCACCTGAATCTCATGGGAAACGAAGTAGTTTTTAGCTTTTAAAAATAGAAACAGAATAAAAGTTTGACCTATTTAAAAAGGATTCAATGAAAATACGAACAACTGTCATGTTGTATTAAATATTATTAGAGTATGGAATAAGGGAATTAAGGAACTGGGGAGTTTTTCTTCTACCCAACACAGATTTTTCCCAGTCATTTTGCAAGGATTTCATGAGGCAGATGCAGACGGGAAGCAGGCGAGGTTCAGGGGAGATTGAAGGGGAGTGTGACTTGGGGGAACACTGTTTCTGACCTCTACAAAAGCAAGTTGTGCATGGAGAGGACAGCAAGAGCAAAGGGTCCTGCACTGCCCACCTTCCCTGAGACTGTCGTTTTGATCTGCCCGGCCGCCTCGTGCAGTGCTCATCATCTCCAGGCGCTTTATGCCTCAGCCACACAGCAAACCCCATCTGCTCCATTTAATGATTTCTGTTTGATGAATTTTTCTGTATTCATAAAGGGAGATGCTGTCACAAGGGACAGCCTCAAGCACACCCACCCTTACAATCTTTATCAAGCTCCGAGCCATAATCATTCAGGCTCAGCTCCTAATATAGCACAAGCCCTGCAGAATTGGGGGTTCACTGGCAGCCGGCTTCTGATTCTTTCATAAACTGTAATTCTGATGCTGCAGGTTTAATTAAGTACGTGGCAGTTAATCAGCCACTGAAAACAGGGGCCTCCACTGGGGATTTACCTGAGTGAAAACAAACCAAACATGAAGGGGCTCCCTTGAAACTCTAGTACTTGTGCTTCTATGGTGAAATGGAAAGAAAGTTATCAAATAAAATCTGTTTGCTTGTGGCTGTACTGTGACAGCTTTGTTAGTCCTAACAGATGACAAGGATTATTCAATCAATATAGATTTACCTTGAGAGTTTTGCTGGTTTTAGGCACCTCCAGGAAAATGACAGCCATTAAATATGTACAAAGGCCAGTCCAGGGCCTGTGGCCTCTAGCTTTAAGCTGCTGCCTTTTCTGAGTTATGTCAGGATCAATTTTTTCTAATAGATATCACTTATCCTACATGATAATCAGGCTATCATAGTCCATTGATTACATGACAGCCTGATTTAGGTCTGGTCTAGAAGATAAGAAACACAGGGAAATCTCTTGCCTGTGCTGTCAGGGAATTAAATTCCTCTTTTGGAACTTTCCCCTGACGTTGTTTCCTACGTACAGAAGCCAAGCGAGCTGTGTTGACCAGTTACCCTCCCTCAGACACCACCCTCACTCCTTTGTGGAATTGCAGGGAACCAGAGCTGAAGACTTGGATCCAGCATGTTTTTGTCATCTGAATTGTGGAAAGGTAGTCTGAGACTGTAAGCACTGATTGCTGTTCCAGTACAAGATTTTGTTTAATTTTGAAGGCTCCACTGGACTTGAGAGCCATCGTATTTAAGAAGATCCCTGTTTTGGGGTGGGTCGGCTGAGCACTAAATGTGATAAAACAGAAGCGTGAAGTGTCATCTTCTTTATGTATGAGCCCAAATATCACATTTTTGTTTCTATTAACAATGTTTTCTTGAGATATTTTGATGCTAGTGCTACTGTGCATATTGTGGTGCTGGGGTTGAGGTTCCCGGTTTTATAAGGTATTCAAAAAGGCTGAAGGAAGGCATTTGTATTGGAAATGTCCAGAAAACCATTCCAGTGCTCTTTGCTGAATGAGAACTAAGTAGCTGGAGTCACACTGGGGAAAGCTGAGGAAACACCCTCCCTCATTTGTAAGGGATCCTTTAAACTGTCACCTAGGTGCTCCTACACCAGCTTTTGCTTCCCATAAGGGTTGGAATTAATCTCGTATATCTTCTTCTATGAACAATCTTCCCTCTTTAGGCCTGTGGATCCTACTGTAAGACTTAGAAAGGAGAAAAAAAGGGAGAAAATAGACCTGCCTGCTTATATTTCAGTATGCTACTGTTAAGGTTTGTAACTTATTGCTCATTCAGATTCCAAGCTAACAGTACAGTAATTTTGAGAGCAAAATAAAAAAATTTATATCCAGATGTGGTGTTGGAGTAGCTACCAGATCCATTAGTCATTATTGCTTTTTGCATACAGTCTGATCTTATAGTTCCTTCATCTTTCAATCTGTGCTTCTAAGCAAGAGTGTAAAAATTCTCAGTCTTTACTGACGATGTTATTATGACTATAGATCAAACATATATGGGAGTTTTGGGGTTTTTAAGTCATTTGTTTTCACCACAAAACAATTTGTAAACATAGCAGAGCTCTAATTTCAAGTAAGAGGGTGAGAAACTGATTTTACTATGTTAAAGAGCATACTGGTGTTCACAAGGGAACCTCTGATTTCTCTGTTAAGGCCCAGTTAGCTTTGTTTTCTGTAGCTCTTACAGTCTCTCGTTACATGTTTATTTTGAAATTTATAAAAGATCAAGGTGTTATAGATCACATCAGTGTATGGGAATAGATAAAACTGTGCTACATTGAACTTTACTAATATATAAATAGAAATACTAAAGAAAATGATACTACTATATGATCCAACTATCAAACAAATCAAATCTATGTTTCATGTGAGAAAATACAATGAAGTCCAAATATTATGGGGAAAAAAAGGCATTTTTGTTTCACTAAGGTGTACATGTTAAATAATCAAAGGATTCAACATGACAATATGGTTATAGATAGTTATCTTAAGTGCCTTCTGTGGTGAGGAACTGAAATTAAGAACTTGAACAAAACATGATACATGAAAGTGCAGGTTCTACAAACACTGGGTTGCTTATTAAAACTACTTTGATCCCTCGTTTCTTTGATATCCTAGGTCTTATAAAGAATTCACTTTCAGGGGTAAATATAGGTAGTTCAGAGAGACTTTATGACATACTGTACATACTGCTCTTTCAGAGACACTTTTTAATTACTTGAGGAAAAAAAATGCAGCAAGAGAAAAATGCTGATAGAGTCACTATCTGCTGATGTTAGTTTTTAACTGCTGATTATTTTGGTGTAACCTATTTGAATAATTCTCTTCTCAGAAGCAGGTCAGGCTTGAGAATCTGAACGTATCTCCTAACATTCCAGATTAGCAGGATGAGACATTGCTTCGCACAGCTGATGGGGTTTATGCTTGTCCCTAAAAAGATCACATATTTGCTTGCTTCTCAAATATTACCTAGGCACCTGCTGGAAAAGCTGGATTTTCTGCTGCTGTTCACTACCTTGGTCCCTGAGCAGGACTGCAGGGAATTCTCAGAGAAGAATCAATATTATTAGCATTTATTCTCCTTTTCTAATCATTTTGGGACCTGGTTTTCTGTCACTGAGGCCTGCGTGAGGCTGGAGGTATTTCCAATGGAAATATAAAATTCTGTTTTCAAACACACTGCTTCGTTTTTTGCCTTTGTTCTTTAAAACTACTGTCAGCAAATCCAGGGCAATGTTGTAGCTCCTGCACAGATTCTTGTGTTCTAGAAATGTGGATTTGGATCTGACTTTTGTGTTGAGGCTTTTCTGCATAACGGGCAGATGCTAAACCTGGTGCTGTGATGTGGGGCTGAGTGGTGGGACAGATCAAGTTCAGGTAATAGACTGTGGTCTCTTTGTAATGGATGACTGTACTGCAGGCCAAACCTTTATTTTATAAACTTCAGTGGGATAGACTTCTAGCAGCCCAAAAGCTTCAACATACCTTTTTACACCAAGGAATGTTAAAGGATGGCTTTTAATAAACCCCATTTCCCCAGTTTTGAATGCTATGTGGACAGACAGGTATGGCTTGTGTCAGTAGTGTAATGATTATCAGGTAACATAGAATTTGGATTTGAAATGAACCAGTGAAATAGAATCTTAATATGCCTTGGGTATTTAGGGGAAAGGGGCTCTTGTGTCATTTTGGTCAAATGAGCTCGAAAATGCAAGTAAAAAATGTAGGACCTGAAGCTGGGTGCTGAAAACACTTTGCCGTCAGACCCAATCTTTGATACAAAGTGCAGTCATATTTTGACCTGCATATTTTTGGCTTTAAGGTATGGTTGGGATTTTCTTGAGTCAAAAGAAAAGTACCAACCAAATGAAAATTGGGAATCTCTAGAATGTACTTAGGTGAAAATCCTGAACCACTTTTGTTAGATCAGGTCTGTTTCGTTCGTGACTTCTCTCTTTTTTTTTTTTTTTTTCAGCAAGCAACTTAAAACTAAAACCATAAAACAACTTCGTATTCCAGACAAAAGCATTTGTTAATGATGAAAATGTACTCTCACTGTCAGGCAGATAGGTACTGTCAAAAAAATTGCCACATGAGATGGTTCATTCTGAAAATGGGACTGTTGCACTGCTGAATGCTTTTTTCCCCCCTTTCAATATAGGTACCTTATTAAACTAGTATTTTTCTACCAGATTTTCCAGGGTTTTTTTTGGTTTTTTTTAATGAAAGAGGTTTAATTAACAGATGTCAAACAGAGTCTGGAAGGATGTTCATGTTTCCAAAACCCAAACAGATGCCTCAGTGCAGGTTCACTTGTGATTTCTTCACAAGGCAGAGCTCTGGTTCTTTTGCTCTAAATAATATTTTCCAGCTTTGAGCTGACAAGACTGGCAGCAGCAGAACCTGTGACACCCAAATGAGCAGCTCTAATTCACCAATTACACACAGGGGCATTTGGTGAAAGTGCAATTCTCCACACAACACTTGGTAAGCCAGGTGTCCCTATCAAATATCAGAGACTGCAGTGTCTTTGTGAAATGCCCTCACACGCAAGGGCATCTCTGTAGACTCCTCCCTGCAGATTATCCTTAGCCTTAATCCATACTTGAAAAATAAAATACAACTTCCACATAT
Organism: Edolisoma coerulescens; assembly: GCA_013397115.1. Lineage (NCBI taxonomy): Eukaryota > Metazoa > Chordata > Aves > Passeriformes > Campephagidae > Edolisoma > Edolisoma coerulescens. The sequence continues at coordinate 128,567 of VWZW01003082.1, read as the reverse complement.
TTCTTGGGTCTCCTTATGTTTCTCCTTATGTTATAGATCATGCTGCCTTTCATTAATTAATTACCTGTCCAATAAACTGTTGCATTTAATTGATCTATTAAGGTAAAGGGTGACTATGACTCGGCTTAGTAATATTTTGAAATCCATGGCAAGATATTTGTCAGTTTTGTGAATCTGCAAAGCACTTCTGTGATCAATTCATATTATCTAATGCAATTTCTATAATAATTTAAATTTCTGATTTTCATACCCAAGGTCTTTAAAACTAATTAATGAATGTCCTTTTGGAGATTATTTTTAGATTTATATTAACATTGTGTATTTTTTATGTTATGGTTCTTGGAAGACTACTATTAAACAGGTGTCTGTGTTCCCTCCTTAAATCTTCCAATGTTTTTGTGGATAGCAGATTATGGACAGCTAGAAAAAAGGAGAGTTTTGAACCAAGAAGAGGATTTTTTTATTTTTAAATTATAAACTCTACTTTCTGTCTTCAATATCTCATTGTGATCAAGAATTTAAGATCTCCCTTTGAAAGACTTTTATATTAATAAACCATTTCAGACATGTTTAACCACCTCACATATAATAGAATGCCTTCAGACACAGAAGACATAAAAGTAATGTAGTTTTCCTTGAGTTGTTATATCATTGTTAGAGTCCGTAAGTTCCACATTAATTGAGACTCAAAAAAGCACATAATTTTTCATTTCCAGGCAGAGGGGAACCAAAACAACCTGCCTGGAAATGCAGTCCTGTTTGGGGTAGTCTTTGGAGTGTGCTTCACTCTCTTTTTCCCCTCTTTTATTTAAGTGACTTAGATCAAACATTCAAGCACCGTCTGTAACTAATATTGTTTCCTGGCCTAAACAGATAATTGCCCTTCTGGATGTATAAAAGATGTCTCATGGAGCAAAGTGAAATATCATTAATAAAGGAGAATGATTTACTCACGAATTCTTCAAGAAGTAAGATTAATAAGCTATCCCCTGGTGTTAGATATAATCTTCAGATCTCTCTTCACTGCATGACTTATTTTTGCAACAACTGCACTATTCAATCATTAATCATTACACTCGGTGAGCAGTTTATCTGTGCTAATGTGCATGCTGTACACAAACAACAACTCTCTCTTACACTTGAAGAACGAGGAGGAGGAAAAGCAGGCGCTACAGTGTGATGCGAATGAAATAAAATGAGGCTGCCATATGATACATACATTTTCATTCCAGATATAGCAACTTCAGTTAGAAGCTATCTCTTTCCTAATAAGAGCAAGATTGCATTTCAATGTGGAGTAATGGTTGTAAGGGAGAAATCGTGTGTGGGCCTTAAAAATACATCTGTTGTCTCACCTGTTCTTGTGAGAGTAAAGGAGACAGAGCTTTGGCTCTTACCAGTGTGCCAGTAAGGTAACCTGCATTCCCCAGAGCAGTTCAGCTATGTTAGCACTGAACTCCATGTGGGCTAATTTATCTTGAATTTAAACTACTTTTATATGGTACAAGGCTGAGCATACACCACTCCAGAGATGAACTGGAGAGGGGATGAGAACTGCTTTGTTTAGCAGTTGTTGGATGATTTTTGGAGCCTGCATGAACCCTGTGGGTGTTGGCAGTCTCTGTAAGCAGGGGTTCATATCAGGTCCCTCTTCGGTTTTATTACTAAAAATGATATGGCAGTAAAGTAAGAATTTTACATACCAGAGGGTTTTGTCATAAGTAATAGAGCTTAACTCCATTAGCAGTGACAGAATAGTGCAAACCACCCAGTCCAGTTTGGAGTTTGTCTTCCAGCAAATTCCTCTCACTTTTGCTTCACCTTTAAAAAACTGGCTTACCAGACAGCTAATGAAATAGGGAGTAAAACTGTCATCAAAGAGGAGACTCCTAAGTTCAAGATATAATATTTCTGATATACCTATTTCTGATATACCTGGACCTATAATTATAATAAAATAATAGAGATTATTAGCTTCATACAATCTGACAGAAATGTGAAATTCATCTCTTATTTTAAAATCCAATAAGTTTTCATATACAAATATCTACCACTACTCCAGATACACAAATCAGTTTAATTTGTTCCTTTTAAGGACTAGAAATGAAAATTTCTATTATACTTCTGTTTTCTTACTGTGGATGCTGAAAGCCACCTGACAATTCAGTTACAGCTGTGTAGCTGAATAAAATGCTCATGACTAGGAGTTCATTGTGTTCTCTAACAAAAAAGCAGTGGAGGGAGAATGGAGCAGAGAAGCCCCAGTCAAGTCTCTAGAGTAAGCCGGCTGCTCTCCAGGTAATCCTGCATCTGCAATGAGTGGAGAGTAGTGTGGGATGAGATGAATCCTATGTGGGCAAGGCCAATAAATTAAAAAAGAAGAGTGGAGGAAATGTCAAGTTTAGTTTGGCTCTCCTCTGCCCCTGTGTAAGGTTTTTGGTGAGCGAAAGAGCTCAAGACTTCTCTAATGGAAAAAGATGGTCTGAGGAAAAGTGAAAACACATGGTTTTAAGTGATTGTTAGCATTTTAGAGAGATAGCATAAAATAGGGAGGGGGACAATTAAACATAGGAAATAGCTGTTGCATTTCCACATCACATTATTTTGAAGTAATTGAAAATGTTCCATTGATCTTGTTTTTTTTTTCCAGTGGAAAACTTATTCAAAAGCATTTTTTTGAAGCCAATATCTATTTATCGGGAATCTTTCCTAATGACTGGATATTGCTTAGGAACTGGAAAGGAAATTTAATAATATTTCTTGCCATAAATGCCAGGCTCACCTCTCATGAAGAATCTCCAAGTGCTTTATAAATATTCATTAATACAGAAGTAGAGTAGCATTCTCATTGTGGAGTTAAAGCACAAGGCATGGTGTGTAAGTAAATCTGTACTGGCTCTGGGGAAAACCTTCTTGTCTATGCTAAGGTCCCACAGATGAAGGATTTTAAGCTATTTTTTATCCACTGGCTTTTGGTGAGGGCATGCCCAGCCTCCCATTGGTTTGGAGGGCTGCTCGGTCACCTGCGAGTCCTTCAGATCCAGCTCGCTTGCTGCACGCGAGCGTTGCTTTGTGCTGTGTCAGAAGGGCTCTGTGAGCCAAAACCCTCTGCAAAACCACTATTCCCTTCTGGCCTCGCCTGCTGCTGGAGGGACAGGGCAGGAATCAAAGCTTAGGTTTCTGATTTATCTTGTGTGGCTGCAGTTCTGAGCTGGGAAATGCCTGCCTATGTCAGCCATTATGACTTCTGCTGTCTAATTAAATGAGAGAGTATCCTTTCTCTCTTTCCTTGATGTCATCATTTGAGAGGTTTTTCTTACTGGCTAAATGCCTTAGGGAGTTTTAACTGAGCATGCTTAATTATTCTGGAAAGAGCTGACTCCTTCCTGGTGAGCTACCTGACCCCAATAGCAAGGTACTGAGCAAAGTGAAAAATGGTCACAGCATCTCCATTTTCAGTAGGAGCGGTGGCACCGGCTGCTTCTCCCTTCTGGTGGATGTGATTGTCTTATAATTGTCATATTATGTGTTTGTCCGGCTTCTACCAACACCCACCCAAAAAGTGTGATAATTAAATGTGCACTGCAGCTATTGAATGACTTCCCAGTTACAGAGGAACGTGCCCTAGTTTGGATGAAGGGCCACATTCAGATCTGTCAGGTTTATGGCGGGTTCCCACAGCAGTACCAAATCCCTGTTTGTGAACGAGAGAATCCTAGTTTGTTTCATATTTACAAACCACACTGTCATTACCACTGATGCAGTATCAGCTATGATAATTATCACTGTGCCTTCAGCTTCAACAGAGCAGACATTTGTCTGATCCACGTGGAGGGTTGCCAAGTTGGCTTGTGGTATACTTGCTGAAATTAGATGGCTTTTTTCAGCTTGGATTGCACCAACACCCACTCATGTTAACTGTGAAGGAATTAGTGTGGTTAAAATGACATTTCTTATGTTGTCTTATGAAATTTGAGTTCTGAATTATGAATTACAGTAATATGACTTCTGTTCCATTTAGTGACTTGGTGGAATGTAGCATTAAGATATTTTGACCTTTTTTGGCAATTGTAACTTGGAGAAGGTGGTAGCTGTAGATAAAATTAGAGGATACTCTCATGTTAACAAAACTAAGGTTGCAAAGTTTGGTTTTACAAAGTAAACTTTTGCTCTTCCAAGCTGCCTGGTGGTCTGCTCTAGTTTGTGGTTTTTTCCAATACACTACCTAAAAATCCTTTCCCTTAATTTGCCTTGAGAAAACCTTCTTTAAGAAGAATTTTTCCTGTGGATTAATCTTTATTCATTTGGAGAAAATAGAATCTAGCTGATATTCAGAAGAGCACTTTTCTCTAACAGGATTAGCTCATGTCCACATGTAGCAATAGTAATGTTTTCAAGAGTGTTTAGCACTGTCCTCTTTCTTCCAACTGCAGATTCATGGGTGTTTTTACCAGTGGTTTTTGTGGGAGGAGGATTAAGCCAACGCTTCTGAAAATCCCAATTGGGACATTTTTCTGTGTAATAGTCCAGGCCTGAGCAACATGGAGAAATCAAGACGTCTGTTTCCTCTGTATAATTGAGAATACCTCTCAGGAGCCAGAGAGGCAGATGGGAGAAAAAAATAAATCCTGGTTGTGTGAAATCTAGTGAAATAAGTTTGTTGGTCAATAATTCTGGAAAGATAGCTTTATTTTTCTAAGTCAAGGCAGAAAATAGATGTTAGGAGTTGCCTTTCCCAACCCAGTCACTGGAGGAGGTCTTACAGCTCCCTGCTACCAAGCGTGGAATCTCGGGTAGAGTAAATGCACGCACTGGCTTGACCTCATGAGTTTCTTTTATGGTTCATTTTCATCACTGTCCTTTATGCTGGTCTCTGTGGGATGCTGAAGCTGACCTAGCCTAAGCAGCAGAAGAAGGGCAGGGTGTCCCTTGTGGGGCTGTTACTGCTGCAGCTGAGCAAAGGCCCTTAATGATTCCAGTAGATTCGCCTGGGCTTTACTGTGGGAGAAAAATTCACCCTGCAAATAAAGAGCAATGGCCGGTGCAGCTCACAGGGATACACTGAGCAACTTAATTGTGTTCAGCACAAGTTCAAGCAGTATCTGTAGGTAACATATGTGACTTCGGAGCCAGAGGTTCAGAAAAGTGGGTTTTATATTTTGGTAGACTATAAACTTGCAGATGATAGCAGGCATTAATCTAGTTAACACTAAAAGCAAGTTCATCAGTTATCCCATGGAAAATGCAGTTGTGTTCTATAGTTGACATCAATCACTGGAACGGATCAATGTTTTTCAATAAGAAAATGAACAAAGATATCATTTCTTGCCAAAAGGATATTTCTACTGGAAATGGCGGTTACTGGCAACCTTTTTGTTTTCATTGAAAACTCCAAGACTGAAAATTCTTGATTTCCAGCCTGTCAGTTAAAACACAAAAACTTCTATAAAAAACCTTTAGTGAAAGCATTGTTCTCATAAATCTTTTTTATGAGAACTAAAAACATTTCCTGCTCAACTTAGCGGTTTTTAAATTTAGAATTTTTACCCATACTTTGCTCCTAGGTAGGCTGTGCCCTGCTGTCACTGAAGCACTGTGACACGGGTGCCTGTTCCAGGACATGCCATGTTGACGATGCCAGATTGCCAACACGAATGTTTAGAAAGTGCAGGAGGACAAATTCAGATTCAGTTGTGTGAAACTTCCGTGAGTTAACTTCACTGTTGTTTCTCTGAATTCATGGAGTGTAACGGGCCATGAATCGGTAATTTTCATTCACAAAAGAACTTGTTGTATATATTCAGGTCCTCCTAACAGTGCTGTAAGCAGCATTGCCTATTAAGCTTTCTAAACTATTTAAACTAGGTCAGAGTGAGGGAAAACTGTACCAACATTATGATTAAAAGGCACCAGTATAACGATCCTAGATAGCATTGTTGTCTTTGTTCCCATGAGTCACTGCCTAACAATATGGTTATTTTAGCTCTGTGACTTCTTCAAAAAGAAGAGCTTTGCCCACATCTTTACCAAAAAAAAATTATCAGCTCTCTCTTTCCCCTTTCCTACTAGATTATATGCTGTTGCTGGTTTGCTGGAAAATAATTGTGCACATTTTAATTTTAGTCTGTCTCTTTTGCCCCTTATTTGAATTACTAATGTCCCTTCCGTTTCCTTGTAAGGGTCTCTGTGTTGGCTGGTTAGGACTGCATCTTTACCAAATACAAAATAGTAGCTCCCTGAAATGCTGCCAGGAAAATGTTTGCCAGGTTTATTTTTTTTTCATTGGGTTGATTTTTGCACCTCTTTTTTCTAGTGGAGGAAGGGAGTAAATGAAGCACCCAAGATTTTATGTTATTTGGCCCTAATCAGTTTTCATAACAATGAAAGAGTCCCTATTGCATGAATATTAAATTTTGATGAAGCTTTTTTTTTCTGAGGCTGTAGATTTAAGACAGCATGGTAACCAGAACTCCTCTGCTCTGTGTCAGCTCTCTGTGAGAGACTGAATATTATAATTTCTATATTTGCTGCTCAGATGTCATTTAATATTAATATGCAAAATACTCATTCCCTTTAAAAATAATGTTCTTATTGTATGATTTATTTGATGTGGAGCTCAGAGTTTTGTCTTTTCTCACATAAAATAAAGCACCTTTCAGAGGGAGATGATCTGTTTCTTCCCTTACGTGTGGCACAAAATGTCAACATTCTTCCTGTCATTCGCAGACTCAGTGAACGGTGAAGCAAACATCAGGCACTGCTTGTGTTAAGAGCAGTGGGGAACTACTGAGTTTTTGTTTTCAGAAATGTGCACCATGAATCTGAAATGTTCAAGGATTTGCAGGCACTGAAAAAATTTCTTATTCGTCCTCCTGTGACTCCTGAATTCTTAAACTTTGATCTGTAATTTTTGCCCCTCAAATTTGGATCTTTTGGTAGTAGTCCTTGCACTTGCTAAAAAATACAGGGTCAGACTACTGGCATTATTCCTACATTCAGCTCATCATTTCTCACATAGTGGCTCTAGACAGAACTTGCCTTTTATATGCTTCAAATCTCTGGGTCTAATCCTATAAACACTTACATACTACACTGCTTAATTTTAACCATCCACATGATACCATGATGGATTTGATGAAACTGCTTACATAAACACTGGAATGTATATATAAATGGTAACATTACATGTCACCCTGCTCTACTAAACCTAGTGCAAAAATCTCATCCCCTTCATGAAGAAACAAGTTCTTGTCTAAAAACACATACGCAATTTAAGCTTCCCTGGGAACTGATTTCATTTAGGGCACTGCTTTTCCTGTGGGACCTAAGTAAAGCACACTGAAATCGGCTGAGGGCCTGGCAAGAGTGCGCAACTCTGGACTAATGTTGAATATTTGGGAAAAGTGGGTTTATGGAGGAATTTGAAGGACGAGATTGTAATAAAACACAAAGGCACTGTCAATTATAAGAATTTGAATCTAGAGAAATTACCTGAATCACAGCCCTGCTAAAAGGAGCACTGGGACTCAGTGAGAGTTGAGCATCTTCCCAAAGTTTGGGATTATTTGGGAAGTTCTCCCTGTGTTTGAAATCCAGAACTTGTTACCTGTTAATAATAGTATTAACTATATATCATATTCATATACATTTTGGAGGTTTTCCATGTTCTTCTTGAAGTTTGGAAACCAGAACTGGACAGATTTTCCTAATAATTCCTATCAGCATTATGCATAGAAGCATTATTTCAAGTGCACTTTCATCCTTTATTTTCATCCTTTCATCCGTGATGCCTCTTACTGGATTTGAACAAGATCCAGTTGACCATGCAAGGAAGACTTGTAATATTAGACTTTGTAACTATTAATGTTCTTATTCATAAAAGCCACTTTGCGATTTACAGGTTAGTTACCTGAAATTTTGGCCGTTTTCCCTAATGTTGATGAATCAGGTTCTCCTAAGTGAGTTCAGGGCTTAATCAGCAGTGTGAGTGCAAGCTGTCTGGGTAATTATCTAAGGTCCAGTATGTCACATCAAGTGACATAGTGTGACAAGTGACAAATATGTCAAAGTCTTAGCCGGGTAAAACAGTTCCAGTTTTTGTTTTCTACTGTGATTTGCTCTATTTGTGAGGCTTTATGAGAAGGCTGTGAGCCACTTAAGTTACATTCTGAAGGAGAAGTTAGAAGCAAGTCAATGAAGAGAAGTAAAATTGAGAAACGAAGCCAGCAGTGTGATAGAGTTGTCATGGGAAGCTCCTGTTTCTCAGAGAGGTAGAAAGTTTGAATTAGGGTATAAGGAGAAATAAATGGAAAGAAGTAGAGAAGGACTGAACTGGAAGGGAAGGAGGAAAAGAGAAGCAGCAAAGCAAGCCTAAAGTGGTCAAGATGAAGAGTCATTTTACACTTGACACTGCTGTCTACAAGTGGCTGACTGAATCCAGCACAGAAGTGGTTCATTTAAACAGCAAAGTGCTGTGGCTGGGCAGGTCCTGCTGAAGGAGCAGACTTAGTCTAGCACAGGTATTGGAAAACAAGAAAGGTGCTTTAGCCTTTCCCATCTCTGATTGAAACTGCTCATTGTGGCACATATTCCCAGTGCACATGGTCAGGTTGCATAGCTGGGTAGCCATCCTACGTTTAAAACAGCTTTGTGTCCGGTCCCGTTAGCTCATAATGACTGTGAGCCTCTTCCTAGACCCAAAATACTACCTCCACCTGTTATTACAGCAGCTGCTTTGGCACCATGCCCAGGAACTGCTCTTCATCCCACGTGGGGAAATGCAGGGAAGGGAGAAAGTTGGTGGGGGCAGCACAAGGTAGAGCCCAAAGAAGGGCAGTGAAGCTGGTGAAGGGTTTAGAGGCACAAGTCTTTTGAGGAGCGCCTGAGGTACCTGAGGTTGTTTAGCCTGGAGAAAAGGAGGCTCAGGGTGACTTTGTTGCTCTCTACAGCTACCTGAAAGGAGGGTATAGCAAGGTGGGGGTCGGTCTCTCCTCCCAGGTAACAAGTGACAGGATAAGAGAAAATAGACTTAAGTTGTGCCAGAGGAGGTTTAGATTGGAGGTTAGGACAAAAGAGTTGTCCAGCATGTAGGCGAGGCACTTGGGGACTTGAGTTAGTGGTGGACTTGGCAGTGCTGGGCCTTTTCCAAGCTAGATACTTCTAAAAGGAATGCCCTCTGGCTTCCTGAAGGTCCTTGCTATGGCTGACATGCCTTTTTTAATAATCATAATGTGAAAAAATTGTCTGTTAATTGCTTTTGATTACAAAAGCAATTAGGGTGAAAGGGAACATGATTCTCTGTATGTGCAGTTGGGGAGCAGAACTACCGGAAGATAAACATCCGGCCCTTCAGAGGAAATTTGTGGCAAATCCAAGAATTGAACACAAGTCCTAAGTCCCTTGTTGCTGCTTTAGCCACAAGAATCCTGTCATTTTACAGATATACTCTAAACACATAATGATAGATGTTTATTTTAAATTCCAAAGAATCCGTCATTGAGAGACCTCATTGTCCTTGGCAAATATTTAGGGATCCTAAATACTCCTTAGGAATTTCTGGCCTAAGGGAGACTCAGTTCTGTAAATTCAGTGTCCTAATCATGTATTCTTAATTTTTTTTTGCACATCAGAAGTCTTACAAGTACATGATTGTGTGAAGCCTTTTAGATTTGTGTGTCTGATCCTGGTATCTGACTGCACTAGTTAGGTGTGCATGACTGCACTCCAAAAGTGCAGACAAAATCATCTCCACTCCTTTCTCTGACCCTACAAGGAAAGCTACTAATTTTGTAGCTTAGTTCAGTTTCCTCCAAATTAAATCAGTGAGATAAGGATCTGTACAAGCAAATTACTCTCCCCATGCTATATGGTGTTATAAGTCAAAAGTAATTAAAAATCACATTTTCTTGCACTTAGTAAGCCTTAGTATCAAACTGTAGTATGACAGAAAAGTCTGGAATTTGGATCTGAGCTTGCCTGCATAAATGGGATAAGTCTGCTCTTCCTAGAGACAGCTGTGTTCTGTTCATGTTCCAGTTAAAGCTGATCTGTTACCCTCCTCTACTTTGTGTTGATGAGTCTGCACTTGGAATAGTGAGTCCAGTTGCATCCCTTTTCTGTCCCCTCATCCCGTTCCCGTTCAGGAGTGATGTGGAGGAATTGTAGAGGACTTCAATGATGGTCCAGAGCCTGGAACACTCGGCCTGCAAGAAAGAACTGAGGAAGCTTGTCTTGTTTAGTTCTAGGTAAGAGACTAAAGGGTATCGAACAGCAGCTTGCAGTGACTGAAAGGGTGGTTACAAGGGTAACAGAGACAGTGTCTTCACAGTACTGGCACAAACCATACAAGGGGTAATAGTTGAAAACAGTAGGAAATGGGAGGTTCTGGTTGGCAAATAGGAAACAAATTTCTCTAGGAGGGCAGTACAGGAGGGGGACAAAGTTATGGCCAACTTGGTTGAGTGGGAGGTTGGACTCGAGACCTCCAGAGGTCTCTTCCACCCGACATCTCTTTGATTCTGTTACAGAGCATGAATATTCAGTTAATTGACTGTTTTTTCTAATTTATATTCTGAGTTTTTAGTGTGATTTTGCTTAAGGCCAGATTCCACTGCTTCTATGTTAAGAAGTAATTTTAATCCCTTGTAATCAATAGGACTATTTTTGGCACAAAGTTCTGGATTGCAAAATCCACAGATATCTGTATTGCAAATCCTAAAGGGGATTGATTTCTTTCTTTCGTCCTTTTTTCTTTCTTTCTTTTTGTCTTTTTGTAAAACACTGGACTTGCTTAATGAATAAGCAATGAATGTAGCAAATAAGAAAATTACTGAAGTTGAAGGAGCTTGATGAAACTTGAATACATCTCATCTTTTAAAATTCATGTACTGCTTGCTTTTCTTTGAACACATAGTATGTTTCTCTGAGAAAGTGATATTTGTGTGTATGCGATTAATCTTCTCTTAACCCATTCTTGTGACCTTTTACTTAAGTAACCTGATTGAAATCTCACTTTGTTAACTTTAATTGACATTGAAAGAAAATTTATTTTTCCAGAAGCCAGGCAGATCAATATGAATTTGCACTCTGCTAATTTTGCTTCCTGGACTTGTCTTGAAAACTCTAAGAATGTGATAGAAAACATTGAGTCTCTGTTGTTACTCTACATTTGCTGTGTTAGTGGATTGTCCAAAACATTTCAAAATGAACTGCAAAATGATAGTGTAGCCATTAGAGATGAAAGCAGCCCTTTAAAATACTTCACTCTTTGCTGAAGAGAAGTGTGCACTCCTCCTTTTGTGCTTGATTCAGAATTAAAAGTTTGGACTGTAATTATTACTTCAGACATTTTAGGCTGTCCAATAAAGTCATTGATCTAATTAAACCAGGGGGTAAATTACAGCTTTCAGCACCTAGATCTCCCAATATATAAGGTGGTGTTAAGTGCACCTTCAAAAGCAAAAATAAATAAGTTAATAGCAAATCTAAAGGGATCAGTTCTATCATGGTTTAATTTGACAGTAGAAATTATGGCCAGAAAGAGCACCATGTCCTTAAAAATAGCAAGGTCCATTTTTTTTCCTGAAAGGATAACGTTTGGTTAAATAGTGTGGTCTGACATTAGGTTTCATTAGGTGTAAATGACATTGCAGAGCCTCAGGCTTTAAAGTGGCTTGAAGAGGTACAGGAAGGGTATTTTTCTTTCACCTGTCACCACTTATTTTCCTGAGCTACTGGCCAGTAGCCTGGCATTTTCAGCTAATGGGAATTAAATAATACAGCTGTAATACAAATGTTGTTTGTTGTTGCTTGATCTTATGTGGCAGTCATTAAAGTTTAAATAAAAATCTGGAAAGAGAGCCACATAATGGTTAAGGACCCTCAGCTAACTTTGGATTTTTATGGCCTTCTCATTATAGCTATTATACACTAACACAACCACTAATGAAAGGCTTGGAAACTTTGCGTGGGATGAGGCTCATTTCAGGCAGGAGGAGGAAGTGACCGTCTGCTCGGAAATAGCCGTGTGTGCCAGCCCCGCACAGACCCCGCCTGTGTCTCTGCTTACTTTTCTAAATTAATTTACAGCGAGATTCATCTCGGCTTTGTGCTGGGCTGCTGAAGAGGCCACCCTTGTTACCAGCGGGAAGCCCAGCCAGGCCCAGGCTGCCCTCCGGGACAGACCCCAGTCTTCGCACACACGTCCCAGCCCTCCAGGGCACTCACCTCTCCCCCAGGGCAGAGCTTGGCCTGGGAATGGGTATTTCCAATGCCAAAGGCTTGTAGAGTTCCTAGCTAAATCCTTTCTAGCAAGAGGTGCTGTTTTTATGGTAATGTGCTCTCAATTACATCGTTGATGTAATTTCTGTGTTAGTTTTTAGTATTTCTTTCCTGCAAAAAAAATTTGCTCAATCTAATACCTTTTGATTCTCATAGTTCAATTTATTTGCTCACTTTATGAAAATTGTACATCCTAGAGATAACAATTGTTGCTATTCCTGGTGAGAAATTTTCTGTGCTTCCCATAAGAAAGCAATTTCAATTCTAGCAAGACATTGTACAATTTGTTTCTGACTGCAGTGGTAGTAAAATAAATCTTCTCAGAAGTAGTAACGGGGGGATTTTTAGCATCTCTTTCTGGGTGCCTTCTTTTTTTTTTTTTTTTTTGCACCCCAGGATGCTCTCTGAGGCTTACACTGCTGCCTTCCATGGGCCTGCTTCTTTGTGCCTCCATCTTCCCATCTGTCAGAGAGGCATTGCAGTGCCTACCTCCCCAGTTAAGTACTTTGAAGATTATTGATGTTGCAGCAAAGCTTTTATATGAGCATTTGATTCTAATATTTCTTCCTTCCACAGTATGTTTTATTCAGGCCAAACTCCTACCCACTCTCCTTACAGCTAATGGAGAAGAGAACCTTTTATCGTGGCTGCTCCCCATTGCGGTCTGAGAGGTCTGTTTTGATATGTCAGCACAAGGAACTTTTCTTTTTATAATTACAGATTTTGTCAACCATTTTGACTACTAATCGAGCTGCAGTATGGATTATTGCCTTATTAGTAACACGAGCAGTTCTCCAAAACACACAGCCTGAGGCAGAGCCTCATTATGGAAGACTTCAGGCCGGTTTATTTAGCAAAGCTGTAAGGAACTGGAAATAAGATCTTATACTGGGAAATGTTGAGTAACCTTAAGTATAGGCATAAAGCCCTGCTTCCCTTAGGGACGCACCCTATCCATAGGAGTTTTGCTGTTCATGTAACTGGTTATGTTAGGAGAGAATCCACTGGCTGGTGTTAAACCAACGAACAAGGCAGCCCTAGGGTCAGCCAGCATGTTTAGGAAAAGGACTATGAGGTATTTCTCCTAAAACCTGCTTTCTGAGGAAGACACTTGCCTCAAGAGGAAAGAGAAAAGTGGTCAGTGACATAATTTGAATGCAAAATTAAAGACTACTGCTGAACATTAAAATATTTCTTCTAGTTCCTCAGGGATTTTGCATGGAATTCACTGCGCTCAGTGTGAATGGCAGAGGGACTATATTTATACTCGGTAAATTGGCTGGATGGGCTCCTGGGATTTGAATTGTTTAACACAGAAAGCTCTTGATTTGAGGATATTTTGTAGCGTCCAGTGGCAAGATCCACCCACAGCCTCTCAAGGGATGTATACAAAAGGATATGTCTAATTTTGCATCATGAGTAGCTGTAGAAGAATACAAGCCAAGCGTTCAAGCTGCATGATTTAAAGAGCATTAAAAAAACATGAGATATAAATTAAAATTATGAGAATAAAATTCTTTTCTTAGAAGCACACAGTATTTGACTCAATATTTTGATTGGTACTTCCTTCCTCCCTTCCTGGAGTAATTCTGTTCAGGTCACTGAAACTTTTTTGAATTATCTTGATTTTAGTAAACATTTTCAGAGGAAAGAAAATTGAATGCCACTTCCACCCTTCCAAATGAAATATTATGATTTCTTCAGAATTCCTTAATTCAATGACATTTTTTTCATTTTCATTTCAACATTATTTTTACCTAAAATATTTTTAAAGATACCTGTGTTTTAAAAATGTAAGTATTAATTTATTACATATATAATTAAGGCAGCAGATGAAATATTTTGCTGTATCTAAAATATTTGTATATTTACTGCAAATACTTTATTTTTATTCAAATAAAAGTAGAAAACTTTTTGATTCTTCTCTGCCTAAGAACTGGCATAACTAATACAGCTTTGATCCTGATCACTAGTGTGTCAGTTTGATTCCCCAAATTTAGTAGCCTTCAAATTGCATCAATAGCACCACAGCATAGTTATATTTCAGACTTTCTAGGCACCAGGAGGAAGCGCATGTACCTTTAAATGTCTTCCTCTGAATTTAGCCAGAAATGAATCTTAGTTTTGCATATTTATTTGAATACCTGGGCAGGATTTTGTTTTCATGAAAATGTTGCCTGTAACTAAGGCACAAACAAATATTAAGCCACTTTGTTGTTCGTCTACTCTAAATGAAAGTGTTGCATTGGTATAAAATCACTCTTGAAGTATTTTTTATCTTATGAAAATGTTTCCAAGCAGAAATACTTCAAAAGCACATTTTTCATCCACTAAAGAAAATATTCTCAAAATGAAGGACTTTTAAACGGGAATGGTAGCAGGTAACGGAAACAACCCTATTAAAAGAACTAAAGAGAAAATAGTCCAGAAACAGTCTTGTTCTGTTAGACTCATCATTCGCTGTGAAAGTCAGCTGAGTTTTGAATGCCTGAAAATGCAAGTGGCAGAGGGCTGTAGGCTGGGAGGGGGATTCAGGGGGATTCAGGGGATTCAGCTTCAGGTGCTTTGAAGGAGACAAGGGTTCAGGGTGGCTTTCTTCGAACTCAAACCCATCAAGGCTGTCCCGTAGCTGACTCCTGAGCAGAGAGGCAAGTCCCACTAACTGTGGTGTGAAAACTAGGTCCAGCCTGTTTGTCTTTGGAGCAAGGACCAAACAGAATAAAGAAGGGGAAGGAGAGTGATGGAATGGATTTACAGTCTGTATTCTGTCTTCAGTAATTAAGGTTCCTTTTAAAAAGAGACTTCTTTTTCCTTCTTTGCCTTCATTGCTGTCACTATTGACTTTTGGTTCACAGTTTTATGGTCATGTTGCTGTTTCTCCTTCCTATAAGGACTGCCAGACTGTCCAGAGCAGTACCTTGTTTCCAGCCTTGTACGGCAGTCAATCCCCAGGAAGAGGCTGAGATGTAGGACACAGACACAGCAGTGCTTCTCCTAACATGTTCTGTGGGTTTCAGATAATAGTGGTTAGTGATCATCCGCTGATGAACCTTTATCCTGCATGGATTTCTCTAATCCTGCTTTGAACCTGGTAATACTCCTGGCCTCTACAGTATCCTCAGGCAACAAGTCTCACATGCTAATTGTATATGGGGCAGTGTTTGAACTGTGAAGAGGTATGTGAAGTAGGTTCAGCTTGTCTTTGGGAGAGAGATGGCATGATTCATCTTTGTAACTGGAGGACTGGAGCCTAATAAAAGAAATGAGGCATATTTTGAATTGCAACCCTCAGCAAATAATAAGGAGTAACACTAAGAAATCCTGACTTGGAAATACATGGAGTCTCAGAGGACACACATTTTCTAATGTGGACTTTTTATGCATCGAGACAGTTCAATCACCAGATTCATTGGGAAAACTTTTGTGATTAGTGTTGGTCTTCACAGGGGGAAACTGTGCGATGCAGGTGGGGAATACCGTGTGTTTTGCGTTTGCCAACATGTGCTGGAATCAGGCAGAGTAAATGTTGTGGGCTGCTTGGCTGCTCTTGTAGGGAGATGATGAGGAACAAACAGCCATTTTTAAATGCTCCAGCTTTCTTTTCAAATTTACTGTTTGATGTATCATTTGTAACTTCCTCAGACTATTCCAGGGAACCAGGAAAGAGATGTCTTGTTTCATTCTGTATCTGAATAGGGTTATGGGTATTTCTGTTTCTTGATGCTGTTTGACCATCAGCCAAGGTGCAGAGAGTGAGGGAAATTTTTGTTGTAATTTTGGGTGCTACTTCATAACAAAGTGGAAACAAAGTCCGGTGGCACCTAACTCTGTTATCTAGGGAGTCTTGTTCCTTATTTGATTATAGAAGAGGTTCAAATTTCTGTTTATAGGTTTTTCATTTAGTGTCTCTCATTCCTCTCTGTGGAACCTGTACAGGGCTTGTAACTCCTGCATCTGAGCACCGTTTTATCCCAGAGTGGTGGGGGGCATATCAGTGCTATTCCAAGGAAAAACTCTGAATTAGGATTTCAGCACAGGTACTGAGTAGAGGCTCTCTGTGCCTATATAGGTGCAGTGCAGATCTTGTAGACAGAGAAAGTTTGGGTTTCCCAAGCAAAGGGAAATCCAGCTGAGACAGAGACATCTAAATCCTGCACCAGAGGGATTTATGCCCTCTCTTTCCATGCTCCCATCTACAGCCAAGAATGTGGCAAGGGGGTGGGCTGCACACTGGTTGCAAGCCTTAAGCAGCACGTACAGAGCCTGGTGGAGGTACCAGTGCTGGCTCTGAATCCAGTGCTGCAGGGACCAGAAGTAACAGGTTCACATTAAAAGTTGAGCAATGCAGACGCACTGAGTGGTACCTCTACATCTGTCATGTTGACATCAAGCTTCTTTTAGTAATGCTGAGCAGGAAGAGGATGCCTTTTTGGCCTCTAACAGAGACTAAAATGTGAGCTACTTTTGTCCCTTGGTCCTTTTAGCTGTGGAGAACCTAATTTTAGCACAGTGGAGATTATATATACATATATACACACACACATGTATATATATATACACATTTAAGCTAAAATTTTAAATCATTGAAAAACCACAAGGTCTTGAATTAGAAGAGAGGTCAGGGGAAAGTTCATGAACCCCAGCTGGCGCAACAAACACAAGCAGCAGCTGATTCACCTCTCCTGAGTTCTGTCAGCGTGGTGTAGCTCAGCAGGGCCTTCAGCATAACCACAATCACAGGCTTCTCTTAATGGAGCTTCATCTCACACATATCCTTGGCGTGCAGTGTCTAGGGCCAGGCACCCTAACCCTGGCAGAGATGGTGTGCTTTACTCAAAAGAGTGCTTTGTAATTTGAAGTATTTTAAATTGTGGCTTATTAGCAGCAGTTCCTTCCCGAGCAGTGTGTAACGCAGCTGCATTTGGTGCCATTACTGTGGCACAGCTAGAGGCACGTGGCTCGGCCCAGCCTGTAGGATGCCAATTTTTCATGAGATAAATAAGGCAGCTATGATTTTCCATATCTGTAAATACTTAAATATTTCTTAAAATTTGGCTCAAATTGCTGCTCACCAACTAGAAGATACCCAATTCAGCATATTTATGGTTCTGTGATTTGTTTTACATAGAGAAAGAATATAGTTGTGCTTTTCTTTTAATGTAAATAACTCTGAGGTTTTTTTTATCTCATTAAATTAAATAGACTACAGCCTTTTAACTTTATTTTTCTTTATTCTCCTGAACTATAGTACCATTGTATGTCAAAAAAGAAGGGGAAGTATTATGGCCAATACTCTTCTACAGAGGTTACCGAGCATCCCTTTACAAAGGCCTTTTTGAAGGCCAGTATTACCAGCATCATAGTAGATGTGTAGAAACTGAGGCCCATGGAGGTGAAATGACTTTCCTAAGTTTGCACAGTGCACTGCTGAAAAAGATGGGGCTGAACAAAATTCTGGATAGACCTAACCTTATGCCAAGGGCTGCCATTATTCCTTCACCAACAACTCTTGCTGTCATCTTTGCCTTTGGACGCCTTGGGTTTAGCGTTTTATAAGATATGCTAGTGGAGAGACAATAACAAAGCCAGAGCAGAGTCAGAGAACAGGCTGAGATTGGAGCATGTTTGAGAGAAATCTTGGTAATCTTGGTCAAGCTTGAGAATCTAAGAGGTTTGAGGAGAATTCTCAATTTCAAATCCCACATTAAAACATTTTGCTGCCAACACGTATGTTGTAAATTTGTTTTTTTTTCTGGAGACTTGCAGAACTCCTTTAACCTGGCCCTGGTAAGACTGATATGGTATCCTTTCGAATACCTTGAACAAAACATACCAATTTTCTATTACCTATTTTTAGGCTTCCAGCTGGGCCTAAGAATTGAAAAGTTATTAAAGAAAGCCAAGATCTGAGCAAATGTGCCTGTTATAAATTGTAATATAAACCACTTATAAGTATAGGTTTTATCATCCTAGAGTTATTTCTTAATTTAAATGTTTCACGTGCATATCTTGGAGATGGGGATGTATTTGGGTGAGGAACGTGATTATAAAAGTTATTTCTTTGTATGCCAGACTGTGATTATTCCAGATTGTAAAAATAAAAGTATTACACATCTGTGAAATACCTGAAAAACTTCTTTGACAAACCAGATGTTAGACCATCTAATACTTATTTTAAAGATACAAATACAAATGAAAAAATTCATGCAAAGTTCTTCTGTGGCGATGATAATGTTATTGCTGTAACGTTAATTTGTTTTGCTTTTCATGTCTCCTGCAGCAAGGGCAGTGTGAGTATTTGAGTCTGGTTCCCATTTATTTTGCTTGGAATGTGTAGGACTGTCTTGAATATCTTCCATCATTATTTGGACGGTACATGTGCAATAGCTCTCTTAATGTAGGGCACGGAGACATACTGTAGGTATATAGTGTAATTAACTGCAAAGCTATTTGGGAGCAGCTGTTCCCTATTGTTGTTGCTTAATGTTGTGCAGCACAACAAAGCCTTAAGGCAGAACTTGTTAGTATTTATGGAAACCCATTAGCCAGTCTGTGAATGAGCCTGCAAAAGAAGAGGAAATTCTGATAATAATAAACACGGGTTCTTGTTAAAGCAGGAGAACTCCAGCCATCCCTATCACTCAGTGCTGGTAAAGGCTCTTGTCCCTTTGATTTGTGCCACAGACCAGATCCAAACCTTTTCTCTGAATCAGCAATTGAAAATTCAAACGAGTGAAGTCCTTTCCAAGGCAATGCTTTGCTCTTCCCATCCCACTGCATTTTTTAAAGGAAATCAGAAACCTTTCCTACTACAATCTAGTTTTGGTGCCAGGATGTACATAGGAAATACTATTTCCTGCCTGTGCTGGCAAGTTCAGTTATTAAACCACTTCCTCCAAGAGCCAAACTTCTTTGAAGAAGAAATAAAGTTCAAAGCCTTTTTAAGAGACCATTTGTTCTTCTTATGTGCCTAACCTGAATGTTACATTGTGTGCCATTTAAATAAAGAGGCCTTAATCTCTTGAAGATGGGCTGGCTGTTGTTCTAGGTCACCAGTTTGAGAGAAGCAGACGTGGGTTAAAACTGCATTTTTAGGAAGCTGCTTTCTGAAATTGAAGGATTTTATTGCACTGAGCAGCCACAGAGCCATGGAACAGCTTCTTGCAGGAGAGCAGTGGCTCTGGGCTGCTGGCAGAGACAAGGAGGCTTGTGCTGTCATGTGTGTTTATTTGGACATTAGGTAGCTCAGAGTCCAAATGTTGGGCAGATACCGCCGATTGCTTTCTTCTTTCTATCAAAGTCACCTCACTCTTACTGGAATTCCAGGTTAGGTTTTAACTGACAATGCTGCGTAAAGATGAAAGGTACCTATCCTGTTGTGAGTAAAAATGATGCTGTGAGACTGCTGGTCAGTCAAACTCAAGGAGGGGAACTCAGACAGTAATCGTCAAACAGTCTAAGGGCAAAAATTATTCAGAAGCAAAAATGTTTCCAGAAATCATTTGCTGTCACTGCTGGTGCTCCAGCTTTGCCTGAAACAATAGAGAGACAATTAGCTGGGAAAAAAGGTTCCAGTAAAAAGTTCCACACTCTGAATCTGATAAAAACAATAAGGGAGGTTTGCCGAGTGTTGTAGGCATTTTCTAACCTTGGAGCATGTTAGCAGTAAGGTACATTTGTGAGGAACAGCAGCAGTGAAATGTTTATTATTGTGTGCCTCCATCCTTTTTGTGAGTATTATTCTGTGAGGACGGGGCCGCTTTTCATCTGATCTGTGCTGCCAAGGCGGATAAGAGAGGTTTATGTGATGTCAGATCTGAAACCAAGGAACCTGTAGACAGGTTCTGAGCAGTGATGCCTCTGGCAACTGGTTTCAAGGCAGAGCTTATGTAGAGTGCCTGAGGTTTTAATAAGCGTATAGATGTCTGAGAAGCACATAAAGAGCATGGGAGGTGACAGGCTGACCCAGTCACTTTCATTAATTGGGATCAAGTTACCTTTTTACATCTGGGCAGAACACTGTACTGGAGATTTAGGAAGTGAACAGTAAGTTGCCATTGTCTCTGTGCACCGGGTTCTTGGTAACTGGTAAACTGAGACATGGAAAGTAAGTTCACAGTAATAGGGGACGTTCATGGCTGAGAGAGCACCACACTGCATAAATCATGTCTGCAAAAGTGCAAGCATAAATCATTGAGATCTTTGTAACGTGGGGTTGTCAAAGGCTACTGTTCACATGCAAGTTCTACACACACCAAATCAAATACTCTGTCATAGTTCTCGATGGGTATTATTTTATGCTGGTCAGAGTTTAGGGCTAAATCTTCAGGTGGCTCGATCAAATACTCCATGAGTGAATGAGAAGTATACAGGTGTCCACAGAATTATCAACTCAATTGTAAGAATGTTGAGTTCATTTTATGAGTATTTAAAAAAAAAAAAAAGATGAAATAGCAGAAAGTCTATCTCCTGGCTGCTTAATCCTGAGAAGTCAAATTAAACCCAAAAGGAATTATTTGTCTTTTTGGTGTGAGGTCAAAATGTGAATATTTCCCTTTTTTCACTTCCATAACTTAGGACTTGCAGCACAGGAAGGACTGACTAAATGTGCTCAAAGGACATGCATCTTCCCTCAGTGTGGAAAATCTTGCAGTGTTCTGACAAAACATTTCTAGAATTGAAGATAGACTGACTGATTCAAGAAGAGAAATCCAGTTTCTTTTTTTAAACTCTGAAAAGTTTACACTTTGAAAAAGATTAATTATTTCACTGTGGTACAAAATGAAATTGCAGATCCCTGCAAAAATATTTTGGGAAGTCTTGTTTTCTGGGCAGCTTTCCATAACATTTTTAATTATGTTTTTATTAAGGTTGAATTGATTTTAACCTATTTTTTGGCTTTTTGACTCTTTGGGATATATTTTGGTCATTTTTGATGCTTTTGCATAAGTGTAAGGCTAGAAGCCTACAAGAAAACAGTTTCTCCTCTGGTCTTAAACATGTGAGGAATTAGGGGCTAAATAAAAGCATTTAGTGTTGTAAGAGTTGAAACAAAATTTTGACAGTTGGAAACACTGGGTCTGGTAAAAATCTTCCATCTTAGTTTCAGTGAGTAAAATCAATGATCACTGGCAGAACGGGATTTTTTCTTGTTGTCACGAGCTTGGTCATGCAAAGCTGAATCCAGGCAGGGCAACAGACTGAGGTCCAGGTGTGCTTGGAACTTGCTTTCCAGGGATGATAGAGTTCTTGGAAAAAGGGTCTGCAGAGTTTGGTCAATTCAACCTAAAACATATTAGCGTTGTTTCTGTAAAATATGTAGTGAGGTATCACTAGTGAATATATATGTATGAGATATGTGTGTACATTCTCCCATGCATAAATTGTGGGTCAGACAGTGAGCAGCCCGATGTCAGCGTGCTGTGTAGCATGAGGAAGAAATCTGCTTTCTACCCCGTTTGTCCTTGGCAGCAGCCACTGGTACCTGTGCTGCCCTGCTGGGAGTATTCAGAGTGTGGGAATCCTCTGACCCTGGGGCACTGAGAAGCACTGGCTGCTGATTCTCTGCCTGGCAACTCACAGTCCCTGTACTGCTGAGTATTTAAAGAACAGTTGCTTCGTCTGCTCTCAGCTGATTGGAAAAGCCTGTTCATTCCCTCTGCACTGGGAATTTGAATCTTGCCAGGTTGGTGAGTGCTGGCTGGTGGTGATCTGGCTGTTCATCAAGTCCAGCCTCATTCAGAATTCCTAGGTCAAGTATGTCACTGCCACATTTTCTTACTCCTGAACGATATCTCAAACCTCCACATCAGATACAACCGGCATCTTCTGGTGAAACTCTTTTTTGAAATGATAGATCATATTAAAAGCATGATTTTTTTTATGATAAGAGAGAGTTTTGGGGAAATTTTCATCTAGCATTCTTGTTTTCAGGCATTTCATTCTAAAATGGTCATATCTACTCATTTTATTCAAGTTAATCCAATATGGGTTAAAACTAATGAAATCCAGACTGCATTAAATTCCACTCCTATATTTTAAAGTTCAATATAAGTATACTTATTTTTTGTTACTAGTTAGTATTTTTTTTATTGCTGCAGATCTTGGAGGCTCTGCTTGGGAATGGGAGGCCATTGTGCAAGTAGCAATGAACAGACAGAAAAAGCTGTCCTTGTCCTAGTGACTTCCTGAAATTTGCTCATCCTTGCATCTAAGAACAGATCTAAGTATGTGTGTCATCTCTCAGTACTGTACTCCACTGAAAGAAATTACCAACCCGTACTCCTTGAGAATCTCAGGCCTGTTTCAAAATGAGAATGGCTCTGTTGTCTCTATTATTCTATTTTTTTTTCTTAAAGAGAATAAATCTTGTACTTCAGCAACAGAAAGAACTTCCTGTGAAAGATGGTTTCTTTTATCACTTCTATTTTATACTGATTGAACAAAGATGTTTCATGTTTAACTTCATCTAGTACTTGCAGCAACCCGTTGACAGTTGGTCCAGTTGCCATCTTCCTGAAACCTCTGGAAGGAATCTGAGGGGGTATAAAAAGCCACTATTTTCAGTGCAGGGTATAGGGAAAAACTGCTGGATGGATGGATTTGACTGGTGATTGTAGTGCCACTTAATGGAACTAAAATGGCCAGTGGTTTTGGGTGCTCTCATTTCACAGTCTGTGATCCTTTATCCCAGACCACAGTTTCACTGCACTGATCACAGAAAAAAAAATGACTTAGAGACTGCGTGATATCTGTATTTACACTATTACAGCTGCCACAGGAATATGCCAGATGATTACTTTGGGAGCTCCTATAATAAAGCATATCTTGAACTCATGGTTTGAGGGGGTTATGGGGCTTTTGTTTGCTTTTTATATAGACCTTGCATTAACTTTTTCCATCTGAAAGTGTGCAACACTAATCTCTTTGACCAATGTATTACGCAGTCTCAGGAAGGCAAATTTAAGAGCAGATTAAATCTAGTATAGAGTATCTTGTCTGTTAACTGTTGTCAACTCTTAGGTCCCTCGCTCAGTGTACTAAATTTGTTCTGACTGCTTTTGTTCATATATACATAACAAAAGGTGTCTCACAGTACAGTCTTGTTATAATGCGAAAAAAATGTTAAGAAGAAAACACATTGAACATTAAAGTGACAATCCTATTCAGACTATCAGGGTCGGTGATTTGCACCGTCTGTGCCACATTTTGTAGCACAGGGAAATGAAGAGAACCAGACAAGGGCTAGTACTTAAAATTACATTATCAAAAAATATAAATAGAAATTTATACTGCAGACTGGAGATTCTTTTATTTCATTTGCATAGTTTAAAAAATATTACTTGTCATTGGAAAAAACAAAAGCACAAAGTTTTAAGCAGAGCTCTTTTTACTGGAACGGTAAGTTTCTTCCTTTGGCAGGCATTGATCTATTTTTGACATATAAGCTATACAGTGTATTAGCTGTATATATTAGCTAGGAGAGTATGAGTTCTCGAAGGAACAGATGGTTATTCCCAGCCTGGACAGCACTTTTTAAGCATTAAGAAATCTATATAACTGTTCAAGTGAATTACTTGGGGTTTGCTACTGCAGTTTTAAAGCACAGTGTAGACTTAAACAGTCCCTACCACCGGCAGCCCCCCAAAAATAAGAAGTTTCCTTTCTTATGCCCTCCTCATTTCCCATGCACTTTAAAAATGACAGTTGTTGTCCCTATGAAGATTAGAAGATCCGTGTTGGGTATGTCACGTGCTTTGATGGTAGTATTGCCCCAGGCGTTTGTCATCCAGCCTACAGGGATAACAATGTGTAATGGTGGTGCTTTTTTCAGAACACTGTAAGTATACAGATATTATTAAATTTTACAATTACCACAGGGAATGAATCAAAGCATCCAATAAGCAAATGAACTACATTATATTATTTCCCTGCCTTTATAATTTTTGTTCAGTACCATCTGATTGCATTTCTGTTATCACTTAGTTGTTTCTCTGCATGTAGTTTTATCTAATTTCTCTTTACTTCAGTCACTTGCAGAGGAGATAAATGGATTACTTCAGCTAATTGCTACTTATTTAGAAACCATCAACCTTCTGTGAGAGTTTCAAATCAGTGGTTTAAGCTAGCTTTTACTATCTGTGGTATTTATCTTGAAGCCTTTTATCACTGAAGAGTCTGTTAATAAGTTGTTTTTATAAAGCCACTTTCAATTTTCCCTTACCTGGTCTGCCAAAATTTTAACAGATTATGATAGTTAAGTAGATAATGAGATACTTACTTCTTTTAATATCTATATGGATGGAAATACCACTGATAGACCTTGCAGCTGCATGGGTTTGATTGTAAAGTCTCTGACAGAGAGAGAACTAGAATAAAAATAAATATTGCATTATCTTGATTTCCCATCCTTATGTGATGGAGCAGGTAGCTGCATTATTTATCTAATTGAAAGAATGTTACGAGTATGTTTAATTAAATGAAGAGTACTTAGTAATACTGGAAAAGTAAACAAAGGATAAATGACAAAATGAGCTCAAGTCAGCTAAGATGGTTTAATTTACAAGTGTTGTACCCTTTCGTATAATTATTGCAGAATGTGTTTGTACATCGAAATCGATGTATCCAATCTATATTCAACAACATATCAGTTTCTCATCCTGATTAGCAAGCTTTCTTCTTTTCCCAGTGCAATTGGATAGCAGGTTCATGGAGTCTTATTCTCACATATCCATTTGCACAAATTTTCAGGTGGATTCATCTATTCTTCCCTCGGTGTGGAGGTAAAATCTAGCTTCCTATTGCCAGTATATATATAAAATTTTTGAAGTTGTCATGGTTTTAAAACATACTCTAATCCCAAAGCATTGAATGATTCTTGAGTGGTAAATGCGATTGTCATAGGCTGCCTGAAATTAAGCTTCAGCTACACAAAGTGCCTAATTTAGTTTTCTCACTCATTGTAACTGATGTTCACAGCAACAGATGCAGCATGGTAACCTCAGATGAACACAGTCCCAGTTATTGTTGGTATCAGAGGAAAAGGCACAGCACAGGAGTTAAAAAATTTACAAGTCATTTGCTCTCTAAGGGAGCAGTTGACATTTCAGGTAAAATATAGTTTCCCAGGGATACAAGCCTTTATTTGTTGAAGGCCTCCGTATAAGTGGGCAGAACATAACGATTCTGCAGGATCTGGGATGTGAATTCGGATGAAAAGCATGTTCCTTGTGAAAAAGTCCTTATCTTTGCAACCAGCTACCTCAAAAGACTCAGTGAAAGCCCTAAGACATAATTAGATCATGGAGTTTGATCCCTGCCAAATTCATAATTTAAGTCAACGCTTAAGTCACATCTCTAACAACAACAACAACATAAAGGAACTGCCATTAGTGCGTGGAAGTGATGCTTTCATGTGCTAATACCCTGATCACTCCAATTTTCAGTTGAAATCAGGACTCAAGAAGTCCTAACTAAATCCTCCATCTCAATGAATTCTCTCAGAGGTGGCTTTTCCTTAGCTGTTTCCATTTCTTAAAGATTTTTTTAAAAATCCATTAATACGTGTTTTACAGTCTATTAAGTATTTTATGCTAAAGTAAAGTTTAGAAAAAGTGTATTTTGCCTAAGGTTAAGTAACTCTTTGTTCAGAACTTCAGTAGATCAAGCTTTCCAGCATATCCATTCTTCCTAGGCACTCCCCGTCTTTTACAAATATAGCAAAATAAACATGAAGGAATATCATCAAGAAAAAGATATGCTGCTTGTGTAAGTAATTATGTCCCTTGTTAGTTCACTATAAAGTAATTTTCTTTTTTTCCCCCTACTCTTTACATTTCTTAGTGTGCCCTGGAAGGTATTTTTACTTAATTTTGTTTAGAAATTTGAAAAGCAAGAGAAAGTGAGGGATGATTACAGACTTTATTTAAGGTTTTGATTTTGGTTTCTCTCTGTTCTTATATCAAAGATAAAATGGAAGTGGTGGTGTCATGTTCAGGTAATGAGATTTTATATTAAAAAGAATAAATTAAGCTCATAAAGCCAATGGCAGGAGGGACATGAGGAACCATTTCTAGCTCACAAAAAGGACTTTATACATTAATGCAGTGAGCATCAAGAGTTATTAGGAGTTGAAATTCAAAGCTCAAAGGATGTCAAGTGCTTCAAAAGCAAAGGCTTATTTTGTATTGTTTATATTTAGAAGTGATATGGAGCTCCCTTGAAATATTTTACCCATGATGTCAAAAATCAAAAGCATTAGGGGAAAAAGAAGAACTCGGGACATTTCCCTTGCAAACAAGAGTTTTGTCCGTGACACACCAGAGGATTCCTCTGAGGTACAGACTTGTACACAGCACTACTTACCAAAAAATACAAACATCCTCTCAGCTTAGCTGTGTGTGTTGTTGCTTGCCTTGAAAATTCATAGTATACAGAAAGGTTTTACTGTAACATTCACAACTTTTTTTTTTTTTTTTTTTTGGTAGAACCGCAAATCCTGGAGTATCAGTATGTGGTCATTTTTTAAATAGATATTTTTTTGAAAAGCTGTGTGACATTTTTCTTTAATGGCTGATTTTTTTTTAATGTCAGCTACATTTTTAAAGCATGAGGCCTGGTTGTAACTAGCCTCGGCACTGCTACTGTACATCAGACTGTACTATTTGATCATTAATTTATCACAGTTCTAGCAGTTTGTTTGACAGGTGATAGTGCTTTCATCTAATGGCTACACAGCAAGTGTGTGGTGCACTAAAGAGTGGATGCCACTGACTAGAGTTAGAAATCAGCAGACAACAGCCACTTTGCAGAGCTTTATCGATTTACCAGAATCATTTAAAGATATGAAACAACTGGAATAATGAATGCCAATTCAGCTCACTGTAGGGTTTTTCCTATTTAGTTTGGACTATATTAATAGAGTGTTGTTGCTAGTTGTGTTTTTGTTACAACTATTTGCAGTGATAAAAGAAGTGCAGAAATCAAGGTGCAAGTTTGAATATTTGAACTAGAAATACAGTCTCTGTGTTCAGTGCAGCTTAGGAAATAGATGCTTGGCAGAAATATGAGACACATTGGAGTATTGTAAATACTTAACCTCTAAACAAAGCCTTTCTTATAATTTTTTTAATTTTATAATTTTATAATTTCTTATAATAATCTGCTGAAAAGGTTCTCTGAATAAGGTGTACAAATATGAATATTGTACTGATGGGAGGAGAAAAATAAGGCACCTTTTGCAAGCATGGTGGGATTCTTGGGGCTGTCCTGTGCATGGCTGGGAGCTGGACGTGATGGTCCTTGTGGGACCCTTCCAGCTCAGGATATTTTATGATGCTCTCTGTACTTTTGTCCCCAATGGGAAACAAACTGTATTTAGCCCATCAGCTTTCATTTCCCACTTTGCCGGTGGCGGTGCGTGCGCGCCGCGCTCGGTGTCGCGCGAGGAACCGCAGCGCAGAGGGAGGCGGGTGCGCTCCGCCGTGCCCTGGCAGCGCTCCTGGTGCCAGCCAGGGAGCACACCCGGGGCACGGCTCACCCACCTGCTGCCCGAGGGAGGTGGAGCTGAAATGTGGCTGCAGAGCCGCTCTGCCGAGATCCTGGTGGGATCCAAGGCTGCAGCCGGACCCTTATGTGCGTGGAGACTCTGCACCTTTGGACCCTACCCCACAGCGTAGATGTGTCCAGGGGCTTTGTGGATGTGAAAGCCCAGATGGCTGCATTTATCCTTGTTTGCCAAAGGCCTGTCTCACAGTTGTTCTTGGTTCGGGTAAGTTGGCAGGGAGGGTGTGTTAGCATGAATCCAGTACCCTGCTTTACTGCACTAGAACCTGATACCCATTCCAGCAAGAAACAGTAACCTGTAAAATGTTAACAGCCCTCCAGACTCAGAGACTCTCAAATCCTGAAGTACTTGGCTACAGTAGGTCTTAGTTGAAATTAAATCAGAGGAGGAAAGGGTGCTTTGAATTTTAAAGTCAGTGCCAGCAGACTTCTGCCCCTGATGTTGACAAGTCAGCTTAGGCTAAAGCACAGATGAGTCATGGAAGTTAATTAATTTTCTGAGAGGCTGATTGCTCATATTTCCCACTGAAACCAATAGGGAAACTCCCACGTGTTGTAGTGGGAGCTGGAAACTGGCCATGCTGTGTTGTGGGACATCTAGAAGAAGCAGTGTTGCCTTTTGTAGTGGAGACAGTGGGAGTTGCTTACAAACATGAAGGAAACCAAAATGATGCCAAATGAAATTTTATTTTCCTCCTCCTTGGTGTTTGTTACAAAAATCACAAGTAGTAAACACAAAAGTTCGTCAGACATTTTCAGTATTTATTTTAAGCATATCTGTCTGCATGCACATGTGCTGCCTCATCTTTTAATTGCAAGTCACAGGAACATTGATGCCTGCGGGGTGGCCCTGTATCTAGTCCTGAGTGAAATGATGCTCATTAATATCAATTTACTACTAGCCCACTGTCTCTAGGTTTGTAGTAGCTCATCAATGACAATGAGTCTGTGTCAGCCTTGCTGCAGAAAGGACCCCATTCCTTGATTTCCCATGTCAGCAAGTCGTCACCACTGAAGCTGAGCATGATGACCCTACTAGTTCTTCTCAGGAAGAGGTGCCTAGTTCTTTTCAGGAAGAACTAGTAGCACTGCCAGGCCTGTGCTACAAGGACAGCAGGCAGAATGATGGCAGAGGCTGACATGATATAGAGCCTGAGATCAGCCTTTTGTTGAAGCTACAAAAATTTACACTGTTTCTGGGGTACACTGGAATATGGGGTTCTCAGTGTATAGATAAATGTGTATGAATCAATAGAGCTTATACAGGGTTGATCATCAACGATCTTGCTGTAGACTTTTAAGTTCCTGTGCTGCCAATCTGTCACATTTCTAATATACTAAATCTCGTTTAGTTTGTTTGAAAGAAAGTTCTCTGGTTACTTCTAAGTAAAACCTGGCTAAATGTAATTGGTATTAAAGTGAATGTGATATCGTCTGCTCATCTGCTCTGCTGAGGAATTAAACTGTTTTAGTAATAGTTGAAAAAAAAAAGCAAAGAAAAAAGATCTGTGCTTTCATCTTGCTTTCTCTCCCTCCACAATGGCGTGCTAGTTAGGAGTTACTCAAAGTCCTGCATAAGCTGCAAATCATATTCTGCCTTTCCATTTGCCTTCCTGCCTCCAGAACCACAAGATAAAAATACCCAGGATGAGCAATTCCCTTCATCTTCTTGCTGCAACTTGCCAGTTCCCAGTCCAGCTCCTCCTCCTTCCTCTGAGTGCCAGTTTGAGGGGCAATCTTTACATTTTTTGCCATCATGTTTTCAGAAGGTAGGATGGATTTCTCCACAGCCAGCCTGGTTATAAATAGTTACTTGCCTGAATGAAGAATTGCATCCTTGGCTGGTGGTCTGAAAGGGCGATTGCCATGTGATGGAGCCATATCTTGTCTTATCTTCTCTCAGAAGTGCTGCCTCTGGTTCTGCAAGGTCTTTCCTGGAACATCCTGCTCATATGATTTCAGCATTAATTCCAGATGCTTTTTCACTGTGTTTGCAGTGGAAGTGCTATGTGAATTTTTCCATTTGCAGCTGAAGAAGGAGGTTGAGCTCAGGAGAGCAGATTCTCCTCTCCATTGCTGCTGAAAAACAGGAATAATTCAGCTGGAATGAGTGAGGTTCTTCCAGCGATAGCCTTATACCACAGAGATCAAAGTCTTCCCTTCTTCCCTCATATTCTAAGCTATACTTCAATGAATATGCAAACTGCATTTTTACCTTCTCTTTTCCTGCTTGTAATTCCCACAGTTGAAGTCCTGGCTTGAGCCACAATTAATATCCTCCTTCCCTCCAACACAAAGCTTGCTTCCCTCCTGCCCTTCCCACATGAAAATCCCAGGCACAGTTTGTGCTTTCAGTGTGATTAATATGTACGTCTACAACCCAAATCCTGAAGCTTCATCCCGGGGCTGCCCATTCCCACTCTTGCCACCACTCTCGGGGTTTGGCAGACGGGGCAGGCGGAGGGGGTGGCCTACGTGAATGCAAATGCGCAGCGGTGGGCAAGCTTGGCTTGGGCCAGCTTGTTTGTTTGTTGCTGCTGTTTTTGCTGGCCTTGCTCATTAGAGCCCAAATCTCTGGAAAACATCTAGTGTGATTCATGTAAACACCCAAGACAAGTAGGATCAGACTCACTGAGGGGAGGAATATAAAGTGGAGGGGAACAAACACTTGGCGGGGGTCGGCTGCCCGCCATGGCCCGGCGAGGACTGGGAGCGAGAGGTATGCCAAACAGCTCTTTGTCTCACATGCACATTAGGATAAGTAACATTGCTCCTCACCATCTGTCTCTCTCTATGAACCTCTGCCTCGTTCCCATGTAATAAGAAGATGCATAGAAGTACCAGCTGTGACCTTACAGGGAAGCCTGAGAAACTTTGCCTTTTTTACCAGCACTGGGAGAGTGAGATTTGGCACCGTTGAACACAGTTGTGTGTAATTTTTTTTGTTGTTGCTCTGTCGCCATCTCTTCCCCCAGCAGTCGTGCAGTGTTCATAGAAAGATGAAAGCCCCCATGGCAGTTCAGGAGAGGTTGCCAGCTGCCAAACATGAGTTTCAGTGGGCGGTTTTTTTTACTGCTCTCCTTTATCCATGAGGTGAGGAGGCTGTCAGATGCAGCAAATTCCTAGTCCCTGCTTGCTGACATGGGTCAAGAGGACCAAAGTAGTAGTGACCAAGGTGAATCAAATTATGTCTTTATTTGTTTGATTAACATGACACAAGGCATAGAGAAAGGCTGCCAGCCTTGGGGCTCCCTAAAAGACATGGTGGTGTGTTCCCCTGTGGGTAAATATAAGCTGTGTCCCTGATGCCACATCCACAGGATGTTTGGCAGCTGAGGTTGCTGGCAGCTGACCCCACGGGCACGATTGTGCCTATGACTGTGTTGTAGGTGCCTGCACAGCTTTGTTGCAGGTAAATTTACAGTGAGCTTTTCCATAGAGTAGCATTCAAGTCTTTCTGTTTCACGCGTTCGTGGCGGAGCAAACTCAAAATTCCCTGACCCATAAACTTGTGGTGACATCCGTGTGAATGACTCACTTTTAATTCAGAATCATGCTGAAAAATTAGGGTGAAAAGGTTTCAAAGCAAGAAAAATTTGCTTGTTTGGCTAATCAAAATCTTAAGTAATATATATGAATTCAGCTAAACCATGTAATTTAAACTCAAATTAAGCACTTCATCTTCAAACTGGTTTTTGTACAATGAAAATAAATTTCAAATTGAAATGTTTCATTTTTTAATATCAAAAGAAGCACTTTTACTTTTGCATTAAAAACAACCAAGTGAAAATGTTATCCACTCAGCTATCAAAGAATATTGCCATAGGTATAAATCTACATTTTATTGTTTAAAAAGTGAGAGATAATAAGGTTTCCATATAATTTTAAGGCAACTAAAATTCCATGGATATTTTTTCTGGATAAAATAAAGGTAAGTTTTCTAAAATAAAAGAATTAGACTGGAAATTTCCCTCTTGAGCATCTATATTTCTTGGGAAACTCATTTTAACTGTATAAAACCAGTTCCTCCAAACTTCATGGTCATCAGTGTTGAGATATTTCAAAAGCAATTCACCCCTAAAATTATTCAAAAATTTAGAGCAAAAGCTTATTGTCTTCACTCCCTTGCAATTGTCATGCAGGAGGAGCTTGGCTTTTCACTGGAGCTGTCGGAGTGTATGTTACTGAGACACTTGAAAATTGCACCCAGTATCACCAAGAGCAGCAGATGGATCTGTCAGCTGTTTTGCTGAAAATGGTGAATATCTTCCCTGGAACATTCATAAGTTGCCCGAGGCAAAATTTCACAGTGGAAACAGTGAGATTTCTCTTTACATAACATTCCTAGTACTCACGAAAGTCTAGGTCCCCCCCGCCCGTCAGACTGAAATAGCCATGAAGCAGATGATGATGAATAGGCACAGCTGGGCTGTGGGAAGGGCCTTTTCGGAGGGCCTCGGCCATAGCCTGACCGCAGCCCATCAGAGCTGCAGCGAACTGCAAGTGAACAGTGTCTTTAGAACTTACTTTTGTCGCTTATTTTCACATTTAGGTGGAGACTGAAGTAGGCTCTGATGGTGACTTTGTGCCTCTCTCCTTCCATGGGGTCTTAGCAGTAGAGCAAGCAGAGTCTTCCTGACGTGGTCACCTTGAGAGCTGTATGGGAGTGTCCAGGTCACGAACTGGAGGTGTCCCAAATCATGTATCATAGCATATTTACTGCCTTTGATTAATGATTTCCACACCTAAGAGGAGAGCTGATCACAGCTGTGGAGCTGTGGGGGAATCTGCTGAGCACGTGAACATGTCTAGGTGCCCAGGTAAAGCAACTTTTGGGCCTCGGGGAAAGGGCCGCTCTTCGCATTGTGGAGAGAATAATTTTAACAATACACCTTGGCACATTTCCTATCCATTGGGAGAGTTCAAATTGTCTTACTGCAAATATTTGTGAGCCTGATCCAGGGCCCTTTTTGTTGGGCTTTGTTTCAGAGAGTATGAGTAAGAGCTGATCATGTTGGTGTTCACCAGAATATAACAGTTCCGCTGAATTTGTTCCTACGTTTTACTGTTTGCTTATAGATACAGTGCAAACCTGGCTCTACAATATTCCATTAGAAATAAAGATTGCAGGCCCAGAGCAGCCTGTATTTAACAAAGGGTTATCTGTGCTTTCAAGTTAATTTGTTATTAAGGCAAGGTGTGAAATTAAAATGCAGTAGCTGTCTCTGAATGCTCTGGAATAAGAATACCTTTTGTTCAAAAGGATGTTAAGTGGACAGATGTCAAGTGAGATTTGGCCAGGTAGAGCTACTGTAATAAAAGGGCCTTAGGAACTGTCTTAATTATAATATCTTTTTTTAAGTTTATTCTTTTTTATTACCGATTTTTTAATGCATTACAATGTCTGTAGCTAGAAATAATTTTTGAATCTCTCTTAACTTTCACTAAATGAAATACTTACTGCAAAAAGGAAACCAGAGGTGTTTCTGAGAGCGAGGTTTGTTGTGGGCCTCATAAGTGTTTGAAGCTGTCTGGAAAATTTGCATAAAAGCAACTTAGGATTCCAGATACTTCTGTGGGTCTTAGACAGTTTTGATAATTTCTGCTGGCCTGGGAAATTATTGTTTATCAGCTTGCGTATTGCTATAGGTAAAAAAGGAGAAACTACCATGAGTGCACTTAGACCAAGGGGGATTTCCATACAGTTTCCAAGGTTCAGCTCCAACTTTTGTCAAATCTTATCTTTGGAAGCCTGAAATATTCAGTGGCTTTGTAATTGCAGCATTTGTACACCAGATTTTAGCCTTTTCTATCCATTGAGAAAAAGTTTTTTTAAACAGAATTCTAGAGCCTAATTGGAAGATTTAAGATACTTGGCATCAGCTGTGCGAGATACAGAGACTCTGGGTCTAGTTTTGGACTCAAATTCATCCAGTAAGTGTTTGTGTGATTAGTCTTAATGGGACCAGACTCCTTCCTAATTGGAGAGCTGTTGGACAAGTGCTTGCATGTGTAAGGACTTCAGTCTGGTTGCTGGTAAATCAGCCATGTCTTTTGAGCAGAAAGAATGAAAGCTCTTGAGTCAGGCTGCCATGAATTCCAGTTTATTTGAAATCTGATTGGAAACTTTGTAATGTGACTCAGTCCATGCAACCAAAACAACAGCAATTTCTGGTGAAATTCCTCCTAACAGGCTTGGCTATTTGCACTGTCTGTCATCTGCTGTGGGATTGGGTTTTCTTAGGTGACTAACTGTTGAGAGGGCCCAGAGTGGGTGAGAACACCTACCAGGAGAGGCTGTGAGCAACAGCTCAGGCTGAGTAAAATAATGGGGGTTTGGGCATCTGTGAAAGCGTGAAAAGTTTTAAGACTTTCCTCTAGTGTCTTGTTTTCTCAAGGGAACCATATGGCAGGCTCTGAAAACAAAATGGATAATATTTTATGTTCAAAGCAGACATCTGATTGCGTCTCCCGACCACTGGGCTACAGACTGTTTATGAGTTCTGTCTTCTGTAACCCAGTGTACCACTCTCATTTACACGTGTGTGAAGCACAGTGGTGCAGCCGCCACATCCCTCTGCTCTGGTGTGTTTGTAGTAGGGACTCAGATGCGCATGCCAAACTTGCTTGTAGCGTGGGCATAATAAAGCAGAGGGAAAAACTCTAAATAAACTATTTGGAGCCTGATTTCAGCTCCATCTACACTAACCCAACTGTGAATCAAGGAAAATTTTCGTTCCTTTGGGAACCTGTCCTTTTTTCATGCATGCCAAATGCAGGCAGAAACAAAGAGTTTGGAGAATGAAGGAAAATAAGACCAAAGGTCCTTGTTTTCCTATTTATTGTTAGGCTTTTTTTTTCAGAAAAGAAAACAAACCCTAATCCAAACACATAAATCTGAAGAAGTTTATCCTGATTCAGATAATAAATGCAGAGCATAATAGTGCAAAGTAGCAAAAAGAATGGCTGTTCCTGCCACTGGATGCTTAGGATATCATCTATTGAGCCCATCCCAGAGTCTTCCAGGCTCTAAACCAGTCTTGGGACTCAGACAGTCACTGATGATACAGCTGCAAGTTTGATCCAGTTTGATGTTTGTTTGCTTGCTGCTTTGTTGTGTAGTGTTGGACAGTCTGAGGCTTCACAGGTAGCTGAGGATCACCAGAGGAATCTACAATTTCTGCTTTCTCTTCATTTCAAAGGGGTTGCATTCCTTTTTCTTCGGTAGTGAGAAGCATGATGAAAAGCTGGCAATGGTCCTACGACCCTCAAAACCAGCGACAATAATGTCCTGACTGACTGACAGAACAGGCTACTTAATTAAATTTCTCTACACTCCTATCTTCCTAGGGCCTATTCAAAGGCAGATACCCAGAGGTTTGTTACTCCCAGCTGACAGTGTGAGCAGGTTTAGGTTGGGTTGGAGTCCCATGTCACCAGCTTGGAGTGTGGTACCTTTGCATCCTCAGGGTTTGTTCTCTGCAGACATGGTCATGCTCCTTGCCAGCAGCCTTGTTCTCTGGGCTGTTCACAAGAAGGATGCATAAACTCATGCAAATGGGTGGCAATATGAAAGTAAACCTATGTTTTTGAGATTTATATAAATTTTGTCAGAGTTATGGTAATAAACATGCCATGAAAAATAGACAAAGAGTTGTAGAATTGAGAATTTTATGTTAGATTAGGAATCTAGACTCCAAATGGGATCCAAGGGAAGAGGTTTTTTGTTGTGCTCATTCAGGAGAGTAGCCAGACTGTATGTAAAATCTGAGAAGAAAAGAAATTCAGTAGCAGTTGTGAGCAAGAAAAGAGTATTTTGTGAGTTGGACAAGGGAGAAAAATCTGATACTAAGTTCAGAAAAAAAATCAGTGCATGGAAATCAAATGCATCCAGGACAACTAGAGGAGACATAAAGGTAGTTATTAGACAGAATGATATAGGGAGAAATGTAAAAAACATGAAAGATACGGCTTTTAGTTTTTACTTTTAGGAGATTATAACTTCAAAAGAAACCCCCTGAAACAAAATAAAATGCTTCTCCCTCATGCTGAAGTGATTTGGCCCTAGGTGCCCGTGTTCTTTTTATAATTTTGTCCTCTGGAGGGTTCAAGTCCTCCTGAAGCTCACTCCAGGCAGCCACTCAAGCTCGTTCACCTCAATGATTAGCAAGAGGCCTGCGGTGCACTGAAATGTTATAAGGAGCCTATCAAGGAGCTCATCGTGAGCCAAACAGATTCCTGCCTTGGCAGCATTCCTCTTCCTGGCTTGTGAGATAAAAGGAGGATAGGTAAAGGTAAGCATTTCAAAGCAAGCAATTTGGGTCTTAAAATATTTGGTGAAATTATTCAAGAATAGCTCGTTCATGTGGAAGTAGCTTCTGTGTATTGCTGTCCAGGTCAACGAAAGCTGAAGTCTGGTGCTGGCCAAGCAGGTAAAAACTGCCTGTGGGCTCCCTCAGCTCCCTCAAATGTAATATATCCCTTACATGCCTGGGGACTCTGATCTGGACACAGTAAAGTCTGTGGGGAGCAGGATCAGGACTCACAGGCTTTCTGGAGTCAGCTCTACTGTTGTTTTGAGTTGGACTAAACTCCCCTATGTCATCAGGAGATCACAGCATCTACTTCAGGAGTGCTGATGTGCCTCTGGGATCTCACTGTGTTCAGGCTCGGGAGCTCCTTCCTTCCCAGCTGCCCACCCTGTGCCAGTGGCTGGCCTCCCAGGCAGCCCAGACCTCTTCCCCACCACAGCAGAAACCAAGTGGGGGTGTGCAGAGCCACCAGGAAGCTGGTAGACGATATATTAAATATTGGCTCCTTTTCAGTATGAAACAATTGTTCAAACATCCAAGTTTTCAAAATGGCTGAGATGTTGGGTACTGAGATGCGAGGAACCTGCCAGCTCTCAGCTGTGTTGCAGTCATGCCGAGCCAGGGATTTTGGCAGAAGTCTGCTGCTGTGTCTGAACACACCCAGTGCATGTTGGGTGACAGGGCAGCTCCTTCTGGCTGCTTATTTAGGGCTGATAACATGAAACTGTTTACAGGGGCTGAACACTTTCGAAACCAGCTCCTATTTAGGGCATGGCTAATGACCCCTCATCCTGAGCAGGCTGTGAGTGCCAGCAGGTACCCACCACATTTCTGAGGCCCACAGAGCAAAGCACGGAAATCTCTGCTGAGCAGCTGTGTAAGGACTAAATGCAAACATTTGTGGAGGCTTAGCAGGTCCTGTTCCTGAGCATCTGATTCTTTGTTTAAGATCTGTATGCCAAGTTGTCACATGTAAGAGCTCGGGCTTCAGTAGCTTATTGAAAAGAAGGTGCTGAGGAAAGGTTGCTAGTAAAGTTGCTTTCTTCAAGTAAAGAAGGAAAGGTATAAGAGCTGGGCTTTCAGTGGGGTTGGTTGCTAAGACTTTGGCAAGTGCAGGCAAGCTGAGATTGTGTTATCATTTCACACAGTGTGGTAAATGTTTTAGACTTAAATTGTAGAGATCATTATCTGCAAGCTGAAAATACCTGTTGATATGCCCTCACTGAATGGACATGTCTGCATTGAAGTACAAAAGAACCCTCCTGGGATGTATTATGTCCAACTTTGAAGGTGAATGGAAAGGTGAATAATCTATTGGGCCAGCAGTAGTTTGGAAACCCTAATACATGTAATTCATGGGAAAGAAAAAGTGAGTTTCTTTGTTGTGACCTTGGGAAATTTGGCAATTTGTTATGAGTCATATTGTTATGGAGAATTTGTTAGTTTTTTGAGGAAATCAGGTATGGATATCTGCCATCCAGTTAAAGGAACAGGAAAGGATATCTACCCATAACTGGTATTATTAAGTTTCAGCCACTGGTATTTCAGAAAGTCTGTTTGACAGAACTTGCAGACAGAAGTCCAGTGCAGGGTGTTTTCTGAGGCCTCTGTGAAGCTGGATTGTGCACCAAGTTCGTGCTGGACCAGCCTGAGCAAGCTTGCACTCAGTACAAGAGAACAGGTGCAGAAACGTGAATCCAGGTACCATTCCCCTCTCCATGTAGCAAAAGGACTTCTCCTTTGGTGGACTGGGGTAAAAAACTGAGCTCCATCTTCAGTGTCAGTTTGAATCCTGTCTTTGTTTCCTGCCATTTTGCTGTCAGATTCCATAGCATGCCGTGTGATTTTACTGGGCTTGTGAAATGTACATACTCCAACTTAAAAATCTGCATGTTCCCATCTGTACCCTGAGGATATTTCAAAAGGGGGGGCCCAGAAACTGGGGAAGAAAGGTTTCGTGAATTTTACAAACTTTTTCCTTTAAGTGCCTTTTTTACACTTGAGTGATGCCTCCGAATTACTTACACCATCCACTATAATTTAATGTGTTACACAATAAAGAGTATCTGCTGGTTTTGTGTATTTCAATACCAATGCTTTCCTTATCTATTTTTCCCAGCTTGCCATTTCGTGCAGTAGAGGTTCTGTCATGTGATATTACTCCGTACAGAGGGAAGTTGGAGAGCCCTGCACGCTGCTTTCCTCCACTGGTAAACAGTCAGAGGATTTGCTTTGGTCATAAATGCAGCTTCACAATGTGCATCTCTCTTCTCTCTTGCATGTTGAACATGGCATTTCAACAACTGAAAATTCAGTGGTTGTCAGGTGAATCAGGATTCGAATTAATAGCTTGTGTATTTGTTTGGAATATTTTCAGCCCCAATATTGATTTGTAGGCATTTCAAATTACACTCACTTGTAAATGCATGTGTGCAATTTTTGTTAACGCCAGGGAGGACATAATTTGCATGCTGAGTGAAGGGTAGATTGTATTTCTTGTCTTCTAGATTTTACTGTCTTCACGCAAGCTTGGTGTAGCATTTTTCACACTCTCAGAGACCTTTGCAAAATTAGGAACTGTTGCTGCGTAAATATTCATGTTTTAGACTGCTATATATGTATTATCAAAACACCCAAACTTTTGTATTACAGACCATACCTGCATGCATCAGTTACCTAATTCCTACCCCTGTGGCTCTGTACCTGTTTTGCTATTCTTCTGAAATACTTTTCAAGGGGAAAGTAAAGTAAGGAATATCTCAGGGTAGACTCAAGCTACAGAATAGAGTCATTGTTAAGAGATTAAGAGATTTATTCTGATTTGTTCTTTGTCTTTGCCTTCACTTGACAGTTCATTCCATCTTCATATGGTTAACTAAAACAGCTTTCTATCTGTATTTGGAAAGGAGTCTAAGCACACAATTTTTAAGTGGTGTAAGTAATATAAGAAAAATCCATTTCTTGTGTCCCTGCAATACTTGAGCAATTAAATTTTCCTTCCACTCTCTCCCCCTGTATTTTTCCAGTGCCTTTAACTTCAGATATAGGTTTGGGCCCATTTCCAGGAGCTGGACTTCTCAGTAATGGGTGTGATTTGTCTCATGTGGGAATCCTGAATAAAATTACCAATAACATACTTACATTCAATTAAATGTTTCAATATACACATCATTTAGGCACTCAGTAGGGAAATGCTCTCTGCCACGTTCAAGGAATGGTAATCGATACATGCTCACTAGTAACATGTCTGAAAATATCAAAACACTATAAGGAGCTAGGTGATGTAGATGACTTTGTCTTAGTAAATTGTAGTCTGACAGCTTCGCTTAGCCCTAATCAATTCCCGTCCCCGCTGTTCAAAGGCAAACTGTCGAGTGCTTTAGTTGCTTCTGACTCAGTGTCAGAAATCATGAAGTGCCCCTTTCTTGAGAGAGAAGCAATCTGGACACAATCAGAAAATGAGGAGGACACGTTGTCCCATTGAGACAACATGGAGAAAAGAGTTACATTGAGAGAAAAAGAATTGCCGTCAGTTCTGGGGGTGAACTAAATGGGTGTTTTCACCTCTTGAAATGTCATACACTGACACAGGCAGGGTAGCACTGTAAAAACAAGCAACTCAAACAGCCTGTCCACAGAATGGAAGTTTCAGATTTGTGTATGCCTATCAAGGAGATGTAAAAGGTGACCTGTGAATCTGCAAGTTGTTCTGTGCAGGAGAACACTGAGCTTTGGCTGTGGAAAAGTTGTGTGAGTGCCAGGGGAGCCCAGTCTTCTGGGACCACAGAGCTTCACTCGAGCCCCTGCGACCCATTAATGCTGCGTGTAGGCACCCTTTCGGGCAGTGCTGAGAGGTGAAACTTGTGCTTTTCCTGTAGATGTGAAGGTCAGGCTGCACTTGGATTTGAACACTGGAAACACTTGAGTTGAAACATGGGTACAGGCCAACCTATGAAATACCAATAGACACTGCCCAGTCTTTGTCATGTGAATAACTTGATTAATGCCTACTTGTTTCCCTAATAAATTAGTCTCCTGCCTCCCAGTGAGCAGGTAAGGAGTGAACATAAAGTTGCTTTTATGACTGGAATAAAATGACTAAGATGGCAAATGTGGGTGAGGATCTGTCAGAGTTCACAAAAGAGCCAGAACCAACCAACCTGATTTCCTCAGCTGTGCATACTCAAGTCAGACAAATGTATAATGCATCCAGCTCTCTCTAACGTGTGTGTGCATCCTTCATGCTGGGACTACACTCCAGGATTTTGAAGTTTAGCCAGTAGCTGCTGTATTTCTGATTGTTTAGCACTTGCTAAAGAGGAGCTCAGTAGCAACAGGATGAATTAGAATTTCTGCCCTGGGAAAGAAACAGAGAAAAAAAAAACATAACCACACCAGTAGAAAGCCTTTTGGAATAAGTATTATTTTATTAAGGAAAAATCTAAAAATATCAGATATGGGTATCTTTTTCTGTACAAATTGAAGTGTGACCTGAGAAATGGTGCAGTTTTGTAAAAGTTTGTTAAAGTAGCTGTGCGTAGTAATGGCTTGAAACAAATTAATGGATGGAAAACTAAGCACGTGGAGAAACCAAAACCAGCACAAAGGTTTAAGCACCCTGTATGATATATACTACTACTGCAGAATGAAGGAGACTTTGCAGATGTCTTTGGTATTTTATAATATGTCCAACTATAAAATCTCTAAGAAAATATATCATTTCTCCATCTGCCCTCCCTTCACTTTCCTCTTCTCTTTCCCTACAACTGAGTGATGCTTTCTTTGGGGGAAGGGCCTGGATTTAGACACATTAATTGAGGGTTACACGGTTTGCTCCACTTGCCATTTTCGGCAGCTGCATTAACATCCCACCTGGCAGTGTTGTTTACAAGCAGTTTTGCAACCTTTCCATTCTGCTCCCTTATTTTTGTTAGGCGTAGTGTAATGATGCCATATGACATTTTGAGTCTGAATTGATATTCTCTGCGGTATCTCCTCAGGCCTGTTATGCTTTGGGTGTTTGCATTGCCTGTTCAGACACCCACGCACAGCGTGGTTATTTTCATTTGTGACTGAATGCAAGCTGTATGCCGGATGTCACAGGAATATGTTTAGAGCTTCCATTGATCTCTTAACTACAAATAATCATTATAGCTGCAAAACAAATAGTGGATCAAAACTGTGGGAACGTGGCCCAGAAGATGCTGCTCACTTGTCCTTCTGAAATGCATGATGTGCAGGTTGAAGGTATAATATATAAATGGCTGAAAGGATTTTAGCAAGAAAACAAGACAGGATACCCTTAGGCAAGGGCGGATTGGGAAAAAATTAGCTTCCTGTCTTTGGTTCTTTAAAAGAAAAGGGTAAGAAAGAGGTATAGGCAGCCATGGCAAGTTGGTTGGCTTGTGAGAGTCCTCAGTGCTAAGGCAATGCTCTCTAAATCCCCTGCTGTAGTTTTGGCTAGACACAGGGGTTTGATTCTCAATGCTGTTGCTGTGCAGCAATCACAATTTGCCTGTTCTCCCCCAGAGATGGCTGCATCTCATGTAAAGAGTTTGAGGAACTTAATACACGTGTCCCGTGTTCTGTGGGGATTACATGTAAAACTTGTTCTTAGTCAGTTGTGTAATTGCAGGTATTGGTGAGCAAGGCATGGTTTGGAAGCAGAGAAGTAAATGCAACTGAGATATCGAGATGAGTTAGTTATTTTCTGGGAGAAACCTGGGCTTGGGAGGAGAGTTATTCGAAATTCTAAATCAAAATTATGTTAGATTGCAGCAAGCAAGTTGCAACATCCTGGGTCCCTGCACTCCTTGGCCTTACTTAGAAGAAAGGAAAATTTGCAAGATCTTCTCAAATATGAATGCTAATTTTATGAGAAGAAAGGTGATCCATTGCTTCCCTGAAAATTCTGGTTCACCTTTTTTCCTTGCACAGCTGCCCTGGGTGTAATCCTGGGCAAGTCACAGGAGGCATGTCTGTGCCCACAGTGGGGATGGAGCTGTCCCTTGCACTGCTCCTCAGCATGTAGTCAAGCCCTGCTGAGAGTCTGATTCCAAAAAGAGCCCGACTTGAACCCAGCCAGGCTCGTGTCTGTGAGCATTAGCTGTCAGAGGTGTACGTTGCCCCAGAGGATGAGGTTTGGTCAGTGTCAGCTTGGGGAGTCTGCCCTTGTGCTGCTTCAAACAATCCACTCCTTCCTTAGTGTCTCTCTGATTTGGTCCTCCCTCTGTAAAATAATAAATTTAGCTTCTTCCAGGAGGTCTTCCAAAGATAAATGCATTGACAGATATGGTGCAGGT
This sequence comes from Edolisoma coerulescens, assembly GCA_013397115.1. Classification (NCBI taxonomy): domain Eukaryota; kingdom Metazoa; phylum Chordata; class Aves; order Passeriformes; family Campephagidae; genus Edolisoma; species Edolisoma coerulescens. The sequence goes on along the minus strand of VWZW01003082.1, from coordinate 86,110 downwards.
AGCCGCTGCAGTACTGGGGAATTATTTATATATCTAAGGGTTTTAGATGTAGGCGATTGCTCGCTGAAACTTGTCCTTACAGAGCCAGGAATGCTTTTAGGTCCTTCCTAGAAGAAGATCTGGTGTTTATTAGAAACTAGTGGTTTATGTGTTTTAAATAATTGTTCCAAATGATTCCTGTCTGGAAGAAATATGTAGGACACGAGCAGCCCTATCTGGCAGCAGTGTGCAGGGGAGCACACAGCCCTCGGCCTTGCCAGCTCCGTGCTGCTGGGCAAGCACTTTCTGCAGCAGTGCTGTGACTGCTGATGGTGACAGTGGTGTATCAGTAGCACTGCTCTCTCTTTGAAAAGTGGTGAAAAAGTTGATTCTGGAGTTCATTCCATCATATCATAATTGATTTGGGATAATTATTGAATGCGCACAAGAGCAGCCTTTTTTTTTTTTATTCCCTGCAAATGAACTGTGGTTGGTGCTGTGCTATTTTGGTTTTGTTTTCTGCTTAACATTCCACTGTAAGTGCAGCTCCTCTGAGGCTTGAAGTGAGACAAAACTGAACCAAAGTGACTTTGTTTTCTCTGTGTAAGAGGATGGACACTGAGTGATAATGACATATTTTGCGTGTGAGCAGCAGGTGCGAGACCAAGTGTCTACTGTGGATTAAAGTAAATATGTTTTTTTCTATATTTAACTGATATGTGACAAAGAAACAATATTTAAATGTCACTTTCCATGGGTTTTTTGTGTGTCTGTAATTATACATTCTAATGTGCCAAGTAGCTACTCACTGAAGTTCAAATTTACATAGTAAAGTTGTGCATAACAAGGCAAACAAGATACAGTCTAGCATTCATCTCCATGCATCTGGGCTGCCTCCACCCAGCAGTTACACTACCAACAAATGAATGTTTTCTGCTTTCTTGAGTTCACATAAATAGCTGTAAATTCCTATAATTAACTATGATAAGTCACTCCCCACTATTAAAACAAAGACGTGTTTGTTTATCGGTCGTACTTGCATCCACCACTCTTAACATTACAGTGTCGACTGATGTTTTTTCACTGTGTTAAACAAAGCAGAAATATTCCTGTTGGGTAATGCCAGAGTCCCAGGAGCAGCCTCAAAAGCACGAGCACGAGCTGTCGCCTGCTGAATGCTCCACTTCTCTGCTGAAGGCTGTTTCTTCTCCGTGCCCCTTTCTGCTCCAAAGACAGCATTGCTTAGGTGGGGAGCTGAGGTTTTGGGGAGCAAGCCACGGCTTGGAAACAGGGAAGTAAAGGCAGCTGAGATATTGAGTTAGTCCTTATGAGGCCTAAAAGTAAAGCAGTTCCTAAGAGTATCTGATTTTCCATGTATCAGGCCTACATTTAGCTGTACGTTGTTTGTAGCAGACCTGCTCCCAAATTTGCTGCCCAAATTATTTTTTCTGATATTCAGCTAGATTGTGATATATCACAACTAGGTAGTGATATAAAAAATACTTGTGACAGTTTTCTTCTGGATTCTGAATTGGGTTTTGGGTGTGTTTTTGTGGGCTTTTTTTGCTTGGTGTTTGTTTGGGTTTTTAAGGCTAGGGATACCAAATTTTGCCGCAGAAACTCAATTTTCTTCCCAATTCTATTTTTACGTTTTAAGCCTATTCTCCGGGCCTAGTGGAAACTCTGCTCTACTTAATTTTTATGTACATAAGAATATCTGCTGCATTTTGGGGCTGTGCTCAGGTTGCCTCTACTATGACAGGATGGTTTTTTTTCACAGCTTTTAATGTCTCAGAAGTAATACATTGTAAGAAATGCTGACCACAGAATTAAATTAGGCACCCAAATTACAACTTCCTTGAGATACTGAAAAGGCAGAGGTAAGACGGTAGGAAATATAACAGTGACAGTTTTGTTTTGTCTAAATTTTCCATGAAGAAGTATTTCATAAGTTATGTCAAATTGGAAAGCTGGTCATAGATCTCTCTCTGCATGGAAACAAGATCTTCTGTGGGCCACAGATTACACAGGAGTGGATGTGCAGTAGTGGCAGGATGCTGGTAGTCAGAAATTGAGGTCGTTCTATACTCTGGCATCTCTATACCATCTTCTTCCCAGCTTGTGGGCCTGTTAGTTGCATTATGAATATAGTAAAAGATTTGCTCTCTAAAGACAACAGCTGTAACTCAGAACTTTGTGTCTGCTGGCTGAAAGAGATTGATAGTTGACCATCTGAAGTAGGAAGGGTACTCAGAAAGTATCTTGTGAAATTTGGGGTCACTGATGGTTTAGTGGCTGCTAATCGTGAAAAAAGTATGGAACAATTTTCTTTTCAGCTGGTTTCTTTGGATAGTAAAAATAAGTCCTTCCCTCCGTACTTTAAAGCAGACTATATGTAGCTGCTTCCTTTCTTATGGATTTTGTTATACATAATTACCATGCATGAACAGCACGGCACATGGATTATACAGCAAATTCTGTTTTAGCCATGCAAACTCCCAGTGACACTGTGGGCTCTAACAGCTGGGAAGATGTGATTACAGACTTTCATGTTAATATTGGGTGCCTTAAAGACTGCTGAAGCTTGTTCCCAGGTCAGCAGAGCTAGCACAGACTAGCTAAGGCTTCACTAAGACAAAGAAGTAGCGTAGAGGATTTTCTGTGAAAAATAGAGAATGTTTATTATAATGCTGAAAGAGTTAATTCTTAAATCTCCACCTCAAACCAAGGCTCAAGTCACTCCAAGATTCCCAGACTGTCCTTATTGCTTGGCCTTTTGTGAAAAGTTATTAGTATCATGCTTACACTGATAGTTACAGGCTCCAGAACTAGTTCTGGCCTTGTTGCATTTATTAAGTGTGGTGTATAACATGTGGCAAGAGATGTAACATGTTGTAGCATTTTGAATAAAGACAAAAGGGTAGAAGCCGTGATTCCTCATTTCACATTGAGAAACTGAGGCACAGGGAGATGTGGTGACTTGCCCCAGAAAGGCCCCATCCACCAGGGGTTGCTGCTCCCCGTGCTGAAAGGGTGTCTGGGGTGCAACTGCTTGTTACCGAGCTTTTACATCCTGTAATGGGCAGAGTCAGTGTGTGGAGCTCAGCCTCGAGCTGAGTACTTTGTTTCTAAATGGAGCTTGTCTTCCTGAAATAAATGCAGTCTCCTCTCACTCCTCTCTAAGCAACATATTGATGGATCAATGGAATTTTTTGAGCTCTAAACTCTGTCTTTGGATAAAAGCAGTCAAAGGGGTTATTCAGAATTTCTGCCTTTTATTTTAAGTCCTGGTTTCATATTCTTTCCAGGAGGGAGGATAGAAACACAACAGTTTGGGAACATGAGCTTTTTTCTCCTCCCAACTCTAGGTTTGCCCTGGGACCAGCCTATTTTGCATGAGCTCAGTACAGCTGTAAAAGGAAGAACTAAGAAAAAGGCCAACAAACAATAGAATATAGCAAAAACCCACTAAAATCTTACAACTCAGAATACCGCAGAGCCTCATTTGTCTGTAATCCTGTTCTATTTAATGGAACCCCTTGCATCCAATTCTCCTTGTATTTTTATTAATCTTTGTGATTTTCCCTAATGATCTTGTTATAAAGACATCACATCACATGGCGCAAGGACAATGCACATAAAAAGTTAAGAATGCATTTAACTACCAGCCATTGATTAGTGTTCTTGATGAGCTTAAATACTACCTGGGAAAGGCTTTCTATCAAATGCAATTGGCTGCAAATGCATTAAGCTTAATGAAAGTCAAAATTTGGGTATATATTAATATTTTTCCTAAGAGGAAGTGCCCTTGCCATGAGAATATGAGCACTTGCTTTCCAGCCTCCTGTCCCAGTGGGAAGGGCTGCCAAATGGCAATGTGTGTGACCCCCCAGAGCTCAGTGCCTATTCCCATTCCACTTAGTTTGCTATAAATCAGGAGAAATACCACTGGTGTCAGTGAAATTGAACAGGTCCTGATAGTTCTTGTGATCTGCTGATGCAGAGGAGATGAAAGATATCTGTTGGTGAGGTCTGGGAAAATGTCAATCTGAGGAATCCAGGAGCAGATTTTGGGTAGGGAGGGCAGCCTGGTATCCTCCAGATCATGGAATTCAGCAGCAGAATTAGGAACAGAGGCTAAGTGGTAGTAAAAGGCTTCACCAGACCTTCCCAGGAGCTCAGGTGAGATGTGTGTAGAGTGTCAGATGCTCCGTGTTAAGCACAGAGAGCACTGCGTGCTGAGAGAAGGATTTTGTCCTTCCCAGGACCAGCCTGTTGTGACAGTGAGCTAAACTACATCCTGCTGACTAAGAGTGCATATGAAATGTTAGTGCAGAGTAGGAACATGCTGCAAACCCAGACATTGGCCTGCCATGAGTGGGTACCAAGTGCACAGAGCCAACCCCCTATTGCAGTTGAGCCACAAGAGCCTGCTTCTTCCCTGTGTCTTCAGAGGCACACTTCCACAAGGACTCCAGAAGCTGCAACATGTGAATCCACTGCCACCTCTTCCTGGTGGAAATGGATTGTAGTAATGTTTTCAGCTTCCAAACTTGTTCTTTTCTGCTCTCCAAACTTATTTAATTTAGTTTGAATACTGGTTACCATGTGTATTTTGTTTGGCACAATTTTTTCCAAAACCTTTCCATAAAACTAAAAATATAACACACTGAATAAACCACTCCACTACCCAAAGAGAAGAACTTATTACTGAAACTCGGGAAAGTATATTGAGAGGTATGAATTTTAACTTCAGCTTCTGTCATAAAATTCTAAAAAACAAAAAAAATCTGGAACATGCAATTAAAATAATTGTAGGTGTGTGGATGCCTGCCTCCAAGCAAAGAATTTAATAATACATTAAAACCCTTATTTTTGATTTTAGCAAAATATACAATTATAGCCGTACAAGCTGCCATTGCATCACTTCTTGGCTTCATGGAGGAAACTTCACCTACTGCTATTTCTACTACATGCCAAGATATTATTACAATTCTTACTTAACAGGGCAGTGTGCTCTCCAGTACACTGAACTGAAAATGACACACACTTTCCTAGTAAGATGGTATTTACTATTGATTTATCTTGCCCTAGAGAGTTCTGGTTAACATTCCAGTGATAATTGACCCTGCTTTATTTAACTCTTTCAGAAGTGCATCTTTATTTCCAGCAATGCCTCGATGCTAGAAGGCATTGAAATGCTAGTTCAGGCAATGAATTTGCAAATTACTGATTCACACTATATTCATCATTTTTAAGATTTATAAGAAAAAAGAGAAGTCTCAGGATATGATTAATTATCTCATTAAAGTAACAGAGTATGCAGATCTAGATTAGGGAGTAATTGTCATCTAAGCTTTCTAAATACTAGTTTAAGCAATTAAAAGTTTAAACAATTACCACTGCCTACACCAGAAGACATATAGTTTCATCATATTCCTACAGATGCAGTGCAAATTAATAGTCTTGTACTATTCTCATCCATGGAAGGTTCTTCTGCCATTTCACCAAGATCCCTGTTGTGCCCTAAAGCCTTTTAGATTGCGTTAGACAGTGTAATGAAAGGCAGCACCTCTGCCTACAAACTATGCTTTGACAGGAAGACTTGAATCTCTTAAAATCTCTTAAAAATTTGGAATGCTCCCATTTCAAAAACATGAGTTGAAAAGATCTTCCAAAACAATAACAGTCTTGTATGCTTGGTCTTTATTGTGGAACTATCACTGGTTTGGGGCATTTACTACAGAGATGGGACAATGTGCATCCCTGCTGTTAGGAAGACGAAATAGAAAATACAGCATTTATTTGTGGCATCAAAAAAACCATTACTGTTGAATTATTTTTTGGGTATGGCAGTTCTGAGTGTTGTTCTTTCTCTGATCTTCCTTTTTACAACAACTGTATAGCCATTTCTGAACATCTGAGTGGCCTAGAGGCACGTCACAAGTGAAGTTGCAACCTCAGGGCCTCCATCTACAACTTTGTCATCATGAGTGGACGTGTGGAGTTCAGAGCAGCCCTAAGAGTCTTTGTTTAGTTCACTTAGTCTGGAGAGAAGGAGTAGATATAAGGCTTGATCTGTGAATGTGTGTGAACACAGTTGTGCACACCTTCACCTCTAGTCATGGGAGCGGGGGGGAGTTGTAAGTCAGAAAGCTCCTTCCCCCTGGACTTGGGGCTGAGGAGTGTGCCAGAGGCTGGCTGAGTGCTCGGGTCAGGTACCAGTACCTGGCATCCAGGAGTGCCCATCCCTGGGGTGCAGCTCCTGTCCGCTGCCCCAACCACTCTCCCCACCTTCCCTCAAAGTACTTTGGCATCTCCTGCTTCTGGCATGCAACAAATCATGTCCACATCCTTCTTTAACTTGTCCCATTGCCATTGCTCCTTGTAGGTTTTGGAAATGCTGACTTCTGAGTCAGGTTATTGATTCCTTTAGAAATGGCCCTGGTAAAGGGTGATGTTTCTGTCACAATTGCCTCTGTTTTGTATGCTGGCAGATCCAGGCATGAGTGTGATTTTATTCCTGCTGTGCCCTCCCACACCTGGTACCACGTCTGGATAAGTTTGAAGCAGCTGCACTAAAAACTTAGAGGTCTTTACTCTTTATATGACTACATTGGCCTCAGGCCCTTAAACACTGTAGAAGTCTAGATATTGGCTCCCAACAGAAGGATTAGACATATGATTTCTTTTGAATGTAGAATATTTATACATAGACCCGCTTTTTTCACAGGTCTAGTATCATCCCTTTCTTTGGAGACTGTGGAGCATTGACCCTGCTTGAGTGAAATCTAAAAATTGCAGCTGTCTCAGCCAAGTTATTTTCTGCTCAGTGCTGTTGACATACAGAACTGAAAAGTGTTGCTTTGCCAGAGAGGCACAGGAGGTGGATGACACCTGGAAGACACTTGTGATTATCCCATGGCTGTGCTGTTGCCCCAAGGAACATGATTCCACTTCCCTCAGCAATGCCCTTCTTCATCATACTGTGCTTACTTGGCTAATCCCAGAAGTGGCAGACATAAATACCTGTAATTAACACTGACAGTTAATGCTTGTGATGTGACAAATGATTCCTTCTCCCTCCCTCTTGAAGCAATCCAGTAATTATCCTGTTCCCTCTTTTGCGTAATCGCAGTATGTGCCACTCATTTGCCCTCCTAACCAGCAGTAACCTCCAGCAGTGGTAATGCACACAGGGTTGCATCCATGCTCAGATCAGCCAGCTGCCAGTATATGACTTCTGTGTGTTAGCACTGCAGTGCTGGTGTTTAAAACACAAAACCATGGTCTGAGAGATGGGACGAAGCACGGGCAGAGCCTCCATGCAGGTTTGCTGCTGTCCTTAGCAGACACAGCAGTGTAACATTACTGGGCCAAGAAACTGCCATGAGGGGTCCCTAGCCCACTGGGCTGCTCCTTCCCATTCATTCCCACCCAGTGGGACTGAATTCCTGACTCACTGCCATCAGTGTGCCCACACTGCAGCCTCCATCATCAAAATGGTGCTGCTTGATAATTGTCCTTGTTTGTAGAGGAGGGAACAGGAACATCAGACACTGACTCTGCCACTGAACCCGACACATTGTGCAGCTACACCCCAAGTTCGGCCTCTCTCATCCTTGGCTTAACTTTCAGGAGGAGGCAGGTCAGGCAGTGAAGGGTTAATGTGGAAAAGCAAAGAGCAGCATTGCTCCCAGGAGCTCACCAGAGGTGACAGGGTAGCTTGCTGCACTTCCTTCAAATATTGGCAAGATGGACTTTTTAAATGCAGGTTATGTAATGTGTTTGGGGACTATTTAAAGTAAATGTTATTGACAGCCATTACATCTGGTAGTATTAGTAAGTATTTAGGGAATTTTTTTAAAGGTGAAGTATTGACAGGAAAGGCTGTAACAGCTACTTCTGGGCCATTACAATTTATCTTCTAAATCAGTCTGGGTTTATGGTTCACTGACATGTTTCACCCTATTACCTACTAAAGGGTGGTTAATGACAATGTGTGGCTACACATGATACTAGAGCATGTGTGACACAGCACGTCTAGGATGCAAAGGCCTTGCAGGGAAGTGCTCCTCTGAGGGAAGCTGTTCACAGCAGACCTTTGCAAGGCTGCATCTTAATAGCTACATAATAGAATAGAATAGAACGTTGAATTTGACCTCTCACAGCGATGTCTTAACTTGCAAATGGGTCAAAGTCTGGTAAATCCTGTGTGTGGGACAAACCTGGGCATTACAAACTTCCGTATAGCACATGGAGGAAAGGGCTGCAGCGGCTGTGAGTGGCACGGCCGTCCTGAGTGGGGGAAGCACAGACTGGCACTGCCTGTTGCTGTGAGGTACAGAGGTTTTTCTCAAGAGCAGTCCTTTCAATTCAGCCCTAGATTAGTCATGAATAGAGGTCATTTTAGGGTTATTTGAATGTGTGGGTAAAAGCAGTTGGTTACAAACAGTGAAGTCCCAAATAGCATTCACCTCGACAGGGGTCCTTATGCACAGCCTTGTTGGAAATGTTTTTGGAAGCAAGAGAAAATAAGGACACAGCCCTGCCCAAAATAACTTTGGTCTGTAAATAACCTAAGCTTGGTGTCTTGATCCTTGCTGGTCATATTCTGCTCACCAATACTATTCTGAGATACTTTCTTCTTTTGAATTGAAATGAAAAGCAGTTAATATACCTGAATTCATCTATTTCCTGCTGAAAGGTATTTTCTTCTTCTTTATCCATACAGTTGTTTAGAACTGGGATTTCCTTCTCCCTTTCCAATTCCAAACATCTCCAGAAGCAAAACAGATGTGGATTCACTTGCCCATAGAGAAGCCCCACCTTTCCAACATGAACACCATAGACTTCTCCACACATGTAATTGTTGACCCAGGTGTTCACAATAGTGAGGTTTTCCCATGAAAACAACATTTCATTCCCAAGGTACAGATCTGCCTTGCCATCTCTTTTAATTTCTGACCATCAGTTCTAGAGACTTTTTCTGGAGGCCAGCAGCAAAGAGGCCGATTTATGTCTAGTCCTGTCTCTTGTTCTTTCAGCACTGAGCTACTTTTTCACAGCCATCTTTTAAATTGCCAGATACCTCCCATTAATCCTGCTCTTGCCCTCTGTTCCTGTAGCATGGTGGAATTGTTTTTCACTGAAAGCCAGCCTGCTGTTGGGATGCAGGGCTGCTTTGGGCAGCGAGACCGTTTCCTCCTCCTCCTGTTTGCCCTCAGTTTTCCGACAGCACAGGAGTGCCGTGCAGTCCCTCAGTTAACATTTACACTGCAGTCAGCATCCTGTGCCCTGGTCTATTTTCTGCAGACATGTAAATAGAAGCCTTTTGTAAACTCCGTTTAATGATAGTGCTGTATTATGGGTTGTCTAAGACAGTGTCAAGGGATCCTGTTTTCTTTTAACTTCACCGTTTGGGTAAGGTATAATCTACAGTACATCAACACAACACATCTCTCTATTGAGTGTTGAGGTGAGATACAAAGCTTTCAAAGCAGGCAGATTCTTTTACTGTTTCTTGGTTTCCTCAAGCACTTTGTACATGAAAGATTGTTTCCTTATCTCTTGGAAAAGCTTTTGGATGAAATTAACCCCAGTGTAGAGGGTCAGCCTAACGGCCTCTATACTACTTAAGTCCTACTTAGAGCCTATTCTCAAAGCTTAAATTGGATTTGTATGGTGCACAAGGTGCATTTCCCTCTGTGAATAGGTAAAAATGAAAGATAGAATAATTTATACTTAGTAATGATTTCAGTTCTTGGCTGAATCTATTTTACATGGCTTTGTATTGGGGGAGTTCTTAAGAAACAAGTCACTAACTACATACAGTTTTCAGAAGCTCTCCAGCAAGCCTGGGGAAACTGGGCCTGCCTGAAGAGGAGCTGGTCACCCCTGCTGCTGCTGCTGCTGTGCTTGGTGCCACGGAAGCACTTGTGTTATCACAGGTGCTGATAGCAAACAGGGAGCAGCGGGAAGAGGACGTGCCACTGAAGGCACTGATCACATGCAGCTTGTCTAGGGGAGTGCAGCCTTCACCTCTCATCCCTCACTTGGCTTCCTTGGGGGAGACGTGCCCTGGGACAGTTGACAAAAACCACAATTTCTGGAAAAATTCAGGGAAGCAAGTGCAGCTGATTTCTGAACACTTCTTAAAGAGAAATGTTGGTGGCTTCTCACATGGCCTTTTCCCTTTCCACCCCTGCTATTAAATTATACTGCTCTATGTCCAACTAGAAGAACTTTAGAATAAATCTATTAGGAACTATCTCAATCTGCAATAAGTGTATTTGGTACTGCAGGAATAGTCTCAAACTATAGTCTCTTACTTTCCTTCTTGAGAAGTCTAGGTGGTAGGGCTGTTCATGTTTGATATCAGGGAAAAATAAATCCAAAATCCTACCTCAATGTGAGTCTGTGGACATCACTGGTTAGGCACAGGTATATATGGGAGAATCATGCCCCAGATGAACACCAGAGGGATTTAATAAGGCATTTCTCCATCTTGGCTTTGTCCACCCAGCACTGCGGTCGCCTGGGGCAGGTTGCCTGGCAGCTGCCCGTGCTGTCCGTACGTTTCAGCTAAGAATATGGTCCTTCTGTTACCAATTAGGTCAGCCTGGCACTGGTCAAGTCAGGCACTTGTCTAAATTCAGGTTGTCATTTTGGACATTTATAAATGGAAACAAAGCTGTGTTTCTCCATCATGCATCTAAATAAGTTCAAAACCAATGCTAAGTCCATTTTAAGCGTTGAGTCCACCCAGTAATCTTATTTCCCTTTTTGGTAAATTATCTTTCAGTTATAATGTGTGACCTCAGAAGTTTCAATGACAGTAAATCACTTTCTCTCCCACCTTAGGATCTGTGAAGCTAACCTGGCTTGACCATCTGGTTCAGGAAGTTCATATGAATGTGCTCTTATAGTAGAGGTTGGATGAGTTCTGTTGTAAGCAGAGTGAGTTATGTCTCAATATATCTGAGCTCCAGTTCAAGTGTGAGCTATGGAATTAGAGGCCTCATCTCTGAAAGGATGCATGGGCATCATCAAATCATCATGCTATGGGCCTTCTCAAATCATCTCTGCCTCAATGTGGTGAAGGATTTCTGAGACCAAATTCCAATACTAATTTTTTGGCACTGGCAAATCCTTTTCTAAGAATTCAGAGTCTGAGGCTGAGTGCTTTATAGGTCCCAAATAAAATTATGGAGATGGGCAGCTAGCACATCTGGGAAGGTACTGAACTCTTCGAAGGATCTGGTTCTTGGAGTGTACTGATTGTATCTAGAGTCTTTTGGGTCTCCCACACTCAAGGTAATATACAAAAGCTCAGCTCACATGAGCAAGCAGGAAAGTTTTGCAGAAGCAGCATCTGGCACTGGTAAAATACAGAACCGGGTTAGTGAATGTTGGTTTTCTTTCTGCAATTCAAGTATTTGGTTGTCATTTCTGTCTCATCCACTCAGCTTATGAATGACACATAAAGGGTCTCTTTCCAGTAAATCACAGCAGCAGTTGCAATATGTACAAGCCTGCTCAGATACTGGTGGGAACCAAGCCATGGGGGATTGGAGATCCACACTGACTAATTTGCTGGGAGTGAGCCCCACCCTCAGCTGGAATCCCTGTTAATGTAATAATCATCCAGAACTGGGAGTGTTAATGGCAAAGAAAAAAAAAAAAGCCCTGGGAGAACAAGCACTACAGGAGGAGGTGAAAGATGTGGGCAGATTAAAAAATAGAGCGCCAAATTCTTGGCTAGAGTAAATAAATAAAGCTCTTTTGAAGCTACTGGCGAGACACCAGGTAACCTGACCCAAAATTTGTACAGGTGGGTGAGCCCTTGCAGGACAAACTTCCATATGTTTGTCATTACTTTTAGATATCTCACAGCTGCTCAAGCCCTGCTCTTCCAGAACCTTCCTTCTCTGTTGTGCAGAAAAGGGAGCAAAGTGCAGAAGGCTTCTCCTCTGAGATAGTGGTGTTGGTTGGGTGAGGAAGGTCCCATCTCGTTTTCCTTGCAGGTTTTTCTAAGCCAGCCCAGGTCACTGGCACACAGCAATCCCCACGGAGGTGGTGCTGGCGCGGCCGAGGGCAGAGGAGCTGCGGTGGGAGCGGGCAGCGGGAGCCAGAGGACGCTGCTCCCTGCCCCTGCTGCTGTGCAGGCAGGAGCAGCCCGCGCACGAGGCGCTGCGGGAAGGGGTGTTTGAAGGTTGGCCTGACATGCAAAGAAATTACTTTCAGTGCGTCCATCCACCTTGCAGCATTCCTTAAAGCTCCTAAAAAGACAGTCCTCCAGTAATAAAAAGGAAAACAAGTGAACCACAAATCAATGTAATATTTGACTTAGCTTTGGCAGCTATTTCTCTGAAAATGTTTAAGGCTGTTATGAGTAACGTGGTGTTTAGCTTTCTGCTAATGTAACAGCTGAAGAAAAATGCATTTTGCTCTCTAACTTGCTTATTAGTCAATGGAAACTATAACCACAAACAGTACGGCTCCATTTAACCACTGTATTAAATATTAAACCTGAAACTGTCATTACCAATTATTTTCAATAGGGCATAATGGTTTGAGGGTTAAGTAATATGGACTAGGAGCCAATGGATCAGTCTAATCAAATGAAAGTATTCCTAATGGGATAGTGCTGTATGGGAAGGTGCAGTGATGCTGAACCTTGGTTTCTAACACTGGGATGATTTGATGTCAAGCATTTTCCTGCTTTCTGTTCATTCGTGGCTAACTTACTCTAATGCTGTTGATGAGGAAAGTGATTCAGGGAGGCAGAGAGACCGAAATCCTGTAAACTTCTAGATTTAACATGTATATCTTCTGGCAGAGCTGAAGGCCAGCATATCACCCTTTTCACTCTGCAAAATGCTTGAGCAAGATTAGAATTTCTCTACCTAAGAGACATAATCAGATTGAAACAAACCCTGTGGTGCCTGTACTTAAGAGGAAAGGGCTGAATGCCCTCTTTGAAGGTTGTAGATAAAAAGATACTATTAATAGCTAGAGGTGCTCCTTTACAACAATTTATATTGATAAATATTTGTAAAAAGAAACTTATAGAAAAGAAAAGATGAGAAGCTTAATAAAATCCTACCCATATTAGAATAATCCAGTGCTGATGGTCAGATACAGCAGGCTGCATTTTTATGGCCAGGTTAGCAATCTGCTAGGGAAGGTTTTTAAGTGGTCTGTATCTAAGTGCAAGTAGAAACATTTAGTGTCCAACTCCACCCATGGCAGCGGGAGGCCATGCAGAGAGCTGCATTCTGCTGCAAACTCTATCGCTCTGGACCTGCTCCTGTGTCCTCCAAAAACTCCTTGGCATGAGCTGAATTCAGACAGAATTCAGCTTACATCTTGGGCCTGCCCTGGCTTTGTCCATAGGCTGATGGACCTTGGGCATGTGGGTGCCTTGGTCATGCCCCGAGAGTTGCCAGGGGGTGGGCAGGGGGGGCCCTGCTGGGCTGGCTGGAGCAACCAGAGCCTGCTGCTGGTTGTCTGGAGCTCTGCATGCAGCAAATATCTGTGAAACACATTAGATTCTCATCTGCCTCTTCTCGTGAAACCAGGTTTTGTCAGAAGATTCCTGACCAGGGCCAGCCTTATTGTTCTCATGGTTCAGCTGAGGTCAGTAACGTATGTAATCTGTACCAGGGTGTGGATGCACCTGGCAAGTAATGGCAATACCCCAGCCTGTGAAGACTTCCCTCTGAATGACAGTGCTATAATTAAATCTCCAAATTCAGGACTCTGAGCCAGAATTGAAGTTTGGGAACTTCATAGGGGTAGGGGCCAGCTGTGAAGCTCATCTGGGGATGTGGACTGCAATTTCCTGAAACCCTGGGGCAATTTGGTTCTGGGGCAAGATGCTCAGGAGCTATATAAAGAGATTGAGCGAAGATAGAGAGTTCTCTTTCACAGCACTCGTCTGAGTAAACAGGTTTGCAATAATCAGCTGTTGACAGATGGCAGCAAAACACCTGTGAGTGACTAAACTTTTCAGCCACTTAGTCAGAGCTCCAGGAAAATGTGGTGCTGATTCTCAGAAATGAGAAGCATATCTTCTAATGTGTTCTGTATCTCTTGCAACTTTCTTCTTTAGCCACAATAAAATGCCTATGGATGAAGCTCATGGAAGTTCATCAAATTCATTTGGCACTGGTTTATGCCCGCTTTTAAAATATGTCAGATGTACCACTAATCTTGGTGCAACCGCACTGTAATTAGTGTTTGGCTCAACCCACTTTAGTAAATGCACCTGACTCAGCTATTTCACAGTTAGATATCATTATGCTTTGAAGCTGTATTTACCATCTGCAGCTGAAATATTTGCCTAAAAGTATCACATAGACAATAAGGCATTGGCCCTATTGTGTTGCTTGTGCTTTGTTTATGTAATGACCCAAAAGATGACCATTTGCTTACAAGTGTTAGAGCTTCGTACATTGTGGGATATGTTTCTTGACTTTCTGAAGGGATGGTTTCACAGGACAACAAAGAGGAGTACTTAATTGGACCCTTTGATAAATTACAGGCTCCATTACCGAGCCATTTTAAAATCAGTGTAGTGGGAGGGTTTTTCTCAATCGCATGAGAACAAGATGAAGGTGGGGTAGACAAAATAACCACGATATGCTTCACAAAGGAATCTGTGTCAAAGCTTGGCTGACCTCCAGACTAGACCCTCTGGGCTACTGCTGGGTGTCATGTGGAGATGCAAAGTTCAGACTTGTACTTTTGGTGGTGCACACAAACCCCAGCATAAAGGGGACTTCAGTTCTGCTCCCCGAAGGACATCACAGGGCTTCACACCTGGTCTCTCCCACAGGCTGCCAGAAACCACTGTACAGTGTCATCAGCCTTCAAGAGTTCATCTCCAGTCTTAGACTATTTGCTTAAAGTTCTAGCTTGTGGATTCCAACAGTGAGAAAAGTATCTCAATTTTCATGTAGAAAGAGAAGTTTTCGTTCTTATGGTTATGGAGAAGAGCCTGAAAAAGGAACTTTAAAGGCTCGCCCCCCAGAAGGCATTTAGGTGTGATTTATGTGTGCGACTCCTGTTTTATGGTTTTTCAATGCTGAGGGTTAGCAACACAGCCAGCTTTGTTTCATGAGGTAAAGCAGAGCTGGAACACTGCAGATAATGGAAAGTCCCTGGTAACACCGATACAGCTGGTTTCTGCCTGTCTCCCTGCTGCAGCTGTTTGCAGAAGGGCTCTTATCTGGGGCACAGCCTCGGGCATGCCCCACTCCGGCCTGGAGCTGGAGTGCCTGTGGGCAGTGCGGTGTCTGTGCATAGAAACCCGTTGGAAGAGGAGATAGAGGCATCCCAGGGGCTGCACCAAAAGCGTGGATCCGGCAGAGGCGAGTGGGGCCACGGGCAGCCCCCGCCTCTGTGCCCGAGTGGTTTGCACACAGCAGCTCGGGGTGCCTGTACTTGTGTTGCCTGCACACCACATTGTCTGGCCCTGGAGAATGTGCTGATCACATGTTGATGACTGTATGGAGAAAATAATAGAACCATGCTTTTTCTATAGAGGTCAGGTATTCTGACTGGACATCATTTATCCCCTAATCTGTGTATCTGGGCTGCAGGCTGGGTAAATGGTTTGCTCACTGGCAGAGCCCTCTGCAGATGTGTCCTACTCGTCAGCTGGAGTTTACAAGAAAATATGACCCTTGTGCATAGATCCCTGGTCTGACTGGAGTTGAATTTCATTCACTGCTTGCATAGAGGTGATGGACACATGATTTTTAGGGCTAAATTAACCCTTCAGCATTCAGTTTTGTCTTCTTGTGTGTCCTTGACACATATTTGGAGGGTAAACTGTAGATCAGCTTTTCCTTTATGATTGCAAGAGCTTGAAGAACCTGTTCACATGTTCCTACTGTGAGCTGATTTTTTGTCTGTGATTTTTCCCTGCCACTCTCTCAGCATTTCTGTGTATTTATTAGCATCAGGATGCAGGTACAGTGCATGTGAAACCAGTTTTGAGCAGTCCATCTTTTCTACCCTGGGTGCTCAGCTTCATTCCTAATCCACACTCAGGTGTTTATGTCTGCTTCAGGGACATGGCACAACTTGAGCAGCAAACCTGGCCCTACAGCCTTGAAAATGTGCTTTAAAAGATGTAACTAGATACTTTGTTCTCAAATAAGGCTGAAATGACAATGTTTAAAATAAGCTTAATTAAGAGTATACTCAAATATACATAGGGTTTGATGTTTTGTGTAGAAGAATTAAGCCAAATTGCAACATCTTTGCAGTCATATCAATGACAGCATAGGTATAAAACTCAAGAGAATTATATCTTTAATAACTGCTTTCATGTGGCAAAAAAAAAAGAGATCAATTTGTTTGAATTAGTACGTTTGTTTTATTTGAAACTTTAAATTCATCACATTTCCAGGAAACTCTATAGTAGCATTTTACTGGGCTTTCTCTTTTAAACCATCAGGGAGACCATATCTTAGTAATTCACTAAAATAAGAGTTCTTTTTTAGTATTTTTTATTTCAATACCAACCATCGCTATGACATCTGTGAAAGGAGCTTCTGTGTTATTAAACTTCTTAATAAAAATGTAGCTCCCTCTTCTGCTGACCCAGATAATTAGTTGTTGATTTTTCAAGGAATAGGATTTACAAATATGTGTTCATAAGTGCAGCTGATTTCTTTTCATTTTTCTCTTAGTGTCTGGATTTGTGAATATCTGACCAAAACTCTTTATATGTTTCAGTGCTCAGAATTAGAGCTAACAGCATTAACTGGGTGAGCTTTTCATAAACATGAAGGGTTTGCATTTTCTAAGCATATTAATATTATGTTCCAAAATAAAAGCGTGCTCTAATTATGATGCTGCAATAAATGCATAGCGTTATTAAGTCAGCATTTATGTCTAAATTATGTTCATTCTGCGACACAGGGAGAGTGTAGCCAGTTCTTTTCTCAGGCTTCAGTGCAGTAGTGCAAGCATCATTCAAAGGTGTTAACACATCTTGCAGTGTAGCTTTGGAGATGGCCTTCTCTGTAAATTGCTCCGTCTTATCAGAGTCATTAGTGAGTTCAGAGTAAACAATCAAAAGCCACTCTGCTACAAAGTCCCTGAGCTTCCCTTATTACATTATATTTTAAATTATTCAAGACACCAGAAAAAAGGGGGGGAAAAGGGGATCACCCCCTCCCCTCCCCCCCCCTCCAATTACCGGCAATAAACAGTCTTGGCTATAAACTTCATATTTCAGGCAAATTTGCATGCTTTCACTGGTTCAGAACCTGTCTTTATTACAAGCCTCGTTATAAAATGAGCATACGACAGCCTCTGAAGAAATCACTGTAATAAATGAGCTTTGCATTCACAAGATGAGTTCCCACATGTGTGAAAATGTTAATATTCCCGTGACTGAATTCAATGACATAATGAATCTACAGTGGAAAATCAGTCTGCATCAAGCAAAGACAGGCATAACTGTGCTGGGCTGTTCTTGGCAGACAGGACATTTTGTATCTCTAGTTAGGAAAGGCAAATAATTGCAGTTGAGAGCCAATGTGTGCTAACTGGGCATTAAGGGTTAGATCCTGAGGCTATTTTATTCTGCTTGTTGCTACACCTGATTAAAAAATGTTGCTTGAGAGTAAACAGAATGAGAAACCCGCTTGTAAAGGACTCTCAGATCCAGGATAGATACCCTTTTAACCTTGAGTCACATCAGGTGTGTTTATAAGTTCTTTTGTAACCAGATGTGAACAAACTCCTTCCATTCTTGCTCCCTTTGGGAGTGAAACCAGCTGGAAGATAAAGACGATGCACTGTCAGTGTGATCTCATGGCTATGCTCACACTGGAAATATTACTCCATGGAGCAGCCACAGAGTTGTTGCTTTCATGTATTTCAGGTAAAAGTGAATCCCTAATACTATGCAGGTGATGAGAAAATTGAGTGAAAGAGTCAGTCCTGACTTTCTGATACTGAGAGTTGCAAAGAATTGTAAGAATTGTGTTGGACACCATGTTAGACAAAATTTGTTTGTGCATTTAGAAGCAAAGGAGAAGTTGTGAAGCTGTTAGTACTAAATTTTGAGTGCTGTTCCATTTGAGAGTATGATCAGTCAGCCATAAACTCACAACAGACTTATTGCCTCTGAGGTACAGGACTGCCAAACAGATTCAAAAGCTGAATGACACCAGCCTTATAATATATGAGTGCAATCGTAATTCTTTTCTGAGAGGGCTAGAGGAGCAGAAGTAGGTCTGAAATAAGAGAGGTTTGTCATCCACAGGCATCTTTTCTTCTAATCCAAGATAGTAAGAATGGGAATTACCATATACTGAGTTTAGGAAAGCCAGAAACATACAACCCAATGCGACTTTTGAAGAGATGAAGTCCCCTGCTGCTCCAGAGAATGTCTCCAGGATCAGTTTGGGAGATTTAGTTAAGTTCAGTTTGGGGATCCAGCTCACAACTCCTTAAGTTCAAGGGAATTAGACTGATCAAAACTTACAGGAAAAGAAATCTAAGAGCTTGATACAACTCCTGTGAGCATATCCACTTTGTTGTATATAATGCCTGAGAAAACTAACCCT
Source organism: Edolisoma coerulescens (assembly GCA_013397115.1). Lineage (NCBI taxonomy): Eukaryota > Metazoa > Chordata > Aves > Passeriformes > Campephagidae > Edolisoma > Edolisoma coerulescens. The sequence goes on along the minus strand of VWZW01003082.1, from coordinate 67,535 downwards.
ACAAAATATAATGTATGCTGGAAGAATGCTTTAATTGTTTGTGAGTCAAGTAGTTCCGTGCTTGGCATATAATTTTGTTGTTGGTCCTTTAAGTCCAACAAGTATGTGTGTTTTGAAGTTCTGAATGTGCATTGCAGGAGCATGTTCCTTAGCTTTCAAGTTTTGTGCCGGTACTTCTCAGGAATTGGTTGATGAACTTTCTTACAGAATTAATCACATACCTTCTTATGGGTCACCAATCAGCTTCAAATCTGGGTTTTAAAATGTGCACCAGTCATACCACTGCTTGGTGTAAAGAAGTAAGTAGGCTGTTCTTTTGTGGTAAAGGAGAAGAAAAGAAATATATTGTCAGTAGCTTCATCATTTGGTACCTTGGCTGTCAGAAGAAATGTTTTGGACCTATTGTGGTTGTCAGGTGGGAGATGTGTCATGTTTTGACAAGCAGCAGTCATGGATGAGTAGATCTAGAGTTCCTGATTTTTGGCTCATCTTTGTTGCCCCGTCCTCTAAGCTGCCAATTATTCTGAGAAAGAATCCCTTTCCCTCCATCTCTCTCTGAAGTGTGGGGTGAGCTAGGGGCACCCAGTGGGGGTGATGGCTGGGTAGCATTCAGAGTAGTGGTCTCAAATGCTGAGCACCTGAACTGAGATACACCAAGCCTCCTTGGTGTGTTGATGCAACGCATTCGTGTTTCACATGACCTACTTAAGAAAAAAGAAAAAAAAATGCAGCCACTCTGAGCCATAAAAATGTCAGAGTCTAATTGTGAAGGGGACTGAACAAGCTATCATAAGATAAAAGCAAATGAAAAGATGTCTCACAAATTCTTGAAACCTCCTGTGAAAACAAGATCTGGAGGCTGAGCCAAGTTGTCTCTGAAGCAGTGCTGCGTGTCAAGAGGACATTGAAATCCATTGGCTTCCTGCTGTTTTCACTTGGTCCTAGGGGCATGGACATTTGTCAAGATAAATCAGGATCTGGATAAGCCAGGAGAGGTAAACCTGGAGCTGAGGTATTGTGCCAGCATATGAGGAAAGATCCTGGCATTTCTTGTAAAAGATGGCACAGTATTATATTTAACTGCAAAAGCACAATGCTTTGAAGTGCAAATATGAATAGCATATTACACTCAACGATCCAAACGTTGCTATAGCATTGGCCACAGTGATCCTCTTTGTGACATTTCACAAGGGGATGAAATAGGAGAGGGAAACTTCAGAGGGTAAAACTGAAGCATGTTCAGGAAGCAATATGGGCTCAAAACAAAGCAGCAGTGCTAAAGAGAGCTCTAATTGTGTTCAGGTAACTATTTGGTTAAAATAAACAAACCATCTACTGGCACACAACTTAGGTGCAGCTTGTTCGTAGCTGAATAGAGCTAGTCAAGTTGTTGGTCTGCCCAAGACTTTCGGTTTGCACCTGGTAACAGCTGGTATGTGTTAGTTGTTACAGCTGAGATCACTTAAAAGTGTACTTGGTTTTTTTCCTGAATGTTGTTTTTATCATTCTACCTCTCCTCTTTGGTTTACTATCACTGACTCTGCCATAAATCCAGAACTATTCGTTTTGATCAGGTTCACTGCAATCCCGAAAGGACCTGCTTTGCTGCGACTTCTGCTGTGTTAGATGTCAGTCCAGCACGGAGCTCAATAGAGGGTGAAGTGCTCTTTGTGTCCACAGGGGTCTATCTGCAGGAGGAGATGCCGTTTCTTGCTGCAGGATTTCTCAAGACAGTCTATGAATTTAGTGTCCCATGTTCTTCATCTCTTAATGGGCCCAGTCCACTTAGGTGCGTTGACCAGTCATAGACCTTCAGAGGGACCTGCCCACTGTTTTCCAACTTCCATTTCTGCTTTGTTTGGATTTCTGAAATTGAACTGGGCTCATGGAGAGCTTTTGATGAGACAGCTTCCTCATAGAAGATGACTGGCAGTGGGCCACCGCTGTTATCTGGTTCATTCTCACTGGTTGAGCACTGTGAGGGGTGGGAACACATGTGGAAAGGTGGCTCTCGGGGAGCTGGGGTACAAATGCCATATGCAACTGGACCAGCCATTCCCCACTCCCAGGAGAGAACATCCTGTAGGAAAAGGCACCATCTTCACCTTCCAGAGCCAGCTGAAAGCTTCCCAGCTAACACAGGCAGAATGAAAAGAAAAGTTTAAAGAGGGAAGGTTCCCCTTGCTGTAGCCCCCACCCCATGGCCCATGGCAAGAGGCAGGGCTGTGGCCACCCAGCTGTGCTCTGCTGGAACACCAATCCACCTGTGCTGGAAACTGCTGCTGCCACATATCACTTCCCAGATATTGCCAAGTTATAATGGCTTTTCTCCTGCAGCCAAGCATCTCATGGAGTGTTCCAGTTTCTGCATTTTGTTCAGTGCTATCTTTGCTCTTTGCAGGCTCCTAAGAGCAGTGCTTTACTGTCCTCTACAGAGCAGAGCTTTTCTCTTTGCTTTCCCCCTCTTTTACTGAATTTAGTAATCTCTTCTTTGCAGCCCATTTGAGTCCCTGGAGGCTTCTCTTAGCCATTGACTTCTGTATTCATGTCTTTTTGAGTTACACCCTCTCACCAGTAATTTTGTGACTTTATTGGATTCCTTCAACCTCATTCAAGACATTTCATCAGCCACCCAGAGAGACAGGCATGCTCTGGATTCAGGATTTTATTGACTAAGGTATGGATGGTCCAGTTATTTCAGGCTATTTACTTCTTTGTAAGTTTTAAGCAGGTCTCTGGCATCCTGGCCAGCAGTCTCACCATTTCTAATGCTGCTTCAACACGACTTAGGTCAAAGGAATATGAAGTCTCTCTGGGCCCAGCCCTCTGTGACAAAGGCTGCCCATACCCTGGCTTGTACAAAGTTTGTCATGCAGATCATCTCTTCCTGTATTTTGTAGGCAAACTGGGCAGTACAAACCTCCATCTATCAGCTTTACATGCTGTGTCAGACATCATCTTCCACATTCCCACTACATTGAGCTGGACTGAATGCATCCTGAAACAATCCATACCACAGAGATAATTGCTTTTTTATAGAAATATTATATCCATCAGGCATCTCCCTATCCTTGCAAAGGTAAGGTTAGCAAGACTTGGGATTTCAGGAGTCATTAATTAGTCCATTCTGGTTCCTTCCCCCTTTGAAATGGAGCAGGATGGTTAAGGGTCGTTTATCAGCCCATCCTGGTCTGTACTTATGAATAATAAATGGTCACTAGTCCTGGCATTACAGCTCACTAAGAGCAAGACCTTTGGGTTTCATTGAGTGGAACCACAGCTGATTTCAAGGGTGGCAGGATCAGACCCTTAATGCAATTTTGATTCACATCTGAACTGTAATCTGACAGTTAAAAAAACCCCAATTGTTAATATTATTCCAGCATCATTTAAGCAGGAAAATAACTTCAGAAGGATGGTAATTGGGTGCTGAGAATGGGTATGAGATGGAATAAGTTGAAAATTAGTTGGGTGAGAGAGAGAAGGAAATTGTGAAAAATTAAAAATGTGTGTGATTCACACATATGTTTTTAACCCCTTCATAAGGGAAGGTTTTTCTCCGAGAAAAGTTGTAAATAGTTCAGAACAGCTCTGTGCTAAGTTATGGGTGTTACAATGGATTTGAGCTTAAAATTACCTCTAGAACTGCCTATGTCCCACACGGAGTGGTGTGGAGAGCACACAGCCCATCTCATGAAACTCATGGCCTCTATTAGTCTGGCTTTTCTGACACATAAACGTACCAGGTCAGCAGAAGCAAGCCTGGAGCCAAGGCCTAGCTTAATTTACAGCTCTAGAATTGTTCAGCATTGCCAGCTCTGGTGATCTTAGTGGAAATCTGTGAAGATTTGGTGGGTTTTTTTAGTACTTTTATTTCTGAAAATAGGTAAAAATGTGATAGCTTCTCCCTTTATAAAATAAAGTTCTTAGCCTTCATGGTTGCAGAGAGAGATTTCAAATTGTGGTTAGGGTGAACACTAAGGGTTTTGACAAAAGCAGTCAGTGAGAATGCAGAAATAAATGTCAAATCTCTTTCTTGTTAGTTATCATTATCTAAGGCTTTTGAAAATTTGTGTTTGGCCGTACTGGTTACCTAAGTGTTGATTTCTGTTTAGACTTTGTGCTTAGAACTGGCATCGTGTTACGGTCAAGGACTAGCAGACATCATAACTCAGCCTTCTGTGAACCAAAATCGTGCGTGTGAAGAGGCAGTGTGTGCACAGGCTGAATTCCACATGGGCAGACTCTGCGTCCCCGGGCTCCATCCCACCTGGGCCGTGTTGCGGGGCCGCCTGCTAAGTGGCTGCTAATTCTGGGGGGACACACCCTGGGAAAGGACAGAAATGCCTTTGGAGGGGGGCATTACACAGCCTCTGGCCTGCCCGCCCTTGTGGGCTCCCCACGGAATCTGAAAAAACTCAAAGTTGCTGTCACCAGGTTCGGGGGAGAGAGGCCCATGGGAGGCGCGTGCGTGGCACTACGCTGGTGATAACAGGCCCTGGGATGACAGAAAATCCCAGGGGCCCAGCTCCTTTTTTCTTTATATGTTTTCTGGCAGGCATCGTCATCATTCACTCTCTAATACAGGCCTTGAAATATTGACAGGATTCCTGTTCATAAACGTATTCAAAGCCCATTTGTTACTGGGTCCGGACTCACCCCTTTCACAGCCATTGCCATCTGATGCAGACGCTGTGTTTTGGTTCAAAACAGAAACAGCCTGATGAAATTTCTTGCTAAAAGGAAAGTTATTGCACATATACATTAGTTATTTTTCATTGCCTCGAGGGGAACCACAAATGTGTGTTGTTTCTAATTAATTGCTGGGTTATGTAAAGAGTGCTCCATATAGTGAAGTGGAACAGGATGCTTGACACAGCAGTCAGATTCCTTCCCTTACCCTGCTGAGCTTTCCACATTTTTCTCCCAATCTCGAGTAGCTGTTCTTGTCCCACTGAGCCTTGGTTGCAGTAGATGGTTATATTTCTTTAGAGTGCAGATGTTTGTAAACAGGCATTGATTTCTACAACATGAGCCCTTCAAGACCTCATTGGAGGATAAGGTCTGGAGACTTCTCCTGAAATAACCAGAGAGAGACCTACTTGTGGTGGCATACAGCTGTTTATCCTCCCAGAATCTGTTTTTGTCTTTAGGGTTTCTTTCTTTTTGTAAGACCCATACACAAGTTGTGTGTTTCCAGTCGTGCCTCCATTTAGCATCCAGCATCACTAATGCCTGGGAAAAGTAAAAATTAAGTGTGAGTGTATGCACTAGAAGCAATGGCCCCTCTTTTAAGGCAGCTTCTGCAGGGGCAGAGGTGACAGTCCCAGGTGGAAGGACACAGCTTCATGCTGTGTACTGGCCACCCAGCTGAGTGTGTCCAGAACATACTGATCTCCGTGTCATGACTTTAGCTCAGTTAGTGGTGTTTATCCTGGCTGTCAGAGGTAAGAGTAAATGCAGGATGAAGCCCTGGGTCTGCCAGATTATGGAAATATGTGTGTAGTGTGTTATGCTGGAGGAGGTCAGGTAGTGAAAATAATCAGAGCAGGTACAGCATGGGAGCAACAGGGGTAGGGGGGTCAAGAAAATGGTTTTCAAGGATATCCCGGGTGAACTCACACCCTCACTTGCTGAGATAACATTGAAGGGGCTCATCCTCTCCAAACTGCAGGGAGGCAAATGTGCATCCCTCTATGGAAGAAGGTGACAGCAGTGGGAGTTGATCAGAGCTGGGTCAGTTCCTTAAAATTAAGGCTTCTTTTTTGCTTCATTGCCCAAATCCTCCTTTCACTCCTGGAGAAGAATATCAGGAGAATTTTGAGTTGTCTTTTGTTTCTACTTTTCACTGTTTGCAAAAGGCTTCTGGTGTGACTGGATTTCTAGGCACTCCCACAATGCCAATAATACTGACTTTAACTGGTGTTAAACCTCTGGTCAATTATTGGCTCTGTTGTCTTTATGTTTAACTCTCTAACCCCGTCTCAAATGCTTATGGACTTGCTGTTGCTTTGCTGAGCAGTATTCTGTGTGCGTAATAGCCACTCCGTATACCTTGGGCAAACACGAAAATCTGTTTTAAACACTATGTGGAAATCCATATGTTGTCTGGAATCCTGCTTTGCTTTTCATGCAGAAAGAGAACAGAAGAAACAGCGTGTATTTATTAAAGCCATATTTCTTCAGATAGCTTAACCTCTATTTTATAAATTGTATTTAACATCAGTATCATATTCTGTCTTAATCTACTGTTGCATTTTAAAGTCTGTTCCCATGTCAGTCTGGAGTGGTCCATGCAAATCAGTCCAGTGGAGAGAAAGCAGCACAGTATTATGTAGTGTCTCTTTAGTGTTATATCCAATTTTATGCTTTGTTGAGAGCAGAAGTCACACTACAACAATCCCTCAAAGGCTCAAAGCTAAAGGAACATTAATCAACAGCAAAAGTGACTAAATATAGTGTCCATGTTGGGGGAAAGGAGTTTTGTATCTGGTTCCATGCACTCCATCTGATGCCTCGGACTTTTATCGACTAAGGCTGAGGAGGAATCTTTAAAAAGAAATATTTGAGTGAGAATGATTTATCATGTGACTGAGATGAGTCCACTGGGAAAGGTGACTGGCCAAGTCCATGTTGACTAAGTAGATCAAGAAGGAGTGCCACAGATATGTCTCAGTTTTAAATGCCTGTTGGCTGGTCTCATTAATCTGCTAAATTACCCAGCTCAAATTGCTTATGTGTAAGTGTTACATCAAGGTACACTATTTTGTATTAGCTGCCATATAAAAAGGAAACAGCCACCGAAGGTAGGAGAGAGTGAGGGTGAGTTATTGGCTGTTAAATAATCCAGCAACAAAGTACTTACTCATGGGGAGCAAAAATTGCCGAGAAATATTCACAGGGGTATCTGATGATGTCTAATTTGTTCCCAGAATCACACATCATTGTTTCTGCGTTCTCTGGAGAGAGTCAAAAACAGCACAGGAGAGAAACAAATACACACACAGACACACAAATAATTAACAGGCACGGGATCATAGAGTCCAGTATTAGATCTAGAATACAGTGAAGACACGGCATAAGAAATGTTTATTATGAGCAAATATGAAAAAACTTGACATTAGGGCTGGCTGATTGCAGTTATGAATAACAATTCTTAAATCATCCATGGCAAACTCTTCTTACAAAGGAAATGAATTGTTGCAACACAATACATCCTTGTTGTATCGATATGATTATCTAGTTATCCATAACATGTTGTAATTTGTTTTGATTTTTAAGTGTTCTTTAGTGCAAAGCCTTAATGAGGCTTCTCTAAATTGATTAGGAACTGCGAGATACAGCATGGTTCACAGATTATTTCAGAGAGCTGTCAACATCCTGTGACTTTCATTTCATTGGATTTAATGATCGTTGGAAAAGGTGTGCATTACAGCCAGATACAATCACATTTGTCAGCATGATCCTTTTAAGTGCAATTCAATTAAAGTGTTATTCTCTAATTTTATTATTGCTCAAGCTGAGTGCTAATGCTAGCTACCAATAAAACTACAGGTAGATAATGGTATACAATTTAATTTAACTAATTGGAGTTTAGTGATCTAACATGCTTTTCATATCTTAATTCTTTGAATAATCTTTGATTTTTGCATCTGGTACAATTCTTTTAATGGAAAAGGGCAACTGAAAACATCAGTTACATTTGAGATTAAATTATCTGGTAACATCTGCCTTTAACAGTGTATCAGTATGCATGCGAATTTTCCTCTATTACCTGCCACTTGCATCCATTTTCCATTGTCAGTGTGCTTGACCTTGAAATTAATTTATCTAACTGTGCTTACATTCCTTATTAAGTTAACTGCAGACTTGGAGTGCCAGAAACATTCTCACCAAGGGGAAGCTGGCTAGATGACAAATTAAAGGGTCAGGAGCAGAGATAAACCAGTCCCTTCAACTAGACAAAGCCTAGACTTTTTCCTGATTGTGAAGAGTTACAGATAAATAAAGCACAGATGCTTGAGCCCATAAATACACTGGGATAAGATTATTTGATTTACTTGTAAACTCCTTACTGCTGCCTTTCGCTACCAGTGATTTTTAGTTGGTTTCTTGTATTTGCTGTATTTTGGGACGTGGGTATTAAGACTTTTAAACTAGAGGAGGCTAAGTTTTCTTCACTGCAAATTTATAACAGGAAATTCTATGATTGCAGTGCCTCAAGCTCTCTCAGGCAGTTCAGGTGTTTTACTGTGAATTGAATGAACTTAAAATATTTCATCAAGGCACAATGAGAACAGATCTCCAGGATGGTGGTGCTGCCCTGTCTGTCCTAGAGACCATGTGGCTCTTATCCCTGGATGTCACTGTAATGTTTTGAATTAGGCAAACGTTTCTGTATTTTTCTATAAAGAAAAGGCAAGAAATTTAGGCCACATCCGCTTCTGCAGCAAGGTGGCTTTATTTTGGATTCTCTCTGCTTTCTCTTTTCTACAGAGCCCTGATATTAATGCAGAAAAAAGGTTTCAGCTGTGTTCTCACTTTCTGACAGTGACAAAGCCATTAAGTCACTCTTTGTCCTAGAGTCACTGTAAGTGACTGCAGTGGCAGAATGTCCACAGAGCACTGAATTTCTCTGACGACCTCTCTCAGGTACTTGCAGCAAACCCATTGCTCCAATAAACAAATCCATGTCTATCTTTAAAGGGCTTGTGACATCTCTGTGACAAAGCAAAGTGCTATCATTCTCAAGATATAGATGGCAGTAAAGGCAAAGGGGAGCACAAGGAGTTGCCTAAGGCTGTGCACAAAACTTGTGTGCAGGTCGTGCTGTAAGAACAGAAGAGTAATGGCACAGGAAAGTAACCCGATAACCCAGGTCTCCTCCTAACAGCCCCATCACTAGGCTTCTCCTGCAGCAGTGTCAGCTATAGCCAAAAAGTGAATTCTCCTTTTTCCGCTCTCCTGTGTATGGATTCATGTTCTTCCCTTGAAGCAGCTTTTAAAAAGAACTCAAAAGCACCTATAAGGCCCATTTCTGGATGCCATGGACGTTTTTTTTACCAAATGCAAAGAGATTCCACAGAAAAAAAGCATTGTCTCTTTCTTCTCCATGTTTTTCTGCTATGGTATTTCCAGAAAGAATGAGCACGAAGACCTTTTCCATATGTACTTACTCAACTGTGTCCTCAGTTTCTAGCTACACTTAGTTATGGCACACTTTCAAAAATACATAATCCGATATCTAATATCAGTCATTTGCCTAAAACCATCAGATCAGATAGTTGGGAAATCACAAAGTGTCCTTCTTCCTGGTGTGAGTCATTGCCAGCACTTGACATGATCTTTCACACTGTCAATGAATGGAGTCCAGATTTCAACAGCTGGCTTCTACTTTTAAGAAAAAAAAAGGGGCATAATGTGTAAGTAAAGTAGCATTGATGTCAGAGGCAGGGTAAAGGGCTCACTCTGCATGCACATATTGGCCTTTGTTTGGTTTGTATGTGGGAACAGGAATACTGGCTGCCACCAGGGACTTGGCACTGGGATAAGCATGAGAAAAGTCTTGAGTGTAACTGAGGCTGCTGATTGTTGATGCTGAAAATTCACTGATTACTGTCAAATATATTGAGTTTAAAGAGTCTTGACTAAGACTCATTCTGTTCCTACTATCTTGCAAAGTCATGACACTGCTGATGTGACATCACTGCTCGCATGTATACAATTAGCTGACTTAATTATCATAATGCACTATTTAAGTTTTCCTACTTTTCCTGCTGTTATTGTAGAATATGCTTTGAATTCCCAGGAAAACAAAAGTTGGCCATTCTGTCATTTGTTCATTTTGGCTGCTGTATGTGATGTTAGTTATTTGATTGAACTATTTTTAGACTCTGCACACTTACTGGCAAAGGTTTCATAACTACCTTAGCAGCACATCATTTGGTGATGCTGAGCTTAGCATCTGCTATCCCTCAACTGTATTCTTAAAAATAAAATTAATCAAGACATATGTTTCCTTAAAAAGGCCAAGCTGGCTTCTGTGTTTATAGTATTTTAATGACAACAGATTCAAATAGAAGGGTCGATGGGCCTTTACTAGCTGTGAGTTTAGCCTAGAAACTAAGAACTATGCTGGGATCTCTCTGAGGTGTGCTAACCTGGAAGTAAAGATCCTACTGATCAGATTCACTTCTCCTTCACCCAGCACTGACTGTGTCCATGGAGAGACTCTTTTAAAATGAAATGAGCCATTTAACTACGCCAGTGCTGGATGCTTTGGTCTTTTCTCCAAAACCTGAGGAGAAAGATATGCAATTAAAATGATGCATCCTCTTCCTGTTTTCTTGACTCTGAGGATTGCAGAAGGATCCTGCAGAAAGACTTAAACTTTGAGTGTTGGTTGAGAAACAGAAAATTTTGCTTTTTGCCATACTCAGGATTTCTGTTCAGGCCATTTGAACTGTGGATAATGCTGAACTATTTCAACAGATAATAATATATACCTGCATATAATTACAACCATAACTGTTTCTCTAATTGAGATGTATCTTACTGAAATATTTTACTTTACTTTATGTAACAGTCCAGGTTCATGTTCAGAGAAACTCTTGAGAAGCAAGAAGATGCAAGTTTTGTAAACTAAATAATGATATATTCATTCTCACTCAAAAAGTTCCATTTAGATTTTCCACCAGGGATAAATAGGGAAATGTATTTACATTTAAGTACTTTGTCGTGATGCAGTGTAGTCTGTACACCAGACCTATCAAACTGTTAAATAATGCCATGGGTGCTGTGCCAGTGGAATTTCAGATGAGGTTTTATTTTATGTATATTAGTTTGTTGTTTCTTCTATATTTTTCAGAAATGTTTTATTGCTTCTATCAATTGCAAGAGTACATAAACCATTAATGATGAAGCAGTAAAAGAAATTATCTCCAAATATTACTGCAGATCCCTTGATAGATTTCTGTGCACTCTGCAACCTTTGTCTGAGCTAATTAAATAACTGACAGAATAATTCTGGGGATGCTTACAGGTAGCACTGCTGTGATGCTATTTCCAGAATGGATTTTTTTTCCTTAAACCTCCTTGTCTAGGAAGGAACCCCAGAGCCGTTTAACCAGGGAGATACCAGGCCTAAAACTGCTTACAATGATTAACATGGTAACAGGAACAGAAATGGAAGTGAAGGCAAAAAATAATCAAGAATATAGCAAGCCATCATTAAAGCTCTGTATAAATAAATAGAAGTGAAATGAAATGTTTGGTGGGTTCTGGAACATCTTCTTTTATAAACCATCATTAATACGATAAAGGCAGTCTTTTTTTCCATTCAATGGGTTATGTATGTTGTCTTGTACAACTTGTGGTTGGGGAAGTTTCTGTTTTCCATCTGAGTCTTAAATATGCTCTTCAACAGCTTTACTCTTAGTGCCTGACTAAACTCTGCAGCCTGAAAAACATGTGTTTTCAGAACCCAGTACTTTTTGTTTCTAATCTGACTGGTTTGTGTTACATTAGTACAGCAAGGTCCCAAATGGATTTGGTGTTTTGTTGAACTGAGCTCCAGCGCAGAGTAAGTCTTTGCCTTGACAAGTGTAACCTTAAAGGGAGAAAAAAATTAATTTAATAGTGCTTAAAAAAGGAGGAGACTGAAGCACTAAATGGTAAAATGACTGCCCATTACTTCACTACCAGCCAAAAATCTGCTGAGCAGAAAATAAGATCCAGAATGCTTGCTGCCCAGTGCATCCCATGTATCCCATGCAGTGGTTCTCCAACAAAATGGAGCTTTACTGTCTTTGCTGTCCTATCAGAAGAAAAAAGACCATTATACATAGACTTATTTGAGTCTTGTCACTATTTTAAATGCTCCAGTGATCGGTAGGGCATCTAAATATTCCTAAGGTGGAGGTTTAGCTGATGTGAAATGTAGATGTGTTTCCAGCTACAATCTGATAGCACATCCACAACTTTGACAGAGAATTTTCAAGCCCCTGATAGCATTTTAGCTATTTAAAGAAGTAAATACCAAATGCTTGCAGGAATTAATTAACAAGAATATTCAATCTGTAAGGGCACTGCAACAGCCACATCAGAGACAGAAGGTCAAAGCCCCATTAAATTGTCCAGATGATCCTGGGAAAGGTGCTTGGTCTCTCAGACCACTTGGCTGAGAGCAAAGGCCGGGCAACCAGCGGTGAGAAAAGTGATCTCAAGCCTTTGCGTGCTGTCCTTTGGCCCCTGGGTCGCTGTCCTGTGTTGTTAACAGCAGTACCGTGGCTCATTGCAAGGATGCAGGCACTGATCTCAGCTCTCGAGCAGATCAGACTCTGAGAGAGCCAGGAGGACCTGGAGGGGTTTGCAGATGAAAGCCACTGGGTTGAATTGCATTCAGAAGCAAAGGGCCCCGTGCTGGGCTCAGATGTAACCTGCTTAGCGTACCTTGTAGCTCTGCTCGCTACAAACTGCTTCCTCTGGGAGGCAGGAATTGGTGTTTGCTGCAGGATAGGAGAAGGCTTGTGTCACCTGCACTGGTGGGAGCAGAAAATGCGTTTTTGGGAAACGTGACTATAGGCAGGATGTCTCAGCTCTGGACTTGCTCTCTCTGGGTCCTGGCAGTCCCCACACCTTAAGCTGCCTCAGGTCAGGCTAAGTTATTCCAGTGGGCTGTGTTCACGCAGACCTACCGAGCTTGAAGGACCCAACTTTGTGTGCACGCTGTCTAGAGCAGGAAATTGGCCAGGACGCAGCCTTGTGTTCCTCTGTGCACACAGGCTGAAGCAAGACAGCAATTGACTTATTACAGTCAGCATTAGTTCTTGGTATTAACTATTAGTAGAATTAAGTGAGCAATTTATTTCGTTCTTGGAACATATTAGGATGCTCTTGAAGTAAAGCCCCTATCTACTAATGCAGTACTCATTGTAGACTCTGCCATTTCAAGGAAATTTTTCCACTATGTTCGATGTTTATTTTAATGCTGAGCTTTTACCACAGCAGGGTAAGAAAAGATGCAAACACTTTCTGCATGAAAGTATTTGCTGCAGTTGAGACACCGAAGTTTTCCTGCAGCCAGTACAACTTCTGTCCTGACCTGGTGATGACACAGTCTTGCAAAGCTTCCCAGAAGCACAGACCTCTCCCTCTGAAATGCAGTAATTCCTGGAATGGTGATACTTTAAAGTGGTTTCTGGAGGTATCCAGAGTGATGTAGGTGTATTTTAGGACACTTGTGAGCTGGCTTATTTCTGAATTGTGGCGTTGTATATTTTTATTTCTATTTTTAATCACTGTGCTGGTTTGCAGAGAAGTTTTTCATAACATCAATGTCTACTGCAACACATGCTGCATGAATCATTCAGCAGAGCCAGCGCTGCTTCTGAAAGCTGTATCAGCCTGGATATAATGTCAAATCAAGAGCAGTAGTGACCAGAAAAGAGCTGCAGCATTGATGCTGTTTCTGTTTGATTTGGTCTCCTCAGCTTTTTTATTTACTGCTTAGATTAGGAAATTCCCAATAACCTCTGAAGAATGGCAGGTTCTCTCCTCTCCTCTGATGCTGAGGCAGCTGGGAGCCAGCCCTGGGCAGAGTTTGGAGTAATCTCAGGGCTGTTGTAGCTGATGCTTTCAGGGAAGGTTCCAGAGGGGTTGCTTTTTTGGTCTTAGGTTGCCAGAACATCGGAAGCTTGTGTGTGTGCCCTGACGTCCCTGCTGCCAGGGGCTGGGGAGGCTCACTGCCTGCACGGGCTTTAGTGCATGGAGCAACGCTGCCAGCAGAGCAGGATTTCCAGGTCCCCCACTGGCAACAACCTGGAGCACCTCTGTGTGCTGACTCAACCGTGCCTCCTCCCAGGCGGGCTCTCTCTGAAGTCCCTCTGCCATATCGCTGAACACTGAGTAGTTTGAAGTGAGTTGTCTTCTTTCTCTCTTTCTTCCCCAGGTCATTAGCGTAAAATTCAAATAGGTTAAAATATTATTCGTCTCTTAACACTGTGAGGGGACGGAGGCCTGGCTAGCCCAGGTAATCATAGCAGAATTCAAAGCCCCTAGTTGTGCTTTCAAGCAGCAATAGGTTACTCATTACTGCAGCTTTGAACAGCTTCCCTGTGGGTTGTGTGCGTCTCTGCCACCAGCACTACTGGCACCGATCAATTAGTGTCACAAGCAGTTTTAGAAAGGGCCAAGCAGGGAATGTGTGTGGAGCTATTCTCCCACCTGCTGTTCTTACTGGTGAAGCTGGAGGGATCTGGCCTGCTGGCATGGTATCTCTTTGGGAGCTAATTAGTTTGGAAGATTATAGAAAGCAGGATATATAAGCTGCCTGATCAATCTCCTCCACAGCCCTGTAAAGGGAATAGGTAAATGTCATTTTCATAACACCAGTGTAAAAATTGAGGAGTCAAGGCCAGATGTGCTCCCTGCCAGAGCTCTCAGCCGTCAGATCCAGGACCACAGAGAGTGGAGCAGATTCCTCCCCGGGAATATCTGGTGTGGGGGAAACTGCTCCTTTTGGAGGGAATCCTGAGGAAGCACAAGTGGCAGGTGACCGTGGTGAGCACAGGAGGAGAGTCTGTGTACATGGTGGGCTTTGAGCCCCCTGGAGCCAGTGCTGTCCAGAGGGACCCCATCATGAATCCCCTGTGCTCTGTCCCTACCCCGGTTCTCTAGCTGCAGTCAGACCGTGCCCCTCACTTTTCCAAATGCTTCTCTCCCATTCTGCTTTCTGTAGCCTGTGCTGTTTGGCTGCTGGAGGGGAGCTCAGTGTGCTTTGTGCAGTACCTCTCGCCAGTCGGGAGGCAGGGGGTTCGTGCTCCTGCCTCATTACTCAGGTCAGTGGAAATAATGACAAGGTTTTTCTTAGATGTGCGTTCAGAGAAGTCTGCAGTTAAGATTCTATCAAAAATGAAAAACAGTGTGCAGCAAAATAATTATTTTTGTAAGGCTTTTCAGATTTTACTGATGATGAGGGAAGCAGCGGGAGTTCGCAAAGGGAATATATTTTATTGATGCCGAGGAATTATTGCATCAGTATTAGAACTTCAGGGGCATGTAAATGTTCGGGACAGTGAAACATTGCATTATTGTGGAAAAAATGTGCCTTTGAATAAGAGAGAAAAAAACATCGAAGTTTTGTAAGAGAGTTATTTCTATGACTACATGGGTGATTTGGAAACATGCTGTTGCTGAAGTGGGTCGTGGGCAATTCTTCTTGTCCTTCCTCTTATGTCATTTAACTATAGCTCTGGAATAGCACTTTAAAAAAAAGATAATTTTTCACTTGCATTTAAAAAAACCCAGCAAGAGTCAGTGACTATTGAAGAATGAGTGATTAAAGATGAAATTTACTTGCTGTCTGGAATTTGTGGTGTTCTAAAATATTCCAAAGTTTTTTGTTTTAAAGAAGAATTCTTTCTTTTCCTTTGCCAGTGTCCCATTTCAGTGTTCCAGTCTAATAAGCAAAAGCCAAATTTTGTTTCCTGATGGATCAAAGAGAGAATGCCCAGAGCAAGCCTGTGTGAAGTGCACAAACCCCGTGCCTTGCTTTGCAACCAGCAGCACAAATGCTTCCCTCGAGGGCAGCATTGGACAGTGCAGATCTGTGCAGGGACCCCAGCACGGGAACCAGAAGCAGTCGCTGTCTGCACAGGGAATTCCTTACTCAGGTACCCATGTAGTAGCTGTTGTGCTGTGCAGGTACCAGGGCTGCTACAAGGGCAGTTAGAGCCATCTCTGAGGTACCTTTCACATCCCCAGCTGCCCTCTGCAGGTGCACTTCTCTTTTCTCTGTTTCTCTCTGAGCATTTGAAATGCACATCTTGTTCACTTAAATTTGCTGCTCATCTCTGGAAATGCAAGCTGGGTTCTCTCTGGGGGAGAATTGGACAGCTAGAAATTTAGTTCCACTTTTTCCTCTTTCTTAAAGCCTTTTTTCTCCATAGTGGTAAGATGATGCCAGTTATAAATATGTTTTCTGTTTTGGTTTTAATGCCATCTCAGTGCTGGCCAAAACCTTGTTAGGCAAAAGTCTAATTGAAGCAGCAATTATCCTCACATAACTTGCTTAATTAGAGGACCATTGTATACTCTACCACCAAACATATTTTTGGGAGATGAAAATTGCTAGAACAAATTTTGCTGGAATAGTTACAGTAGCAGAGCCTTTTCAACACCAGCCCCAGCCTTGCCAGGACCTTCCAGCTGAGCAGCTGCTGAAGAAATTCAGTACCCCCAGGAACAGGCCTTGAAGAGTGCATTCATTCATTGCCTCTCAGCTGAGCATTGCTCCTGAGTCTGGGGCTTTGAACCTGCTAAGAATTTTAGTGAAAAAGCCCCTGGAAGCACTTTGGGAGTGGAGTTGAAGAGGATGTTTTACAGCCTCTCCTGCCCAAGCTCAGTCCTGTCCTTGCATTCATCTTTTAAAGAGATCCCATGCTCCCACATTTACATGCCTGCCTTCCCCCCTTCAACAATGCATGACTCCTTGACCTACTATTCTTAACCTTAACTGACAAAAAGATTGTAATATAAATGGGACATTTATAACTAGCATTGGAAGTCTCTTCTGTTGTGTGATTATCTACAAAGTGTTATTACCCCCTTTTTGCACAGGAAAATACGCCTAGATTCTCATTGATCCACCTTGAATCAATGCTTTTAAAAATCTTAGACACATTTTACTTAAGAGCAAAAGCATGCATTTTATGTTTTGACATGGTATTATTGATTGGAAAGGAGAGAGCAGTGCTCTCCACCTGACTGTCTCCTCAGTTTCCTAGTCTGGCAGTGTCTGGTAGCACAACATCCTTAATGGCTTTGCTCCTGTTTTCTCTGCTTGTTGCCTCTCCTCTTTATCCTCCCAGTCCTCAGCACGGTGCCTTTCTCAGTTTTTTAAAGTAATCAATATTGTGCTCAAGCCTCCCGCTGTTCGCTGTCACTCATATTTGGCACAGCCATAAATTATGTATGGGTCTTTCTCGGCCTATATAAAATTTCTATTGCATTTGTCAATTGCTAATCAATAGTTCACTTTTCTTATCCTCAAAGACACACACGTGTTCTGAAGTTTTAACGCAAGCAGACTTCCCCCTTACACGTAGATGAGGAGACCAGTGAGACTTCAGCTCGTAAGTGAGAAGCTGCAGAGGTACAAATCTAGACCTGGTGGTCTATTTGAGAAAACATTAATAGAAATCTTCTATCTTCAGGGCTCTGCATTTCACTGTGGAGCTACATGTTTCACAGCCATGGTAGGCGGTGTTTTAGCATGGCTTTGCTTACCTGTGACCCTTTCAACCTCCCTTGCACAAGATGCTCAGAGTGGTAGACTGTTTGAACTTCCAGAGCTAATGGCATCTGACATTTAAGTCAACCTTAAAGAAATCTCAGCAAACCCAGTCACTTAAACTAATATGTCAGTGTCTCTTTAAGGAGGAATATTGACAGTCTTTGTGAAATGTCATGTTATGTTGATGTCCCAATCAAGTGCATGACTCTCCCTCCTCCTACCCAAGTTTTCACAAGCTTTGAAATTGGGTTGTAAACCAAAAAAAGGAGCAAATAATTCCTTTGTATAAAAAGTGCATTTTAAAAAAGTTGGATTGCTGACTATCTGAAATAAGTGAGTGAGCCCTGTAGCATCAACTTCTGCTGCAGCATCTTTAATACATACACAAGTGCTGTTAGCTGAGGCAAGGAGAAAGTACCAGTGGAGTGAGACTGCTTGAAACCATATTTTGCTTTAGGCAAAACAATGTGCTAAAAGAGCTGAAAACAAGAGAAGCTGCCTACTGCTATCCCTGCAACATTAAACATCAAAACTCAAGCCATTTGCTAGTGAAGGTTGGTCGCTTGAATAAACGCTTGAGATTTGAGACACTACTGGTCATGATGGGGAGAAGAGAGAAGAGAAAAGAGAGCTTATTCCTTCAAAAACCTGACACCTCTCATCACTGCAGAAGACCAGTTGCTGCCTAAGTAAATCCTCAATTAGGGCTGTTGGCTGCAGATCCTGGAGCGGCGCTCGACAGAGGGATTTGCTAGAGCACTCTCCATTTACAACTACGTGTGCTACAGCACTTTCTGATTCGGAGTCCAGCAGGGTTTGACCTTCAGGCCATGCTGCAAAGGTCTCTTTGCTTTGGAACAGATGGTGCCACTTTTATTCACACTGAGTAGTGTTTTCCTCTTTAAGAGGCTGACATCTCAGCTAAATTACGCTAAAGTAGGTCCAGCTGTCTGGCTTTTCCAAGCTTCACTGATGGGAGAATGGGTTTTCAAAAAGACATCATTCTCCAAAATGCAGAATGCTCAGGGGCACTTGAGTGACTACTTGGTGTCCAGGCTTTTTGCTTGCAAACTGGGGAGATGTGAGCCAGGTGTCATGGGGCAAGGAGACACCAAAATGACAAAAGGTTGTGCAAGGGGGTGTGCAGCTCATCTGGGATACAGCAAATGACTTTTTTATCATAAGGGAGTACAGAGGTAGATGACAGATTGGTAATATAAGAGGTAAAGAGATTGTATTATTAATGGAATAAGAAATAGTTTTGTAGAAAGTTGATTCCCTTGCATGGGTTAAACCTCTTTCTCTGAGATAGCTGAAGGTTTTGGGGTGGTTAAGCAGAGGAGTTTGGATGACTGGATGGTGAATCCAGATCATGGAAATCTAGAGATGGAGATCTGGATCATGGATGTCTAGGGGTGGAGATTATAGAGATCTCAGCCTAAATCATGGAGACCTAGAGAAACTCCACTGGTCTTGCCTATTCCAGGTTCACACAGGTGTGACCAAGAATATTTGCAGCACATTGGCTTTCAGCCAGCCCAGAGGGCTCACCTGCCTGAATACAACAGGAGTCCCTTCCCTGGGAATACCTGTTCCAGAGCCAAGAGAATAAATGAGGGAAGACTGATAGTCAGAAGGAGTAAAGGAGAGACTTGTCCAGTGTCATAAGGCATCAGAGAGGCAGGCTTGGGTGGCAGGATCACCTCGGCTGCCTTCCTTCTGAAGCTTCTGCCCATTAGCAGAGCTCCATTAAGTACTTAATAAATTAATTTGGGAAGGACTCACTGCCCCATGTCCTGTGCTGATTAGCAGCATCACTTCCAGATGATCTGCATGTTGCTGGGTGCAGAAGCCCTGTGCCTGTGTGCCTCTCATTGTAGTTCTGGCAGGGTTTTATCCAGTCACTTCTATTACAATATATTAGATTTCTGGACTGAATTTAGATGGAAAAAAGAGAAAACATGGGGAAATACGAATTCAGAGCGTGAGTGAAACTTCTTTGCAATGAGAGAAGTGGGTTGTGCATGTGCCTCATAGCAAACACTCAGGTATGATCTGTGCTGTTTGGCTTCAGCAGCCTCTCCTCTCCCAAAGGCTGAGCTGTGTGACAAGTCAGGCAACTCGGGAAGAGTGCAGGCTTTCAGTTCAGAGTCATAGCACTTCAGTAAAGGAACCCTATGGGCTTACCAGGCTTACCTAAGAATCCAGAAATGCTTTTAAGTTTTGTGACTTTTAACTGATTTTCTGATCCTGGAGAACTACTTATTTTGGCATGTGTGATGCTGAACTGTAAGGGACATCAGACAGTAGCCCTTTATTTTTTGTGTTCTTTCTTTCTTGTCTCTGGCAAATGGGGACAGATTAGCTGAGGTTGAGTGACGAGGTCACTGCCCTCAGCTATCTGCTGTGTCCCCACTGCATGGTCAACTGAGCCATTTGTGAATTAGCTGCTGAGCCACTGATTCCTACAGCACAGAGGTTTAAAGTGGGCTGAAATTGTTTATGGTTAACCTGCACATTAGTTCAGAAGCTGAACCACGATGCAGAAATGGTTTGAATGCTGCTATATCAAGAGTGAGACAGGCAGTATGGGACAGTAAAGCTTCCTTACCTATCAAGCAGAGCTGGTACTAAGTGTCTTTTTATTTGTGCGGTTTGAGGCAATGATTAAGGCTCTTGTGGAGACAAATGCAAATTATAACAAAACCTATGTTCTCTCCCTTTCCTGAGAGAGGAAGCCATTTGATTCACTGCTTTTCCCTGGTGCCAGGAGGGTTTCTGTCTGAGTACAGGATGCACTAAAGTCAGCAGAGAAACTGAGAGTGAGAGATTTGACCATGCAGAGAAAGTTGCAAGATTAATTAATTTCTTTTTCCACTTTGAATTTCCAAGAGGATATTTTTCCTGGTTCTATTGGATCTTAGATCATCCCAGGGACACTTCTTTGTTAATATCACTCCTATATAATTAATTTTGAAGACTCTTGACAGAAGGAAGGCATACTTTCCTTGGATGCACTGGTCAGCTCAGTGTCTGCCCACAGGCCATGTCCAGGAGGTGCTCTTTTGATAGACATACCAACCAACTTCCATGCATCTTTCACACTTTATTATTTCTGTTTGTAGGGCACCTTTTTATACTTGGAAGTGGGGAAAGAAGGATGAGTTTATCCACTGCAGAACTTGCATATTTTGCTTTTCTAGAGTTAGTGTTTTGCCCTAATATTGAATGTTTCCGTTTTAGTGCAGATGGTTAGGAAAGTTAGCAGGGGAAGAGCAACTGTTCTTGTTGAGACCCTAAGAACTTGTTTGGACTCTTTTCCCATGTCTGTGCTAGCCAGGCCATGCTCTCACAGGACTGCAGAGGGCTCAGTGCCCAGCAGCACAATTCCCTGGAAAACCACATTGCTGGGCATTGTGTGGTGCGAAACCTTTTTGTCGGTGGAAATCTCCCATGGTCTCTCCAAGCTCTGGCGAGCCAACAAGCAAGACCAGAAGTGCTGCTCATTTCCTACGGGCTCTAATTCTCATGGCGCCAATGGGAGCTGCTCATCCCTTTGGGAAAGAATGGGAAACAGGAGGCCAGGAGCCCTGCTGGCGCCCGCTGCCAAAAGTCTGCAGAGGGGCTGGATTTGTAGGATTGTAAATCATCTGGAGCAAGAGAGCTACGTTAGTTAATCCCAGATGAGGATCAGATCACCTGCCTTGCAGCCCAGACCATTTCCCCAGGACCACTGCACTGGCTCAGATCCTGTTGGCTCTAATTCCACCCTTTGTTCTATTTTTGTACAGTAGGTTTTTTAATTAGTAATTCTGCTGAATTTATAACACGTTGCGACTGCATGTCCCCTGAGCATAAATAGAGCACAGAGAAGAAAGGGGGCAGTGATTTAATGCCAGATCATCGTGGGCCCAATTCATAAAAATGTTATACTTTTTATGTAGGAGAAGGAGCATCCATGTAGCATATTTGGAATTCATTGAATCTTCTTTCTTATGCATAAAAGTTGCCAACTGCTCATTACTCACTGAAGGGATTCATAACTCAAAAGAGGGCAGAAGCAGAAGAAAAATGAGCATGGCCTACTTAATGTGTAAAATTCAAATATTAAAAAAAGAAAGAAAGTCTGGCAGGGATACAGGGTAAGTAAATCATCTCTTTAAAAAAGAAACCTCTAATAATTACCTAAGTACAAGATTCATGGCTGATAACTAGTCAGAGCAAAGATATGTGCATAACCTTGCTTCAGCTTTTAAACAGCACTCGTGATTATTTTTGTTTTAAACAATGGCAAGTCTGTTTTCCTAGTAAACTGTATAGTTCAAACAAAACTTTAATACATTTATTGGGGGAGCCACATGCAGGAAATAGATTATTAGGGGAGAAGATGTTCTTCCATTTACGGTGATCCTAGAGCAGAGAATACAGAGAAAACACATTAAGAAGCACTTCACATTTTTCCTTTGCTGTAACCCAACCCAGACTTGTGCCCAGAAGAGACAGCCTCCTTTGATCATTGCAGATCCATATTGACATGTCCCATGCCATCCTTCACTCTCTAATCTCACAGCACCGTGCACATTGAACACATTGCTGTACACACACTCATTACCGTTCCGAGCAAGAAACCACATATACTGTACCAGAAACCACAACTAGACAAAAGTCATTGGTCAAAGATCATTTACATTCCTTTTTAGTTGCTTCTCCCTCCAGAGAAGCTCTGATTTATCAGGAGATTTGAGCTGTAGTTTTTTTCCCAGCACAGTGCTTCTTTACACTTGGGTGGGGACAGGAGAGGTGAGGGCTTTACTTTGCTGCTCCTTTTTCTTTTCAGTTCCCTGACTTCCCCGCTCTCTCACATCAAGCGTGAGAAACTTCGCTCTGCTGTCTCTTCTCACCTGTCTTGGCACCTCTCTTGGAGGCAGAAGAAGGTGGAAGGAGAGATGTGGCACACATGTTGTAACTCCAAGTACAAAGCCCTTGCAGCAGACAGAGGTGCAGCTGTGCCTTATGACGTGCAGAGCTGCCGTGTGCTGAGAGCCAGTACCAGCTCAGTGCAGTACCTTCACAGTGGGGTTTAGAGGTCAGAACACTTGGACAGGGTATAGTGTTGGTTTCAGACAGTGGATGTGAAAAGAAAGGATGTTGTTTTGAAAGCAGTGAGAGTGTCAGGCAATGGCCCAGCAGCCCAACGTGGTGGTTTTGCAATGCAGGGTTTCAGCTGGAGAGTGGCAACATTTTTGCAGCCACAGCACGGCTCTGGTGTGAGCTGGGCAGCCCCTGGGTCTGTGTTTGTGGTGGCTCATGGTGCACCAGGTCCCTTTTCACCCCTCCCCCAGGAGAGAGTGAGAGCGTGCACATCTTCTTGGCATCTCCTATTTACTGGTAGCACCTCGGGGCACTCCCTGAAGCTACATCTAAGCTTGCAGAGTCCTCAGCCCTCCCCAAAATACATCAAGACTTCTGGTGAAAGTGGCAGACAGAAATAGCCAAGCATTTTTTGACTTTCAAGGCTGACTAGTACATAGACATCCCATAGCAAACTGTAGAAATCATTGCCATCAGTTTCAGTGGGAGCACGATAGAGCCTTTAATGAGGTCAGCTATAGGGACATGGATTTGACATCAGAAGCAATTCCTGACGTGCTTGTTATCTGCTCATGGAGGAACCCCGGCTTGCTTTCACAGCTGGCAATATACCAAATCCAACAGCTTATTCTGGAGCTCTCTTTGTCTTTTTACTAATAGGCAAGATTCACAGACAGGCATAAATATTGGAGGCAGGGTCTAAGGTGTGTCTCTGCACTCATTTCATACTGGAGATCTTAAGGGAACTGCAGGCAGCTCTACCCACACCTCGGATGTTTTAAGGGGTTGATGGTTTCGGTTGGCAGAAGTCACTGAGCTCCCAGTGGGTTGTTAGGTGATGCATTTTGAAAGCACGTAGCAATCAGATGCCATACCCCGTCCTAAGTCAGGCATGGCCGATTTCTTCCTCCCAAACAGTCTTTCCCCTGCACTTCCAAATGGATGTAACATTCCCAACTAGCATATACAGTTTCTACAACTCGTCAAGAGCTGCTGAGTAGCATCACAGAAATGACCACATCTGAATGGACTCCCAAGCAATTCCTGTCCACATAAAGTTCATTAAAAAAAAAATGCCTGAGATAAGAGCAGCTGTGTGAACATAAGATGCTTCATTATTTTATTGGGCATCTGATTTGTATCTCACTTGCACAATTTTTTCACTGGATTGACCTTATTGCCCTCATTGAAGTTTACTAATAATTCATACAGATCAGAATCAGTCCATATAATTATATATCATAATTATCAGCTGCTATAAATTGGGGTTGGTCCACTGAAGTCTAATTACACCACCTAAGGAGCTGACTCATTTGTTATGACTCTGTTAATCAATAGACTGAAGCTAATTATACTGCATGTCTATATGTGCATCTTGGTGTGTATTTTCCGCCTCTCTTTATCCTCTTTCATTCCCCATTGATTCTCCAGTGTTTCCAATTACATTACTTGTTTTGCTCCCAGTGGAAATAGTTTCCAAGAGACACTTTTAGGAGCCTGGAATTAACTGACAGTCTGGAAGCTCAGTTTTGTGGCCTTGTGTTTGCTGTGATCTAGAGGTGTCAAATTGCCTACATTTTTGCAAATCTAACCTTTCAACATGTTTCAGAGTCAAATTTATAGCTGTGTATATGCTTGCTGTTGTCATTCTAACATCCCAAGCAGAGAGTATTTCCCCTTCTATTCGAAAATGAGCCTTTGATGAGAAATGCAAGGAAATGGCATTTTTGTTAGTACTGTTGCAATGGTGAGAATCGAAAACCTTTGATAACACTTTGGTAAGGTAGGGGAGAAGCAACTATGGCCTGTATTCATTGCAGCACTCTCTGAATTGGAAGTGATCTTGCAGGTACGTGGTGCTGTTCAGGGGTAGGCAGTGCTGCTCAGGGGTGGGCAGAGCTGTTCAGGGGTAGGCAGAGCTGTTCAGGGGTGGGCAGTGCTGTTCAGGGGTAGGCAGAGCTGTTCAGGGGTAGGCAGAGCTGTTCAGGGGTGGGCAGTGCTGTTCAGGGGTAGGCAGAGCTGTTCAGGGGTGGGCAGTGCTGTTCAGGGGTAGGCAGAGCTGTTCAGGGGTCCCCACTCCCTTCAGTGGGATCTGGGGAAGGCCCTGCAGGCTCAGTGCGTCCCTGAACGTGTTCCAGACAGCTCTGAGCCATACTCTGCCATATGATCCAAATGAACTTGTCTGATGGCTGGTAGCAAGTTTCAACTGTTACTAAATCAATTGGGGAAAGCTTCCAGAGATGGCGTTGGGTATGTGAGATGGAAGTGTCCAGATAAGGAGAGCATGCAATGGGTATGTCCAGTGGTACCAAGAGTTTCAGGAAACAGCTGGCATATGGCTCGTTCAGATTTCTGGAGGCTGGGAAATATAAACAGAATACATTTAAATGTATTAAATATGGCAAACATTTTTCTTTTGTTCAAGTGTGCTGCAACCAGAGTGCTGTCTTTTTTTTACCTCATTCTGCGTTTTAGTGCCCGCAGTCATTTTATTCACTGATTTGTTCTGTATTAATTGTAGTGGTGTGGCTTGCTGAGTAACAGGTACATGACCATCCCAGCCCTCCTGCTGCAGGAGGATAATACTGAGCTAACAGGTTAGCAGGGATCACCACTCAGCTGCTGCGTCCTTACGGGGTGAGACAACGGCGTTTCCACAGGGCGGGTCCCTGCACGCCGCGGGTCACGCGAAGGGAGGGGCTGTGTAACTGCAGACAGCACAGCCTTGGTGCAGGGTGAGATACATCGATGCAGTGGGTGCAAAAACAGTATTAAAAGGTAATGTCATATTTAATGGAGGTCTGCATGGAACGCTGTGTTTTTACTGAGCAAATTGTCCATCGTGGTCACCTTCTCCTGTCCTTTCAATCAAGGCAAATGTCGCGCAACCTCTATTACAGCACGGAGACAGAAGGGTCAGGAACACAAACTTAAATCAAACTTACTGTGTTGCAACACCTGTAGGACAGAAGAGTGCTCACTCTTAACCACTGCTCACACCTTGACCTGCCAACAGGACAAAAGAACAAAATGCCTTGGCTTGTGCCATAGCTGTTGCTCATCCATTTCCATAAGTGCTGTGGGAAGACAAAAACCTCAAACTCCCCAAAAGAAAAGTTAACTTTCTACTTTTTTCATCTGTGAAACACCTTTCTAGTAAATCACCTCTCTGCTCAGGATCAGGGCATTGTTTCCTTGCTGCTTCTGTGACTTACGGTGTTCAAGCTCTGGTTTCATGTGGTGCAATTGAGGTATTAAAAAGACTGACCTTCTGTCAGGCACTTCCGTTTAGGCAGTGATAAACAGATTAAAGTCAAAACTGTAGATTAGCAATTAAACAATCAAAGGTAGCCTACTGCAGATTTTGTTAAATCCCCTGGGTTTTAACAAGGGGGAACCCAATCATTTTAAGAGAGCTGATGAGGTTGTGGTTTTATGGGTGCAGCAATGGCAAGATTCCACCCTCTGCGCAAAATGTTTACAGCCTCTGTCTCTGGTTCTTCTCTAGTTTCAGCTGCTTATACTCATTGTGTGAATTTATTAGTCACTTGTAATTTCTTCATTGATTTTTGTTAAACTGTTCCCTGGCTCATGATCTTGGCAACCCATTTCTGTTGGTTAAACAAGCTTGCTTGTCAAGCAGGTTCTCCCAATGTCACAGTTCCAGTATTAACTCTCTTTATTGAGTAATGCTACTTCTTATCCAGGATGAGATCATACTTCATAACAAGTATCAAAGCCATCCAGTTTAGATCCACAATTGGACTTGAATCCAAGCATTCTTGAAATTTGAGGATGTTTAAGTTGAGTTCTGGTTTGACCCTGCCATGGGTAAAAGTTCAATCAGTAAAGTTCAGAGTTGGATTTGTATTATTATCTCATTAATTAAAGGAGTTTTTAGTCACACATTTTGATGCTGGGTCCATCTTTTCTAGCCAGTGGTCAAACATGATGAGCTCCTAAACTGTCCAACAAGGAGGTTTAACACCTGCTGAGATGGGAAGCACAGGATTTCCCCAGAAATGCTCTGTTGTACTTAAACAACGTCACTTGTGCTGGCAGCTGGAGAAACCTGGTCAGTTAATAGATGGAAACCTAAGAAGCAGCAAGAGGCCAAACTATTTTTTTATCAGAGTACTTTGATTCATATTAAATGCTACACATTTCTGAACACTCTACTTGGATTTCTACCCAAATACCAAAGGGCTGTTACAGACGTATCCATAACAAAGGCAGAATTACTGAAACCTCATGTGAGAAATGCTGTTCTTAAAATTTCCTTCAGCTGAGTTTTGCAAATGAACTACTGCTGATTTGTTCAGCTATGGCCCAAGTGTTCATATTGATTTTGTGGGCTGTTCACCCAAACATCTCAACTGTGGCAAAGGTTTGACCCATCACCCCCCCCCGACACCTAGACCAAGTTGTTATGGTGTGCAGTGATGCCAATAATATTGCATTTCCCAGGAGCTTTTAATGCTACAGTGTGATGAACACACATCATGATACATGAGTTCCAAATCCAGGAATTTATATGTTATTCCAGTACTTAAAAATAAATTCCTCAGAATGCTTTTGAACAATGTAAACTCAGAATCTTATATTTCAGTTGTAAGCAAAGAATTGTACCATTATAAGTGGTTAGTTTCTTTTTTTTTTCTCTTTAATAATGTGAGTAGCTGTTTTTCTAGATAAACACACTTTTGCACCAGCAAATATTTAATATGTTTCAGCCAAAAAGAAACAAAGTGTAATAACTGCGTAACTAGGATCATCTTGGAAAGAGCCATGAGTTTTAATTGTGGCTTTGTAGTTTATATAATCTGGGAAACCTGATATAAACCTTTGAAGCATTCTGAAGTTAGTGCTATGCCAGAGTTTAAATGAACTTTGTTCCTGTTCTCCATGCTCAGTTGCTAGTGAAAAAGGAAACATCAACAGTCTCTTTATGAAGTATTTTTAAAATATTTATCTAACATGAAAATTTTCAAATTACAATGCTTTTGAAAACTAGTAATGTCCTTGTTTCTGTCTGCAAATTACATTAAAAGCAACTAAATACATCATTCCTCCTCTAATACGGAATTGTTGTAGGGACCTGTGATCGATCCTTTATGGGCCCATACCACATTAAACTCATGAACCCATCGCTACTTCTTTTTAATTTCTTTACTGTGAAGGGTTTTGTACTGAAAAACTTTGGCAATGTTGACCTAAATGAAAGGGGGATTAGGAAATAAATATGGCTTGCTGATAGTGCAGCTAGTGTTTTTAGAGGCTTCTGGCTTTCACAGTGACACATCTGGTCATTATAGTTTGATTTTTATATTTGAAGGGACATGAAAAGGAGAATCAATGCTATTAATTTACCAATTAATTGACTTTTAGCCTTAAATAAAAAGGGAATTTTCTAGCATGTGCATTTGGTTACCTCTAGCATGTACCTTATCCGTGTCACTTAAACTTTTTTCTCATCTGTAACTGGATCCAGTGACACTTATCTATTGTAGAGAGATATCATGAAGATCCATTTCATGTTGTAAAGATGTTCCATCAAAAGGTAATTTCCAGGGCTCAATACCATCAATACCTCCTATTGATTTCAGTGAGGTATGCAGTGAAAGTAATCCAATAATAAAAGCATTCAATAATAATGTGAGGTGCAAATGTCAAATTTAGCAGAAATATTCCTGGGTTTCCATCTCCAGTGGGTTAGTTTCACCTTTATCAACATATAATGATTATTTGACTTCATTCACAGGGAGCTATGCCAAACACAAGTAGGGTGAGCATCAGTTGTAGGAATTTTCCACTCTTTCCTGTTTTCCTGAATACTTTTAATTTTTTTTTAATATGTTCACCATTGCTAGTGCCACTCAAATCAAAATAAATAAAAAGTATCTAATGTGCAGTATTTAGCTAATTTCCCATCTCCAAGCAGGGTTGTAAATTTCAGCAACTACAGCTACACGTAAGGGTGACTTGGGATCTATCCATATTTTTCATGCTGAGGCCAGTGCAGAAGTATTAGAAGTATATGTGAATACAGTAAAATGGATATTTTTATTTTACTGTGTCTCTAAAAAATATATGAATTCAGATTAGCATAAAGAGCCCTTTATTCTGGGAGTATGTACAGTGTGATTCTGGGATGGTTTATGTATCTTCTATGGAATAATCTCTGGATCCCTGAACTTTCACACGGTAGCTTTGCAGTGGCATGTCCAAAAGGATTGGGTGAGTCTCACAGAACGTGATGGAGGTGTTGTCCTTCAAGCCTTTGTACAAAATACCTGACACCTTTCAGTGCCAATGGGAGAGCCTGTCTCTGTTTTCCCAGCGTGTTGTGACAACTCTCACTCTGCTGAGCCCCACTCTGGCTGCAGCAGGAAGTTCTGAACAAAACGTTAAAACGTGTGTTTATGCTCAGTGCCAGATTTCAAGCACAGGAGAGAATCACAGTGCCAATTTATTACTAATTGTCCCTCCTGGCATTGTCTGTTCAACTTCTTGGAACTGCCAACCCTACAGATCACTGTAAATACTAATCTTCTTATACTTGAGGTATCAGGTTTTCTTTGATGTTACCAAACATGTTGACTCTTATCTTGGTTGAATGCACAATCCAGACACAGTTATCATTAATAATGTTGTGTCTGCTGCTTCATTATGGAGAAAATAGCAAGATGCTTCCTTTCAAAATGATAGCTTTTCAGCACTTCAATAATGATCAAGCCTATTTCATTTACACCCTATTTAATGTTCAAAATGAGACACATTTACATCTCTGAATTTAAAAAGGAAGCTAGGCCCTCATCCTGGTAATGTGTATGTATGTACTTAGCTCAACACTCACCAGCCCCTTCCAGATATACATGAATAAATATGTGCAGGACTGAGGTCCTGTGCTCCATTTACTTGTATAGCTGTCCTGAAGGCAAGGATTTTTCTAATATATATAGTCAGCTTTCAACTCACAAAGGGTCTGTGAATCTGTTAGCTTTAACTGGCACAGGCAGATCCATTTAATTCTCTATTCATGTGATATTTTGCCAAGTCATTAGCTTAAGTAGAACAATTCATGCAAGCAAAGGCTTTTAGGCAGAATCCGAAGAGTTAAAAAAATTACATGTACTAAATTTCATTATATAGAAGATTAAAAGTCATTCACTAAATTCCACACTCTTGTAAACATAAGGCCTGATCTTCACCTGCAGTAAATTGGCATAGAGCTATTGACTTCACCAGTGCCACTGCAATTAATATCAGCTGAGCACAAGTCAGTTTTCTATACAGTGACATTTTAGTCTCTTCATGACTCATTAACTTGACCACATACTCCCTGTGAACCTGATCTAAAACCTGTATCTCAATTACTTGATCATCCTAAAGAATGGCTAATTAACAACGGCAGGCTTTAAAAAAATGGAAAAAGAAAGAAGGGGAGGTATATTTTTATGTTTTCCATTCGGCAGAGTATTATGCTATGAATAATAAAATACGCATTTCAAGATCTTGTTAATTTTGATGTGATAATGAATGGGAATTCCTAGTGGAATTTTTTGTCCAGAAATATGAATGGTATTAGCTCAGCAGTTCTATGATTAAGCAATAAGACCTGCTGAGGCAGGCACTGCTCAAGGATGATTGACTGCTTTAATTGATTGACATCCAGAGGTAAAGCCAAGGGCACCAATTTACAGATCAGGTCAATTATCTCCTGGTAATGCCCACTTGGTATGTATTATTGCTATGCTAATATTAACTGTTATTGAAACATTTTAATGAGTTTTTAATTTAAAAGTGGTAAATTTTAAAAGGGTGAGCATTAAATTATTCAGCTTGAAATAATGGGAACAGAAATATTCTGCTTTGCTAATGGTGATGTAAAAGTTTTGTTGTGCATACCAATACTTCTAGAGATCATTTTAGTTCGTCTCCCAGGGAAAGCAAATTCTGTTTGGCATTTAATAAAAACCCACAATGCGGCAGCACACAAAATACACAGAAATCGCCTGAGCAGCTCCCAGAGCCTGGGAAATAAACATGGACATGTCTGAATATGAGGTAGAAAGTCACCCCAGGGAGAGGATGCTTCCTGTGACAGTTAAAGGTTTTCCTATGGAGGCAATGGAAGGTACTTGGTGTGACCCCAAATAGACACCTCTAAAAGGGAGGGAGCTGAGTACAGGATTGGGCACGTGTCTCATAGAAGAGGGACGTGTCCCTGGGAAAGGGGCACACTCAGGTTCTGCCAGTCCCCACCCACCCATCCCCCTGCTTTTGCCTTGTGTCTTTGAAGCACAGGCACAAAGTGCTGCCGGGGAACCTGGCTCTTGTCAAGATCTCACTCCTTTAATTTAGCCCAAACTCTGTCAAGGAAGATTTAGTTTCAAAGAGCCCTGTGTTTTTTACAGAGCAAGGGGTGTGAGTCCCCTGGCTCACTTCCCCACACCCTGAGAGCCCCAGCAGCTTGTGGTTGCTCCGGGTTACCCAGAGAGCCAGCAAGGAGGAGCACGGGGAGATGGGATGTGTTGGGTTTCAAGGATGTGCACAGCTGCTCTCAGGGCCAGGTTAGAGTGAGTGAGAGACCTGTTAAAATTACCAGGGGGAAAAATAATCTGGATGTAGTTGCCATGTGAGCTTGCAGTGGCAACCAGAAAGAGCCAGGATATAAGATTCTACATGAACAACCAGTTAACACCTCTAGAGCACAGGCTCTGTTACAAACAGAGAAGTAAGACACTTAGCCAATCACTGAAAAGTAAAGCAAGCAGATGGTTTAGGCAGGTACTGAAAGATGCTATAACTTTTTCTGTGTGTAGGACATGGAACAGAACAGATACACGAGTTGTAGCCAAAGGACAGGAACTGCCTGTCCTTCATGTAGCCTCAAAGGAAAGTTTTAGAAAGGTAAACGTCAGTGTGGTCATGAAATCTTGTCCAAGGAAAAAGTAAAGCAGATCTAGGACATCCTTCAAGAACAGTATTAAGAGCACAAGTGCAAAGAGTTCCTGTGCAAACAAAAGAGAAGGATAGTAAAAACCCAGTTTAGCTAAATCACAAATGTTTCATTTCAAACACTAGGAAAAGGAGGGAAAATAGCCTTAAGATCAAACATTTATGATTCGGAAGTGGAGTGGGGTGCAGTTAGACAGACCAATGCGGAAAATGCGATGCAAGTGGGACATCAGTGGCCTAACAAATTTCCTTGTAGTTCCGTAAGAAACTAGAGTAGTCACTGGGCTTCTGGGAATGAAGATCATGTCACTGAGCTACAGAATAGCAAATATGGTGTCTTTCTTAAGGGGACTAGGCCTGAAGTGTTTTAGGAAGGCTTTTTACATCATCCTACGTGCTATTTGCATCTGAAATCTAGGAAATTGGTTGAAAAAGGTTGAAAAGCTATAGTTGCTAGCAAAAAAACCCTAGTGGGCATTTGTGGAAACTTGCTGCAGGCCCTGTACTTCTCAATATTTTCATTAGGTGCATGGATCGTGTAGGCTGCAGTATCTGCAACATTGGGGGTGTTTAAGACAATGTCAGACAAATCTGTCTTGTGGGACACAACACTGATCCAGCCCACAGGCAGAAGCGTAAACTAGGTGACCTTTGCAGTCCTTCCAGTCCATCCTTCTTTGCCTTGCCTCAAAATATTTTCACTAATAGGCCAGAATTTCAACTGGAATGGCCAAGATAGAGGAAAATATTCTTTTCTGCCAATAGCTTCTTTTGTAGGCTATAACCTTTAGCAGAAGTGTGGGGAGAGCAAGGGATGCAGTAACATCTTAAATCCCCACTGTAAGACTCAACAAGCTCATATACCAGCAAGTCTTGACAGGAGACTCCTGAAAAAAACACCCAAACAGGACCATCAGGTCTGCAGACTAGGTGGGTTCTTTCTTGTCTTTTTTTCTCCCCCACTTCTCCCTCCATTTACTCTCTCTATCAGCCCCTATTTAAGGGAAGACAAACTCAGTTATGCTCTAGTTCAAATGAAACTTTCCAACCTGTAAAGTTTCATTGAGTACCAAATGATGCCAAGCAAGCTTGCCTGTCTCTGGCTGACATAACACTGTGGCACTCCAGTCCCTGGGAGCGGCACAAATACCAGTTATCAATCTCCCAGGCAAGGGAAAGTTAAATGAAAGATTGAGGGGAGCGTGCACGATGACAGACAAGCT
The DNA here is from genome assembly GCA_013397115.1 of Edolisoma coerulescens. Classification (NCBI taxonomy): domain Eukaryota; kingdom Metazoa; phylum Chordata; class Aves; order Passeriformes; family Campephagidae; genus Edolisoma; species Edolisoma coerulescens. The sequence goes on along the minus strand of VWZW01003082.1, from coordinate 34,967 downwards.
CTGCACGCCCCTGTTGGGTGTTGCAGGTTGCTTGGCCGTACTAAAAGTGTAGATGTAACATGAGATGTAAATAGCTTTTACATTATCAGTGTTTGGGGTCAGTACCTCAGACTGTCCATAAAAAGAATGGTTTTGTAGACGTGGTGTGGGAGTCAGGGGACTTGGTTTCCCAATCACCTTTCTGCTCTTTGGTTTCCCTGAGTGAGGTGGTGAGCATTTCCCTGCCCTTCTGAGTGCTCCGAGCTGAACAGATGGAAACAATTGTTTGAGAGCTAAGGATTTAATGCTACAAGGGTTAAAAAATGCTATTGGTAGTCTTATCCAAGGCTTGAAATACATCTTTCTACAATGTACAATAAGGACCCAGAGTTACAAAAGAGCTGAATTAAGCATCTAGCACTATGCTGAGTGTGGATTGTATAAATAAAAGCTCCAAATAGTTTCAATTCTTTATGTGTGTTTTCAAAATATCCTTCCTTAGTGCTCTTGAGTTTGGAATAACTTTTATGGGCAAGGGACCAACAGTGATGTGAAGATGAATTTTACGCCCCTTTTAATCCATGCCATGAAGTTATTCAAAAGTCAGTGAAAGATCAGTTCCAGTTCAAGCCACACTGATGCCCTAATCTGCATGCTGTCATCAGGCAATAGTGAGTTTGGAACTTGCCATATGGGTGCCTGGCAGATGTTGCACAATTGGCCTTTTCCTTCCTGCTTCCTGGATTTGCATCAGTCATAGGCTCTGCCATGGAAGCGTGCAGGAACAGGATCACATCAACCCCACAGCAATTGCTCTGACATTGCTCCATTTTGCCCATTGCACACTCATGTTCTCTGCCATGTTTGTTATTTTCCATAATTCAGCCACATACCAGAAATTACATTGCAGTATTCTCCCCCTTGCTTCTGTTTTTAGTGGCAGGAGTTCACTGACAGCAACTGTTGCCAGTGGCTTTGGGAACAGGTAATTTTTCACAACCTGCGAAATCCCACCCAATGTTTCTTCTGGGGGTGGTTAAAACAGGATTCATCAAACCATAGAGTATTTTGCCTTTTCTGGCTGCTCATTGAAGGGGGAGTGACTGGATGGTTCCAGGATCCCAAGACCAAGCCAGCCAGATGCCCCAGTGCTGTGCAGAAAGCCATGGTCAGCATAAAATTGAGCATGAGCTCATAAACCCTGCCTAGGCTATTTTGTATTAGCATGGCTACAGAGGGTTTATATTAAATGGGGTGGCATGAGGATGAGCAGATACATATCCACCTGGAGAGGAACACACAGACATTACTGAAATCCCTTTTTTTGGCTCTTTGTTTCTTTCATTGTCAAGAATGTACTGTTTCCTTGAGGTGCAACACTTCTTTCCAAAGTCAATTTCTTTTGCTCACTAAACTTAACAGCTTCTGTGTTTCATCTCCTGAATGGCAATAGACTTCCCATTTTGCCATGCCTCTAAGTTAAGATGCTGTCTTTGTTGCTGCTTTTTCTCTGTATACAAACAGGCTTCAAATAGCATAAATGCAGCCACTAATGGTGTGTAACTGAGATCCCCAAAACACAGCACATCGTGAGAACCAGGAAAGAGCTGCTGGGTTATTTAAAGGAACATACCACCTTCCCCAATCTCCACTTTCAAATTTGCAACTGCAGGAGATGTTATTAGGTGCAAATCTGTACTGAAATGCATAAATATCCTGAGCTCGGTATCTTCTTTTAATAGTTATAAATAGAGTAATAAATAAAACAAATCCATGATGAAACAGAGCTTTATTTAAACCTTTTAAATTTCTCTAACCTAAGTATTTTGGAGTGTTTTGGGCCTTGATCCTGTAGTAGTTGCTTCCCTGATGCCAGCTGAACTCCTCTCTGGGTGGATTTTGTTACAATATCAGGTGCTTCGGCAGAACGCATAATGGTCTATTACAGCAACAAACGGACCTGGGTGATGTTACATCCCATTTCAAAGTACTTATTTTCCACATATGGAGAAATGCAGAAAAGCATCCTTTTGATGTGTGTATTAGATATGGAATAGTGTAGTACAGTGTATTCATGAAATACATATATATATCAAAATCATGTCAATCAGATAAGCAGGGGGTCATGTCACTTCCTTTTAAAGGGCAGAAGAACAGTGTGTCCTACAAGCAAACATGCACTGATGATTTGTGCTAAATCTCATACTGTTGTAATGAACTGATTTATTTTGTTTTCCTTGATCACTGAGGAGTTTGCCTTTCAAATCACTAGAGCTGTAAGAAAAAGGAGAAAATACACATCACACATGTATAGGCAATTTGTGCCAAACTATTCCAAAGCAATATAGGTTGTCAGCAAACAGGGCTATTTGCTGTGTGCTGGTATCTGCTATGTGTCGCATATTATCTGTAACAACTCTGCAATTCATTCTTTCACTCGTGTTCTCTCTCTTTCATCACATTAGATTATGTAGAGGCACTTCAAGGTAAATTTTTAAAACTGTGTGGGAGATGTTGGAGAAAAGCTAAGAAGCAAATATCTTGAATGTTTTTTAGCACAACTCCATCTGTCACCTGTTTTGACAACTTACCTGCACATGTCACCTCTGTCTCATGCTGCTGTGTGGAGTCATATTGTGTTATCTCAGAATAACATATTTTGGAGCCAGGGCTGCCTTAAAAATGCCATATGCTTAGTAATTATAAGATAAGCTTCTATGCTTAAAGAATGTATAGGAAGGATTATTTCTGTTCAGCCAAATTCCAGCCCTACTCTGTGTGTGGTGTTACACTGTCGTGAACCCTCTCAGTGACACCACACACTTGGGGAAGCTCAAGGTCAAGAGACTCATTTGCATCATGAGTGCAGCAGCTCTTGCTGAAGTGCTGTTCCACATTGCCCCCACTGATCTGTCTTATTGCCAAACTGCTCCTTCCAGATTGTGCAAGATAACAAGTCAGCCAAGAACATTCAGAGACGACAGTGGTATAAAATATTTATATGGCCGTATAGAAAACAATCTATAGGCTCTTACAGCACCTGTGATTTTGTTTTGCAGTTTACTGTATTAAAAGAACACGGTCAACTTGCAATCCAGTCACTTACAAAAGCATGTTACCTGTAGGCTTCCTGATCATTTACAGTCACAAATTATTCTTTAAGGCTTTTCTCACTGTGCATAAGGGAGGAGCAGGAGAGAGAAGTACTAGAACCAAAGTGAAGGCAGACTGAAAACACAGAGTGAACCTGCCAGCTACACAAAATAACCCACCAGAAGGAAATCTTCCTTCCTGTTCTCTTTTCCTTAATGGCTACTACTTAGTGCTTCCATTTACACATAGAGGTGCACATCTCTGATGAGAAATGGAAGGCAGAGTGTGGCCCTTTAGAAAGTCAGTGGAGGAGGGAGAGCCTTAGGGGCTTGCTGATGCCTCCCTGTCCCAGCCACCAGGTAGCTCCTGCTGGTTTGGGGGGTGGAGTTGGAGTGGGAGAACATTGATCAGTACAGGGGAGCTTCAGTAATTCACCAGGATGAGATGCACACCCAGTGGTGTTTTACAGAATGCCTAATTAGTCACTGAGGGTGATGAATGCTAACACCAGCAGGGATGATCTCTGCAAAGATGGCATTAAATCTGTGCTGCACAGGCTCCCATTCTACAACTGGTTGTAATGAACAGAAGGAGTCCCTCTGACTCCACTCAGCTGTCGATCAGGCCATACCCATGTCCAAATGCCAGAGCTGTCTGGCCAACTTGCCTGCGCACATTCTTGAGGGAAGTGTGATACGTGAGACTTGTCGTGGAATTTGGAGCCCAAATGCTTGTTAAGTGCGGGAGCGCTGGCCCTGCTGCACGCCTCCCTGGTGTTCAGAGCACTGAGGACACTGACACTGTAATGCTTTGAAGCTGTGCAGAGAGCAAATGCAGATCCTGGAAAATGGTAGAAAAGGGGAAGCTTAGGGGTTTTGGTTAGCAGTTACCCCTGTCATAAAATGCATGGACGTCCTAAGGGTTACTCCCAGGGATGATAAACTGCTCATCCTAGGTCTGCAGAATAGATGGGCAAGGAGGAAGGAGTGCTGGAGGGCTGAGCTCTCTATTTGGGCCTGTAACACAAAAGCCCAGGCATTCCTGGCACTTAGGGATTTCCCCATCCTCTGGAGGCTTGGGGAACCTGAGAACAGGCTGTACAGTGCAAAGGCATTGTGTAACTCTTGCAGTTAGCAACCTCTGCAGGAGGTGTAGGCTGAGCCTGGCACACATTGTGAGATTAGCTGGTGTCAGCACAGTCTTTTGGCAAAACAAAATATAACCATCAGATCACATTTATTCATCCAGCTTGTACCTGTCCTGCCAAGCTTGTGCGAGCTGCTAATAGATTTGGGGACACCAAGTGGCAATGGAAATACACTGACTTATTATCCACTGATGAGCTTTGCAGAGACTAAACAAGTTTGCTTTAAACCAGCTCTGTACTTCTCTAAGATCATTTTGGAAATCCAGGGTATAGGCATTTCTGGGGTGGCTTCTGCTATGTTAGTTTAGGTGGATTTTCCTGGACTACATCTTGCCTGAAAGCTGTGGGAGGCAGTACACGGTGTAAGAGGCCGCTCCTGAGCTGAAGAGCATGAGGCACGTGAGACAGCACACAGACCTTTGAGTAATGAGCTGAGACAATGATCTGTTGTGAAAAGTATGTCCAATTGTATGGGCAAGCGTCCTCCACTTCACAGTGAGAACTGAAATCCTTGAGAGAGGAGTTGCAAAAGCAATTGAACACATGGCTTCCACCTGATTTCCATAGCATTTCCCCCTCTTTCTGTAGGACTGAAGAGATACTGAATGGTGGAACTTGGGAGTTGGAACAGTGCTTATGAAGCTCGCTAGCGGATCATTGGCCTAGGAGGGTGAAGAGCCAGCCTGAACTGGATAAGATTTAAGATTTATTCATGATTTATTCATTTATTTATTCATTCATTTAGTCCATCTAAGATTTATTCATTATGGCAGATTTCTTGTTCGTATTTGGGCTTTGGATGGCAGAAAGTGATAAGGAAGCTGCTACTGTCAATCTTTTTCTCTTTAAATATTGGTCTAGCTGCAGTACACCTGAGCCACAGGTACAGAGTGGTCTCCCAGGTTTTGGGTTTTTTCCCATAGGCTATCTACACTTTCCTACACAGCTGAAGTTTTTGTTTCCATGCCTAGGCCTTGTGAACCATGCAAAATGGGGTCTGTAAGGTAGAGTCCCATGAAATACAGCTTCAGGCAAGAGGAGACACTGTCATTTCTTTCCTGGAGTTTAGACTGCAGCAGGTCAGACATGGTCGGACTTGTGGGCACACCCCAGAAGGAGACACCTCGGCTGCAGCAGCCATCACAGCACAGTCCCACCAGCCTTGGTTTGTGCATCCCGGCACCCCCTGCTCGGCTGTTGAAGGCTTAGCACTGGGAGTATGGTGGGTGCAGGCCAGCCCTTCTCCCTGGGTGTACCCAGACCACGTGGCACCCCCACCTGAGAAAACGCTCCCTTCTTCTCCTGACAGCACTAGAAGAGTTGAAGGGCGGATGCTGCCCAAAGTTTATCTTGGGATCAAACACCAGATGTTATAAAGGTCATTAATGTTTTCCAAGTAACGTTCTGTTTGCTTCTCAAAGCCTCTGCCAAGTTTCTCAGAGGTGTGTTCATAAAATGCCCTGGATGTCCTATACAATATAAAAGGTAGCAGGTTTCTAAACCAATTTGTGATATGTCAGTAGCATCTCAGAAGAACATACTCTTATTACTTGGAGTTGTTCAGGTTGGCTTCCTCAGAAACTGAATGCTTACACTTGGAATAAAAAAAACCCTGAAAATAAAATCCGTATTGTTTAAATTTTACCAGTTTTTCAGAGGTAAAAGTGTTACATTAACCAAAACACGGCACAGCTGTTAATTTTGGTTTCACAATCTATCCCCACTGAGTGTCATTTTTATGATATAGTGACCTCATGACGTGTAGCACTCTTGGCTGGTGTTCTGCTGGCATTCAATTCAACCAGTTTAGAAATTCAGAGGAGGATGCAGGATTATTTGCAGAATGGATGCACTGAAAGACATTGTTCCAGTAACAGTTCATCATGTAAGAAAAACAGGTCAGTTAGGGATGGCAAAGATATTGTTTTGTTTCATTCTAAGATAGGTACCCAGGTTTGATACATTTTCCGAATTACCATATGTAAACAGTCTTATGAGTGTTCAGTGACCCATATATTCAGTCTTTTTCATTTCTGTGCTGCTAAGGACAATGGGAGAAATTTGTTTATATACCCAAAGCTATATATCTCTTTGTTTCTAATCAGTGTGTGCACACATGGTTTTTAACCACTGTCCTGTGCATGCTCCCTCACCCCCTCCACAAGTTCTTGTCACCTCTAACATTTTGTCTTCTGCCTTGACCTCTTTCAGCTGGAGCAAGGCAGGTTACTTTAACAGTGCTAGTACTAGATCCTTATTAATGTGGTTCCTTGTGGCTGAAATGAGGTGAGGAGCAATTCTGTGAGCAGCTGAGCAAGCAGATGAGAAGGGATAGCAACTTGCAGCTGAGGGAAGCGGTGTGCAGATGGAGGATGGGGCGAGCACCTTTTCAGGTAGGGCACCTATAAGCAGATAGGCTTGACAAACACATCCTAATTGTTAGCTACTTCTTGTCAACAAAGAAAAGAGGGAAGTGCATTAGGTGTTCAAGGCATGGCATTATTTATCCACACAGAAGATCTTGGGAGTTCACTTTTCAATTTAGTTAATTTATTATTACTGCAATTGAATCTGCTTATGCTAAATATTTATTTATGTACAGCCTAGTTGCCTGCGGTATTATTTTTTGAGCTGCTTTAAAATTATTCCTGTCTCTCTTATGTTGAGATTTCAGAAGTGAGTACTGTGTCCTTTGGGAACACTCCTGCCAGTGGAGCATGCAGGGAGGGCTTCGACGTGCTTGGCCACTAACAGGATGTTCTTTAAATAAAGCTCCAGGTTGCATTAGACTTCCATCATTCTAGACTTTGTTGCAAACTGTTATAATTAATGACTTACTATCATATTATCAGAAATAACCTACAGAATTTCAACTGCAAATTACCTCTTTCGGTGTATTTTGCAAAATAGGAACCAAGGACCATGTTCTGTAGTAGCAGTCTTAGGGACCTTATTTGTCCGTGTCAATCAACTCTGCAAGATGTATTTTTCAGTACGAGCATCTGTCTTTAGAGAAAAAAAAAGTGAAACCAGTAGGATCCAAGCCTAAATAATTAAGGCCAGAGCCTTAGCTAGTGTGAACAGGAATATAGAAATTGTGGGACACACAGCAGATGTTACCAGCTCAACATCAGCTTTTTTTATATTACAGCTGTGATGGAAACACTGACCGTATGTTACAAGTAACAATTAGACTTTTCATATATTGTAGTTGGCTTACTCTTTCTTACATTTTTTTCCCTTTTCTACCCCTTTCTCCCCTTTTCTTTTCTTGCTCTGTTGAATTATTTTATTAGAGTTCAAGATCTGGACAAGTCAGGCATTCCTGATAAACCTCTGTTACCAGCACAGCATTTAGTCATAAAACTTCAGAACAAAGGGAATGAAAACCATATTTCACAATATTTATTTCCCGCAAGTCTTAGAATAGACCAATATTCTTCCTAAAGTTCTTTTCAAGCATTCAGGTATAATTTGGGTGAGTTAAGTATAGAGACGAAAGGGTATGTTTCAGCTACATGAAAGAGGTTTATATTGTCATTTCAAAATGGAAAGTAGAGTATGCATAAAAAATATGTCTTGCAGTTTAAAGACTGTGTTTTGGCTAAACCATTACTGGACCGCTCAAAATATTGGCTGACAGCAGAGAGAAGGAAGGAGGTGACTTCAGCAAATGCAAAGTCTCTCTTACATGATATCTAAAATGAAGTATAATAGGTACCTTTCAGTACATAATAAGTCTTTCAGGTTAAACTTGTGCTCAGTTCCCACTTAACCTTTCAACCCAATCAAGGAAAAGTTAGGTTGAAGTAGTAGATTTATTTCTTTGAGTGAGAAGTTTTATCCTGAACTGGGAGACTGAGTTTAGGGCAATGCCTGGGAGATAAATCTGAGAGTCAGTGGCACATTTTTGGGGGGGTTGTTTCCCAGGATGTTGGCAGAGGGTGTGCCTACTGTGCCCACTTCCCCAGAGCTGCAAAGGCATGCTCACAGGAGGACAGCACACCCTCCACGGGCATACCTGAAGAGCAGAGCCTCCATGCCAGGGTACTTTCTGTATGCAGAGAGAAACTGGAATGACAGACAAAACGTGGGTCAAAGGGGAAACTAGACTGAAAAAATGTCAGATGAGATTGAACTGGAGCAGTCATAGAAAAGAGCATCTTTTCCAGACCCAGCAATGAATGGTTAAACTTTAAGATTGGACTCCTTGCAATTGGCTTGAGCTCAGTACAGAAAATAGATTTAGTTAAAGAGGAATGGAGACATGGTATGTTCAGAAGAAATATATCCAATTTTTGACATAAGATCTCTTTACTATTAATTCCCACTGCACAGAGGTGAGCTCCACACAGTGCATGAGGGACCTGCTTGATCAGTTTAGCTGCTCTGCAGGGGCAAAGCTACAAGAGAGATCTGAGCGTGGCCATCTTGCAAGGCACTGCTTTCAGCTTTTCTGGCTCTGAAAGTTACTCTAAAAGTAAAGATGATGAGACAAAGGTAAGGTAAAGGGACTTGCTCAGAACAGCAGGGTGCTGTGCATGCATTCTGAGCATTAAGTCGGAGGGGTTTGGTCTTCCTGTGACAGGACTTGTGGGGATGATATAGCAGGTATGTAGAGAGGAGTAGACTCCGTGACTGATTTGATAGTGTTGCATGATGGTATTTTCAGGGACTGTGGACTGAGCTGCAGTGCTCTAACCTGCAGTACTCAGCAGTTATTCTCGCAGCTGCAAGGCCGAGTGCCTCCTGAGAGCTTGGGTTTTCTCTCATGGACACAACAAGCTGCAGCTACAGCTGATGGCCAAAGCTTTGCCCCATAATCCCTGGCTGCTTTTGTTTGCTCTCATGCAGACCAATTCTAGGATGCATCTGTGCGTGTGTGTATGAGAGATTAAATTTTGCTGATAATTTTATCACACAAATTGTGTCTGTTTCCTACCTGATGCACTTTGAGACTAGGATAAACTATCTAATATAATCAGTTATGTAGATTCTCTACACTTATTTTGCTTCATGTGGGCTTTGGAAGTGGGACAATTACATTAAGAGTAGTTTCCTTGATACACAGTTAAAATCAGCCACTTTTATAGTTTGTTGTTGCCTGTGTGAATCTGACTTGGCACAATTAGTTGTAAGAGCCAAAAAAGAACTGCCTATTTGTGACAGATTTTTTTTTCCCTTCTAACTTATCAGCTAAGAACTCCATAATTGTGGAGACTGTAGGAGGCTTCATATTCCTCCTGCTCCTCAGGACTTGGTCTGCAGTTGCCAGTAAGCACGAGTCAAAGTAGATTACAACTGATTCATTAGCTTCATGAATGCTAGCAAAGAAGTAGAAGTTGATAAAATAATGAATCTTCACTTGGCAAAAAGGAAAGGAAAAGATGAATGAAATTTGTAGGCTAGAATTGGAGATTCACCTACTCCTACTGACTGAAAGGTGGCATCCGTATGGTGGAGGGAATATAAAGCTTTTAGGAAACAGAGTTCTTGGAGCAGAACTGCTCTCTTCCAGGACAGTGGAGTATTTATATTTCAAAAAGGACTGGAGTTGGTTGAGCAACTTTCTCAGCTCAGGCTACTCATCCTGCTCTTGGCTGTATCATAGCATCTTCTCCAAAGGGTAGACCTTTACAAAAGCTTCAGGGTATCAGGGAGGTATCTCTGGTCCTCAGCTTCAGCTCTAGCTGCTTTTCCTTCACTCTCCAAGAAGTGTAGGCATAATTTGCTTCTTTCTGAGGTGTCCCCAAGAGCTGTATCCCTGTCCTGGGCTGGGGACAGCCGTGCTGCCTGCGCGCCCTGCCGGGGATAACGAGTCCTCCCGTGCCTCTGCTCTCCCTCCAGGCGTGCAGGGGTCTCCCATTCATTCATTCATTCATTCAATCCACCTAATAAAAATACGTTGGTTTGGGAGGCTGGGATCGTACCAAGCTTGGCAGAATTATCAGGTTCTGAAGGAGAAATGAAGTTCACAGTGATACCGTGTCACACCCGCAGCACCCAGCAGTACTTATCCCAATGTGTATGATTTTGCAGTAACATCCTAGCAACCGAGTCAAATAGAACATAAAACATGAGAACAAAGAGTGCATGTTAGAATTACCCTGAAGCATGTCTGAATTAATTATGCCTCTTAATTTTTTGGATAAAAATCAGGTGTTTATTTCATTATTTATAGCACAAAATCAAAACATTACTCTTTTATTTATGATGATGATGATTCTGCCCAGATTGTGTCGGTTTTCCTGCTATCAACAGCAGCTCTGGAAAGCTCGACATCTTTCTGTGCTTTTAGAGAGCCAGGAATGAAGTGGATTTTCCCTAGACTTAAACTGTAGTTAAGAAATTTTAAAATAAGAATACAAAAAAAAAACCCAACCAAAGAATTCAAATTTTGTATGATTGGGGGAAAGAGTATTTTAGCCTTTTGTCTAATGTGTGAAATAAGTTATAATAACTATGTGGGCTGCACACATCACAGAAGTGCAAACTATTTACAAATTAATTTTGAAAACACTTTTGCGAGACAAATATGTTGGCTACTATGCTAACCAGTTACAGGACATTTAGATTTATCAAAATGAGTACTTCCTCTATGACCAAAAGAGGAGATATGTGCTGTCATTTAAATTTCCTGAGATGATAAGTATACATTTAAAAGACATGATTTGCCAAGCAAATATTATCTAGAGAATTAAAATTAGTATGGAAAGGTAGTGTATTCTCCAAGCATTTATGTAGGAGCCTGTGCACACTGTCAGCTTCAGAATAGCTCATTTAATTTCACAGTTAGTTCCCTTCAGCAAACAAAATATAGTCTGGCAAACTGTGTAACATAAAACATTTCTGTAATCTGCATGTAACGTAGAACAAAGAAATTTTTAAAAATGAGAAATCTGTCCCACAATTATACCCCCTTGGCTTTTCTATGAGTAGAACTGTCCTGCAATCAAAGTTGTGCTGCTTTAAATCTGAAATATTGAAGTGATGGATGAGTCATGCCCCTAATTTAATGATATGAGCCAATGAAAATTGAAAGGAGCTGCTCCTTTCCAAAGCTGGTCTAATGTTTCACAGCCTCCTCCTATTTAACCAGAATGTTTGCATTTATTATTATTTTTGCCCATCTCTCAGTCCTCATTAATATTAATGCTTGCATCCACATTAACATGAGCTGTAGGAACTGTAGCAGTGGTACTGCAGAGTAATTGTGTTTATAACTGTAAATACAATTGATTGCCATATGAGCCTGAACTTCACATATAGGATCTATTACACTGGGAAGAAATGTTTTAAGTGAATTCCAGTGTCACCTAAATTGATAGTTAAAGGTATGAAATTCAGCACTGATAAATGGAAATGCTTCTTTTACACAACACGTGATTTAACTGTGGGCCCGTTTGCCACAGCAAATTGTTCAGACCGAGATTTAGGATTCAGATGTAGATGTTTATATTGAAATCAGAAATACCTAATGTTATATATAACACAACACATAGCGAAAAGGATATTGAACCACGTGTTCTAGGACGTAAATCAGTCTCTAACTACTGGGGAGCAGGATATGAAAGCAAGCTGCTTACATCTGCCCAATAATGTGCTATTGCATATCTCCTGATATATTAGGTACTGATCAGCATCAGGCAAGAACTGTGTTGGTTCAGACACAGGACCAATTGTTTCCAAAGGTGCTTTCTTATACTCTTCCTAACAGGAAGATGTTGCTCACATACTGCAATAGCACCCCCATTCTTTAGTCCAGGCTTAGAACAGCAGGGCAGAAAGATCTGCAAACGTATGGCATCATACCATTTTTCCCCCAAAGATCCCATGTAACTTTCCTTACAGACAGGCAGGATTCAAGTTCAGTCTGATTACTTCTTTTGTAAATTTAAGATTTGAAACTGGTTTGCAAAGCATGTTTACATCCCTCTGATTTATGAAGGCATGGAGTTGCAGGCCAGCCTTTGAGAGAGAGGGTAGGTTGCATGAAAAGGTTTTGACCCAATGCTGTGTCATGCCTATGGAGCACAGATACTTAATAAATACTATCATAGGTATGACAGAAAAAGTGTGTAATTTGGGCATCAATGAAGAAAAAATTCTTGATTATTTCCAGTTGCTGCTCGGTGGTTTATATCATGGAGAGATGTGATGGCACACAAACTGCATGTGTTCCCTTTGTTTAGACTACAGGAGAAAATGCTCTTCTGGGCTACACCTAATACGTTAATTTGGTTCACAAGACCAGAGTAGAACTAATCAGAAGTAGATGCCCTGATATTGTGCACTTCAAGTGTCTGCAGATTGGCTACTGCTGGCTGCACTGTCCTCTAAAAACGACTTGGCCTTCACAGACTTGCTGTTTTACAAAGTGGCCATCAGCACCCCTGTATAAATTGCCTGAGGCAACTTTCCTCTTTTTCCTGAATCTTTTAGCATCTTTCATTCTCGAGTGTTTTGCCTCCCTTGGCAAAGTCATTAAGACATTTTATGAATCTCTGGTACAATAACTAGCCTGAAAAATATGCTTCAAGTGGATTTGATAATTCATATGGACTATGAAGTCATAGCTTACAAGTAATGTTAGGTGGTAGAGCCAGGAAGAAAATGGAATTTCTCTTCCTGAAAAGATGCCTGATTTTGAAATAATGAGAAATGTAATTATCTTGATGGTCTTCTATTCACCATTATCCAAGTACTCTATATTATTAACTGGTGGCCCTGGATGTTCCCCAGTGTGACCTCTTTTTCTGTTTTGGGTGAGTCACACAGCAAATACTTAGAGCTGCTTTTCTTCTGGTACTAAGAAATACCTCTAAGAGTGCCATGGAAGGGGCCATGGCAAGTGTAACTCAATCCCAGTGGTTCCAGCAGTCTTTACCCATATCCCACCAAGAAGACAATGATTTCAAAGGGGTGACTGAGCAGCCCTGTCCTCCTGCAGTCTCTGTTGAAGGGGAAGATGCTGCTTTTATCCAGCAGACAATCAGTAGCTGTGCAGTTTGAAACAGTTACAGCCCCAGCATTCTCAAAGTTACCATCATTCCCACATCATGGTGTCTTTAAGAGTACAGATGGTGCAAGTCCTAGGAGACAAGTGTTCTGGGCTGCTGGTAAAATTGGAAGAAGTTTTGCAAAGCACAGACAGGACATTGCTAAACCTGAAAGAAATAGTGCAGTGATTTGCAAAGCATTAGCAGCACAGCACTATCCTGCAGTAGAGGGATAGAGGCTGAACACTCACAAACCCCAGATATATCCTATAATAACAAATACAGAGCTAAAGTAAAAGGAAAAAGGAGCAATATGGTTCCTATCTGATAATATATCTACCCTCTAGCCACTGCTGAAAGACATTCTAGCCCACACTAGATTTAAGATGGATGAGAAGTTTTCTGTCAAACAGGCAAGGCTTAAAAGAGTAGAGGAACTGAAGGTTTGATCTTTAACACCAGATGGAAAAGAGAAAGATGAAAGAAAAGTTAATCAGAGACTTTTCTTAAGCTCTACTGATTACTGGAAAGCTTTTGACATGGTCTGTAGTATGCAGAAGTGAGTGGTGAGCCTTGATATTAACCAGCTCACCTAACAGTTTTTTTCCCCCTGAGTTTAACAACTCAGTCAGTAGCCTGCTGGTGACTTACTACATTTTCCATTGCAAAACTGACAACTTTTATTTTTTTCTTCATGACCCTCCCAAATGGCACTAGTGAATTTTTCCTTTAAAAGTCAGTCTCATCCCTTGTGAAACCAGCAATGGAAGAAGGTCAAGAAAAGAAGTGATGATCATCTCCCAAGATGCAGAAACTGCTTTATGAGCAGGTGCTTTAGGTCAGTTATTTAAAGAATGAGGACCCAAGTGGCTTTTGAGCCACTTACAGATGATCTCTGTAAAGGTTTAGTGCTTTTGGTCCATTCTGAAGAACTAGTTCCAGTCTTGTTTCTTTAAGCCATGCAGGACAATACCCAATGTACTGGACTGTACAGGAGGAGACAGCTGCAGGGCTCTGCTCATCCTGAAGTACTGAGCAGCCCTCAGGTATGGGCCAGTCCTTGTTTAAATGTTCCCCCCTCACCTGGAGAAGCCACGAGCACATCAGGTATCTCAATAGAAAGGCCAGCACAAAGACTCAGTGCCCTGTGTGGTGGAGTCCGAGGTACCTTTTGAACTGTTACTAGCCGGGCTGCTGGCAGTGAGTGGTCGCACCTACCAGATCAGTGGCATTCATCTCAGTCTCTTTGAGACTCAAAGTGATAACCCAACAGATCTCTCCAGCCAGCCATATGCCTTACAGCACCATAGAGCTGCTATTCATCCTCACAGCTTCCTGCACAGAAGATGAGAACGATGTTATCAGTAGTTTGCATATGGGCAACGGATGCCCAGAAGACTACGGGATTTGTTTCGAGGTCATGCTGTCTGTGTCTCAGAACTGAACCCCTTAAACACAAAACCTTTCTACCTCCTTCTTATATCTAATGTCTATGAATATATTTTTCCCTTATGGTTTAAGCTGGTCTGTTGGTTCCCAACTTTGAAGCAGTTTCCTGCCTTTCCATGGCATGAATTTTGAACTCATCCATTGAAAGCATATGGGCTTTTCCTAGCAAACAAGTGAATCTACAAACTTGGAAAGGCATGTGAACCAGAGTTTGAATCTCAGCCAAACAATTTGTTCTGGCTTTAATCAAGATGTCTTCTTTTAACTTCAAATATCATTTTTTAAAATCCCATATCAAAACTTCTAGTGTCGCACTATGAAATCAATAAATGCTACCAGTCGTTCAACTCAGAAGTACTTCAAAGCAGCCTGAGTCATAACCATTATTTTATTTTAAAAAATATTCATCAAAGAGATGCAGTTAATATGAAGGCAAAACAAAATTAACAGCAACAAAGAAATGTGTCAGTTACATTTTGAACTTGCAGAATACCACAAATCCTGCTACTCGTTTTGCTTTTAAAGTTTCTTTTCCACTCCTATATTGACACATTTCACTATTTCCCTTTTTCTCATTTTATCTAGTAATTTAGTTGTGCAAAAACTAGTTTTAATGTAGTCATTTGATTAATCATATATTTGATGTTATTTCACACCTTAAAGAAACAGATTTTTGAACCTGATTCTCCTACATAAAGTGCTGTGTGAGGAACCTGTCCTGGCTGAACTATGCACTTTAATTGTGTGTTGAGGTCTCATCAAGTTCAGTGGCTGTATGTTTAAAGCTAAGCATGTGATTATGAGCATTCCTGAGTAAGGATCATGGATTTTTATCTTATTCCATAAATATTTCAATGGAAAAGCAAGGGAAGTGTTCATGAGTAAAGCTGCAATGTAAGTAAGAGTTTTGTGCATTAATTATAGCAACCACTATACAATTTAATTGTGTATTTTAGTGGTATTTAAATTTATGCCTTAGAGATAGTTGGACTGTAAAGATTTTCACAAGTGATTGTTTTTTAAGTATTCATTAACATTTTTCTAGAATTGATAAGAATTCCTGTATATATATTTTACAGTAGATAGATCTGGGTTTTGCTAGATTCAGATCACTGAAGTCAATTTTATAATTCTGACGATGGGTAGCCAGCACAGGGAGTCACATCTGTATGTAGCTTTGGGGGAAGTCCTCTCACCTGGCTTTAAATGTCCACAGCACAGGCACCTGCTTTAGTCCCCTGGGCTCTCCTCACAGGCAGTAGAGCAAGATCAGCACTTTCAGTGTGTCACTCCTCTGATTTGTTTTAGACATTGATTTTGGGAGGAAATGAATCATGTTGTAAAGTGCCTTTTCTTGCTAGGGACTATAAAAGTGTTTAGGGCTGAGATTCACTCACTCACACCTTTTTCTTTTATTTGAGGTGCCCTACAGTACCTCCCTGGCCTCCCTGCTGCCCCAGTGCTGGCCTCTCAGAGATCCTGTGTCCCATGGGCATAGGTTGGATGTCCCAGAGGAATCTAGGATGCCACAGAGGCCTCTTTTTAGGTGACTGAATCCCTGCCACATGCCAGCTCAGATGCAGGTGCTACCTCCAGGTTGGAATCTATGTAGTGGGCCCTTGAGAAAATGGAGCATACTCAATGCCTGGAGGTTTAGGCCAAACAAAACCTGGAAACATATTCCCCTGGAAAAAGATTCAGAGAAAACTGTGGCAGCAGGTCTTATCTTTTAAACTGTAAATCTTGACATCTGACCTCAGTAGCTGAAGAGTTTGAGCAAAGGATATCCAATGGCTTGTTCCCAGTTGAAGGTCAGGATTTCCACTGCACAATGCATTTAAAATTTTTAAGATAAAAATTTTTAAGATAAAAATTGGAGAAAACTGTATTACTGAGGTGTGTGAGTCCCACGTTTGCCCACAGAAAAACAATGAGAAAAGGCAGAGTGAGACTAATTAGCCAGTTTTCACCTCCTGTCTCCCCATCCTGGGTGAGACCACAACACAAACATGTCTTGCTGTCCCATTATGTTCCATGCTGCTCCGTGGAGTTTGTCCAGCTTCTCCCCTGGGGGGTTCAGTGGCAGGGAGTGAGGCCTCCCTCAGTGAAGCCCCGGGCTCTCTCTCTTGCTGGTGTGCACAGCTGTGCCAGCAGCCAGCGGGTTGGTACCCTGTGTGCGAGTATCCACAGATTTATCCGGTACACAGTGGTGGTGTAAGCTGCTTTGTGGGTTGTGGTTCCTGTTCAACGCAGGCCCTGGCCAGTGCTGGGGGCTGCCAGCCTTCTGCTGGCCTTGTGCCCGTGGCAGGAGTCCCCCCGAGTCTCTTTGGCCATTGCTTTTCACAGCCTGTTACTGGTCCCAGAGTGCCGGGCTCTGCCCAGCTTCAGCACCACCCCTGTGCCTTCTGCAGCCCCTGTGCCAATCTACTGCTCAACTGCAGTTTGTGCTTGTCGGAGATGCACTTCTATCCCTCTCTGCCTTCTCCTCCTCCAAAAGACTTATCTCGATGGGTTGGGTAAGGGTGCTTACTGACACAGTTCCTATGACTTGGTCTGCAGCTTTCACCTTCTCATGTTGGTTTCTCAAGGAGCCTCTAATGAGATGATGGATATCTCAGTCTCTGCACATTTTTAGAATAAGAATGGTAACATGGAATTTGAATACAGGGTAAATCCACTCATCTGATTCAAAAAAACCAAAAGGAGGTAGCCAAAGAAGAATTAGTTTAAATGAAAGGTAATGGAAACCCATCTATCTGAATACATTGTGCTGGGAAAATTTCCAAAATGGAGCATAAACAGCTTTCTCAGCACCAAGGTACCCTGCCTGGGCTTCTCATGTTTAACAGTTGATTAGTACTGCCACCACCAGTTTTCCATCTTTTCCTCTTATCCAGTGATAATCACCAACTAGCTCAACTTGGGTCATCCAAAAATGGGACCTAAATGCTTGTGCACTAGTTGCATGGGAACCTGTTGAGAATGGATTACTGCCAAGGGAAGGACAACATGAATAAGAAGATGGAAATTTGGGTGTACAACTATTTATTTAGTATTTATCTATGGCTGTGTCTTATCTTTGCGTTTTTTAGTTGCAGCAAAGAGTGACTATAGTGTACTGTGTAGTGTTACAGCTTTGGTCTGTAAGATTTCTCAAAAATGAAACATCTGGGGAACCTTAAGCCTCTGTGAGGGTCATTAAGGACCTGGAAGAAAACCGAAAGGAATTTTCAAAATCTAGATACAAGATGATTATGATTTGGAGCCGTACACTTCACTCCATAGTGAGGCATAGGACTGGCGTAGAGTTAGGGGTGGGGAAGGGCAGACTTTCAGAGCAGTCCTGTTCATCCCAAAAAGTCTGACTGTAACTTGTGTCCAAGCATCATCTCTGGCTAGAAAGAAAAGGAATTTTGCCAAGGATGCTTCAGCAGTGGCTGGTGAGCTCCAGGAGGGGCTGTCCTCTTAGGTCTGGCAAGCAGATTTACCTTCAGTTTCTCAACAAGTCAGCCCTTTATCTGACTGAACTTTTTTCTAAGCATGAATTCCAACTGCTTTGTAGTTTAATTCATTGTTCAGTACTGGTGTTTTGGGAAATTTATGAACTCTTTGATGCTCTCTTCTCCTTACAAAATGGATGTAAGAGTGGGACATTGTGTAACAGTGTGTGTGCTAGGCACAACAGCCAGTAAATAGGATGTTTCTTGCTAGCTACATGATTTGTGGTATGTTTCATCTTCCGTCTTCCATATCATAATTTTTAAGTGTCTCTGTCCTTCTAGTCCATTATACTGCCTTTGCCAACAGTGTGGAAGTGAGCACATTGTACACAAGGATCTCCTGTGTTTCAGCTACTTTACTCACCTAGGTTGGGGTGCGTGGCGCTGGGAAGGCAGGAGCTGGGGGAAGGGGGAGGCTGAGCGCAGCATGGGAGGTTGGGGATGCCCCATTTCTGGGTAAGGTGGAGAAGAACTGAAGTTCAAAGCCTGATCTGCACAGGCAACTGCAACTTCACACAGGTGCAAAGGCTGGAGCGTTCTGGCCGTGCAGTGTGTTGATGCTGGAGTGTTCATGCAGGAAGAGTGGATTATGTTGGGAAGGCTTTCTCTGAGATGGAGCATGGAGACTAGACAGAAGACTGAACATGAGCCAGCAGAGTGCCCGCGTGGCCAAGAAGGCCAGTGGCATCCTGGCCTGTATCAGGAATAGTGTGGCCAGCAGGATCAGGGCAGTGATTCTTCCCCTGTGCTTGGCACTGTACCTTGAGTGCTGTGTCCAGTTCTGGGCCCCTCAATTTAGGAAGGATGTTGAGATGGTCGAACACATCCAGAGAAGGGCAGCAAGGCTGGTGAATGGTCCAGAACACAAGTCCTGTGAGGAGCGGCTGGGGGTGTTTAGCCTGGAGAAAAGGAGGCTCAGGGGAGACCACATTGCTCTGTACAACTCACTGACGGGAGGGTGCAGCCAGGTGGGGGTCAGCCTCTTGTCCCAGGCAACCAGCGACAGGACAAGAGGACACAGTCTTAAGCTGCTCCAGGGGAGGTTTAGGCTGGACATTAGGAAGAAATTCTTCACAGAATGAGTGATTGGGGGTTGGAATGGGCTGCCCAGGGAGATGGTGGAGTCACCATCCCTGGAGGTGTTTAAGAAAAGAATGCATGTGGCACTTAGTGCCATGGTCTGGTTGACAAGGTGGTGTTAGGTCGTAGGTTGGACTCCATGATCTCAAAGGTCTATTTCAACCTGGTTGATTCTGGGATTCTGTGAACCCGTGGAACAGGATACATCTCAGTGCATTGGTATCTATTAATTTTGATCTAATTTGCAACTGTACATTTAGGATGGCAATGCTAGCATGGAAGGAAGGTCCTCAGCTATAACTGAGTTACTGTTCATCGGCTAATGTGCTTTCATGAACACTTTGTTGGTTTGCTTTTCCTACCTGCTAATGTGATATAGTGAAGGCTATTTGGTACTGTGCATGCAAAGCTAAATTAAGTCTGGCAGGCAGCCCAGGAAGCCCTGCCACGTGTCCCAGCTGCTCACGGCACTCACGGTGTGCTCCGCTTCCCCAACTTTGCTGCTGCACATTTTTCTCCAGCTGCTTGCAAACAACAGAGATCTTGTGGTCAAGAACTTCCTCATGACTTGGCATAGAATAAACAGATAAAGTTCATGAAGAAGATTTCTTGCAAAGATGGACTGAGTTTGCAGTTCAATTTTTTTCCCTTTTTTCCCCTAGTTTCAAAGACGGATGTGCCAGATTCTTCCCTCCACAGGTGAGGTCAGCAAATTGGCGGAGACATTACAGAGACTGACTTTCAGGAAAAGGGGGAAAAATGATTTTATTTTTTTCTAATTCTGAGCACCATTACCCCTCACCTCTGAACCAAGAAAGACTTTACGTGGTGTCATAATTTAGCAAATTACTTCCTCAAAGGAAGGTCAAACATTTTACCATTCGATCAATAGGAAGCGACTTACAAATCATGTGTATTGATCATTGTAATCATTCAGAGGAATGTAGGGCAGACACTAAAATCACATGCACTTAGTCTTAATTGCCCACATTAAAGCAATTATGTCCCAAAACTGTCACTGTCTAATGCTATGCACACTACCCAGCATGGTAACTTTTAGCCATACATATTTAATCATAAATCAGCCTCTTAGGTCTATTGCACTAAAGACTTACAATATTGCTGTAATTATGCAAATATAACTATGTCTTTTTTCATCAATGTGTAAGATCATGTTGCTTTGGGGAGCCAAGTGGAGGAAAATAAACCCCTATATTAATGCAGCTGGTGTTTAATACATATATTTTACGGCTGTGCTATGTGTTCATGACACAAGTGCTTAAAGTGACCTTAAATTGCTAATGAACAGAGAGCCTTTGTAAAAGCAGTCACAGGTCAAGGACTTGCAGATAAAACTTGTTGAGAGGTACATTGATGGTAGGCTTGTGTCAGGAGAGTGCTATTTGTTCAGGAATGTTTATAAACATTATTTTCCAGAGGATCATTTCAGCTAAAAGTGTCTCAGACAAACACCAATCGGTAGAATTGAAATAAATGTTTTCTGATCTTGTAAACATAAGGTGGTTGCCTTTTTCCTTTTGTCAAGGAAGCCAGTGTGTTGTCTCAGGAAAGTTTTGTTTTGATGAACTGAAAGATTGATCAGGAGTATATTCCTTTTACCATTCCAGAAACTATTTCTAAACAGATCTGAAAAATGAACAATTCTTGGTATGTTACATACCTTTTATTTTGCAGACAAGAATGTTTGAAATCACAATTATTATCTGATATGGAATAGCCAAATTTGAACATTTCTCAGAGAATATGAGCTAAAGTCCCTTAAAATTAAGGAGAGCAATTCTCCTGCCTTCCTTGGCTGAGATCTAGGCTTGCCTCAGTCAGTTCCCAAGCAGCTTTCCAGAAACAGACATCATCTAATACAGCCCACAACAGACCAGGTCATGGAAAGAAAAAAAATACAGAAGAGACTGCATTGTAACACAAGAGAGCAAAGGGAAGGAGTTTCACACTACTTCACCTACAGCCTGCTTTCAGTTCTTGACTCTCTTCTGCAGGAGTGCAGAGCAGGACGTGCTCTGGCTCTGTGTGCAGAGGCACAAAGGGGAGGTGCAGAGAGGGAAGACAGGCTGCTGGGATTGCCAGGCACCTCCACGTTACCATTTCCTGCTCCTCCAAGCTTTATTGGGGCCTGGAACATCGCATCATCTCGCAAGTGTTGATCACATCAGTAGTTCTGCAAAATGTTCTTGCACCTTCTCAGTCTTCAGCACAGCAGGCTGCTGACACACAGGCCTGAGGGAACTTCTGTGAAACCCCAAAAGGTAATGAGATATGCTGCCTTTTTGGTAGCAGCCTCCAGCTAAGGCCATGTGCACCTTCACTGGGAGATGTGCAAGCTGCAGATCTCTCAGCAAGCTTCAGAGCTGCAGGAACGGGGAACCATGCATGGAAGCTAAGAGCTAAATTGATTCAACCCTGGGAAGATCTCTGACTCCAAATCTCAGGCAAACTTATTTTAACAAGTTTTTGAGAATATCAGTAACATTTCTGATCTTCTGGGGGTCTTAACCTGTTCAAAGCAGCAATGTGTAGAGCATAGGGTAATCTGTAGGTCACATGTGTATCCAAATGGGCACTGAATCACAAGTAATTTAATATGAGCTTTTAAAAGAGAGAAAGTATGCAATTTGTCTCAGAAACTCTTAGCCCCAAAACAGTGATTCAAGCGTTAAACACTGAGCGGAAGAGAAAGCTGTTTCAGTGGAGGAAAAAGGAAATAAAATGTATGGGCTCAAAATGGTTGCACTAGATCTGATCAGAGTACCAAGCAGGTTACATGCTGGCCCTGGATATGGCCAGTTTGGGGGCATATTCCCTGTCTCTCCCTGCACAGCTGGGTGCTGAGGTGCTACAGCGTGCCTGATTGCTCGGGAATCCCAGCACTTCCCGCACTCATTCGTTCTTTCAAGTAGCAATGAAGTTGTTTGGCTGGATCCTTTATGAAAGTTAAAATTGGTTTGTCATTTTCTTTTTGCTTCTCACACCTTATCTAGTTTCTACATTCTTCCCACTTCAGTAGTCAAAGTGATTGAAAGCCGAAAACTGAGCAGATCTGTCCCTGCAGCAACTTTCCTCGCGTTTCTCATTTACCGTTTTATCAAACGGGCTCTTTGTCTTTGCAGTCCCCTGATGTTGCCTCTGTTACACGGTGATATTCTTCAGGTCACGGGGGTTAAAAGGGGGCTAAAAAGGAGATCATATTGGACTTGCTTTACACAGACATGTAGCATTAGACCCAACGCCCAATAGAGGAAAGATATACTACTCCTATTTGATGAGCAGCAGGCCAATAAATTCATTAATCATCATTTTATGCCTCATCAAACACTACCCAAGTTCCTCCATGGGAGTTATACAAATTAGCCACTGAAAAGGCAGTAATTTTAGTTTAGCTAGGTAAGTGCTTTTTGATTGCCTTCCTGAACAATGCTTCCCTTGACAAGCTAATAAATCAGCCCTTTCTGAATCAGAAGTGCAGCAAGTGCGAACAATAACTCCACATAGTTTCTCCGCTGATTTCAGCTGGAAGGCCTAAGAGGATGATCTGGGATCAAAGTCTCTTACTTTATTGCAGAGCAAAAGCTTTCTTTATGAAGAAGAGCTACAGCGAAATGAAGGAAGGGGGATTTTTTTAATCAATTAATGAGAGAAAAAGTCTTGAAACAAAAAGGAGGCCTAAGTCTCCAATTGCAGGGATGCTGGGAGGCCGGCAGGGCAGCTCGGGCAGGAGCCGGCCCTGCCGCAGGTGAGGCTGGAGGCATAAATCGAGGGGCTGCTCCTGTGGAGAGTTACAGATAACCAGGGCGAGTCAGAATACAGACTGTATTTAATCTGCGACCAATTGATTCCTTGAGTGTTTCAGGTATTTGTAGTGTAGGTTTAGATTTGTTGGGTGGCTTTACAGTGGGAAGCCTTGAGGCTGTACTGTCTTATCTTTTTTTCAAATTGCTGCCTTTGACAGTATCATTTTTTTTAACTTGGCCGTAAATCATTTCACTAATCAGCTGTCACCAGCCAACATGCATACATTGGCATTCAGCCGGAGAATTTGTTTTGGAAGGCCTTTAGCAACAAAAACTATGTTTGTATCAATAACCGTCTGTTAATGTCTCATGCATACGGATGTAGAACACGGGGAGGAACAAGGGGAGACGGCAGTAACGGAGAACAATTTTGGTGGAAGGAAGAGGGGGAGAGCATTAATTGCCGCGTAGGGCGCAGCCTCCCCCCGCCCGCCGCGGCTTGGGTGAGGAGGTACGCGCGGTCCCTGCGGCTCCGCCGCGCCGCGCTGCGCGGGGCTGCGCGGGGCCGGGCCGCGGAGCCCCCCGCCGATCCGCCGCGGCGGAGTTCGATGCTTCCCTCTCCCCGAGTCTAGACCTGAGGTATTTTAAGTACAGTGTGTCTCTTCTCCCCTTCATTAACTTTCCCTCCACACATCACTGCATGCCTCTGAAAATAACTTGGCAAACTGGGAGCCGTTTATCTCTTTTATCTTGGGACCTGATCCAATTAAATAAGTGCACATTTACATTTGCATCCATCAGCCATGAGCGTGGAGAGGTCTGTGGTTAGCTTTAGGCAAATAAGAGCCAATTTCGGGGGAAAAGAGGTATCTGGACGAAGCCGCTCCCTTCCGGTCGCGGACGCAGGGGCGAGCCGAGCCAGGGCGGCCCCGGGGCAGGATGCGGCCCCAGCCGGCCCTTGCCGGGCTGCCCGCGCAGCACCGCCACGGCAGAAAGAGGTGGTTATTGCACAAGTGCCTGCATCAGCCCGAGCCGGGCTCCCGGCACGCTGCGAGTTCGCACATGCTCTAATTATAACAGATGAGTAAAGCCGTGCGGAGGACATTTATTTTCTGGTAGTTGGAGGTGAAGAGATCCTCGGCTGAGGAGGCTGGAAGCGCCCGGCGGGGTACGACCCTGGGGAGTCGCTGAGCACCCCAGCCTCCCGCCGTGTTCGGCCCCGCCGAGGTGAACCGGCAGAGATTTCCCTGCCAGAAAACGTGCGGGAGGAGGCGAGAGGGACTCGGGCAGCCTCGCCCGCCGCGGGCGCCCCTCGCCTGCAAACTGGCCGTGAAAATAGGGCGGGTTGCTCCCGTTGAGTACCGGCTATTCAGCGAACGCAGCCGCCCCCCAAAAGAGGGGGAGGGTGGCGGGGAGCGGGATGGGATGACCCGGCGGGCCGCGGCCGGGCCCTGAAGCCGCACGTCCTGCGCGGCTCTCCGCGCTTTTGCGACCCCCGCTGCCTCCTGCCCCTTGCGGGCCCTGGCGCAGCCCTCCCGGGGGACTCCGCGGCCGCGCAGGGAAACGCTTTTGCCTTCGGGGAAAAAGTAGAAGCGCCCGTGTTGGGGTGCCCCGTGTCCTTCGCGCCAGCGTTAGGTGCTGCCGTGGAGGTATTGCCGAGGGCGCTGGGTGCAGCGAGGGAAGCCGAGGAGGATTTAGGTGCCGGGGCTCCAGCCGCAGCCTCGGAGCAGGGGCAGGGGCTGGGAGCGGCGCTTTGGGACTGCCGGCGGGGGGGAGGAGGCGCCTGCGGAGCGCTCTCAGGCAAGAAAAGGCAGAGCCTAGGCAGGAGCCTCTCCCGCGGCCGCCCCGTCGGGCAGGGCCGGCACCTCGGTCTCGCCGGTCCCGGGCCCTTTCCCTGGCGGAGAAAGGTCCCCCGTTTGAGTCGGGCCGCGCCGCCGGGCGACCGCTTCCGCGCCCGCGGAGGCGCGGTGGAGGAATGCGGGGACAATGCGCCATCTGTCACCGCCGGGTCGCGCCGCGGCCGGGAGCGCCGCCGAGGGCGCTGATTTATGCTGAATGCGCCTTAGAAGATCTCGATGTAGACTTTGTCTTTCTCTGTCAGAGCCAAGTAAAAAGAAACAGCTGGCCTGAATTTTTAGCACCCATAATTAATTAAGAGCTTCATTCCTGGGATTTGATGATTCAATAAAGCAAGACCCTCATTCCCCTATGTGATTCCAGTGAATATCTACTCCACTCCAATCCTTTTGGNAGCCTGGCTGCTGCTGCTGGGGCGGGCGGAACACTGCGGAGCCGGGCGCACCGCACCGCCGGCTGAGGAATACCCGTGGCTGCGCACCGGCGCTGGGCGCCGATCGGACCGGGCCGTGGGGACGAGTTTTCCTTTGTTTTCTTCTTTTTTTTTTTTTTTTTAACTCATCTCAATTTTGGGTNCAGCGTTAGGTGCTGCCGTGGAGGTATTGCCGAGGGCGCTGGGTGCAGCGAGGGAAGCCGAGGAGGATTTAGGTGCCGGGGCTCCAGCCGCAGCCTCGGAGCAGGGGCAGGGGCTGGGAGCGGCGCTTTGGGACTGCCGGCGGGGGGGAGGAGGCGCCTGCGGAGCGCTCTCAGGCAAGAAAAGGCAGAGCCTAGGCAGGAGCCTCTCCCGCGGCCGCCCCGTCGGGCAGGGCCGGCACCTCGGTCTCGCCGGTCCCGGGCCCTTTCCCTGGCGGAGAAAGGTCCCCCGTTTGAGTCGGGCCGCGCCGCCGGGCGACCGCTTCCGCGCCCGCGGAGGCGCGGTGGAGGAATGCGGGGACAATGCGCCATCTGTCACCGCCGGGTCGCGCCGCGGCCGGGAGCGCCGCCGAGGGCGCTGATTTATGCTGAATGCGCCTTAGAAGATCTCGATGTAGACTTTGTCTTTCTCTGTCAGAGCCAAGTAAAAAGAAACAGCTGGCCTGAATTTTTAGCACCCATAATTAATTAAGAGCTTCATTCCTGGGATTTGATGATTCAATAAAGCAAGACCCTCATTCCCCTATGTGATTCCAGTGAATATCTACTCCACTCCAATCCTTTTGGGTCCCAAGATAGGGCAGATTAACACTCTTTTTCTGTGGGAGAGAAGGGAAAAAATGCCTCAAGATTGCATCTGAGGCGCACACAAAAGGTAAATTCAAAACTGCCACTTGTTCTCTGCAAAGGCTCCTTATTCTCCGCTATTGATGTATTTGTGCCAGGTTTTAAAGAAACCAGAGGGGGGATGAGGAATTAACATATTGCTCATTTGGAAAAACAGCCGGTTCTGGTTTTGGTAACACTTGTTCCCTTGCCAGCCACAGATGTCCTTACTAATAANCCCCTGTGATATTTTTATTCGCCTCCTTTAAACTTGCTGACCGTGTGATTTCCCGTGTTTTCTTGGCGGAGGGGCTTTCACGTAGTTCCTAGGCACGACAAGAGACGATGCTGTTCAGAACCTCTTGCCGGGGCGGGGGAGGTGTGTGGGGGGAGGTCCAATAAGCCAATTAGACGCGACCGCGCCGTCCCGGCCGCCGTGGAGGCTCCGCGCAGAGCGGGAGCCCCGTAGGTTAATCGTGACAATTGGAAAAGCAACACTCGCGGGGAGAGCAGCGGGGGGGATGTAAACACGGTCCGGGGTGTTGAGGGTCTAAATTAGGATTTGTTTTGTTTTTAAGCGTGAAAGAGGAAGCAGCAGGGCTGCGCCAGGCTCCCCGCCTCTCTCGCCCTCCGTCCCTGCAATTGAGAACAGGGGCTGGAGGTACAGGGGGGTCCCAGCCGGAGCTCGGGGGCTGTGCTGGCTGCCGACCGCACCCCCAGCTCTGTCTCTTTTCTCCCAGGACAGAGAGAATTTTGCCGTGGATAGGACGGATGGGACCGATGGCCGCAGCCCTGGGCTAGCAGCCACTGGGGTCCTGTCATCCCGGGCACGCTGAGATGCCGGTAGGCCCATCGGAACGAGCACGGCTGACCTTGGGACACTTGCCCGGCTTTCTCCGGGGAAGCCTCATCTTTCCCCGGGATCAGGGCGCTTGGCTCGGACGGGCGTTGCGGGGGACGCCGCCCCGGCTCCCCGAGGCGAGCTGCTCTCCCTGCCCGGCGAGCTGCCGCTTTCCGCCGGGAGCCCCCGCATGTCTCCTCTAGAGTCCCGGATCCTCGGTCCGCTGGCGACTGAGCTGTTCCTGCGGCCCCACACGTGGACCCTGCCGGGCCAGCCAGGCCAACACGCTTGTCGGCCGCGCTGGAGGGTTTTAGGGGGGATGCTGGACTGTCACCTGCGGGAGAGGGCGGCCCCTGTGCCGCACCCCGCTGCCACCTGCGCCGCTCGACCCGAGCCGTCGAGGCGGGCGGGGTAGGGGTCGCGGCTCCCCCGCCCCATCAAGGGCCTTGCCGTGGGGTCCGGGGCGGAAAGGGGAGGAAGTGGGCACGGAAAAGGGCGAGCGGTTTCTTCTGGGAGCCGAGCTGCGCCCCGCGGAGGCCGGGCCGTTCCCACCTGCGCCCCTGGGCAAGCACCTGCTGCCGGGCGCGCTGATGAGAGCCCAGTCTGGAGGACCCCACCGGCAGCCCCGCTCTTCCCCCTCACCTGCCCAAAAAGCGCTTCGCAGAGGCAGCGAAGCCCTCTCGCCCCAAACCTCAGCGGGGCGGCCCGCGGCCCTGCCCGCGCCCCGGGAGGGCTCCGCTCCCAGCGGGAGAGTCGCTCCCGGCCGCTCCGAGGGCTGCTCCCGAGTAACCTACGGCAGCTCTGACTGGCAGCGGGCGTTATTTTTATTTTAAGGTATCCTCACTTCTTTTTATTTTTTTTTTTAAACAACAAATTAACATGCCAGAGGCAAAAAAGGCGAACGCTTCCCCCTCCCCCCACTCTCTTACGGAAAAGAAACTGGAAAATTCGTGCTTATGTTAAAGAATGGCTATACAGTATATCTCCTGTGGCAGGGGAAAGGGGTGATGAATAAAATTGTTGTATGAAATCGTTTGGGCTACAATAATAGTTATGGTTTAAAATAGGCGACAGGCTGCAACCTAAAGGAAACGGTTAATTCCCTGAGGAATTTATACATCAAACGAAAACCGTATTGAGATCGCTAATAGACCTATTCAGAATAGCCCTGAGTATAAGGAATAGGGCTTTTGAACGAGCGAAGCTCCTAAGCTGCTTTGCAAAATAGCTTTTTCAGAGATCGGAAGATCAACTGCGGAAAGGTAGCACGACAATTTAAAAAAAAAATCCATAGCTAGATGAATAATTGAAACCTATTTATTTTGAGGTAGTCGTTCCTCTGTGGAACCTGTTGTCTCGGGAGCGCGGTCCTGAGGGGCTTTGTCGCTCCCTCTAGCACAGGGCGCTAGGGAGGTTCCCCCGAGTTCAGCCGGAGGCGATCTCCGCCGGGGGCACGGGGACGGCAGAGCCCGGCGGGAGGCGGCCCGCGGCGCTTTGCCTCCAGCCCCGCACATCGGGGCTGCTTCTACCCGGGCCAGCTCTACCCTGCCCCTCGCCGCGAGAACTTTATCCAGTTTTAAACAAGGCAGGTGAGTCCAGTAAAGCTCCCTGCTGCCCGAAAAATACGCCTTCCTGCAGGTCTCACTGACTGGAAATGAAATATCCAACGGAGGAATTCGAGCGTTTTTTAAAAAATCATTTGTCATAAATAAATGACAAAATAACGTACTATTATCCCAGGAATATTTGATTCTTTGCACATTCAGTTGAAACAACTTTGATTTTAAACCAGATTATGTACAAAAAATTCTATAACCAAACGAACACGGAATGCATCTTTAAAACTCAAAATACAAACTACTGTTTAAAATCCCGTAAAATGTAAATATGCATGAATAAACCTGTTACAGCTAATAAATGGCTCTGACAAAGTTGAAGAGATTACAAAGTAATTATCTGGCTCATAAAGAAAAAAAAATCCAAGTAAACGAAGGGGTGTCTCGGCACCAGCCCCAGAGGACCCAGTCATACTCCCATCGCATCAGCAGTGTCGATGTCAGCGCACAGCTGGCACCCACAAAATCCGCACTGAACAAGGAGAGACCCGTCCCCGAAGCTGGGTGCTGGAACAGTCCTTGGCGTTATTTCTTTGCAGGGGACCCGGGCTGCTCGGACAGCCGCACTGACGGGGACTGACTTTTGGTTGGAGGTTCGGCGCTGGGGAGCCCCTAATCCGCCTGGGGACCCGCTTCCCCCTGCCTTGGGCTGTGGAGTGGCAGAGCGGCGCGGAGGGGGCTCAGGGCGCTCTCTGTCCCCGTACCCCAGGGACGTGCGGTGGCTGGGATTGCCCCGGCGGCGCGGCTCCTGTCCCACCATCAACCGCGGCGCTTCGGGCTTAGCGCGGAGCGGAGCGCGGCCCCGCGGGACTCCCGCACGGCCGAGNCTGGGGAGCGGGGGAAGGGAAAGGGGCCGAGGCGGCCCCCGCCGCACCGAGCGCCTTTGCCCGTGCAGTCGGCGGCCCCGGCTGCCGCCGCAGCACCGCTTGCTGCAGCGACGCGGGCTAAATCTGGCAGAAAATCGAACTCATTAGCAAAGTTCACCAGCTGATTGCTTTGCATAAAACACGACACTGATTGGAAGTAATTAGGTTAAAAGATGGGACTGCGCTTCGATTTGGTGTTTCTAACAAGTGCTTTTGTGCGTGGCCTGATTTAAGCCTTCACCTCCGGGAACAGCGTCCCTCCCGCACCCGGCCCCGTCCCGCTGCCGCCGCCGCTCGCCTCTCCTGGCCCCGCGGGCGGCTCTCGCCTCCGGAGCCCCCCGACCTTTTAGAAATTGCCTGTCACTCCCAAAAAGGCTTCAGGTACTACTCTGAGGTCCTAAATGGAGCCCCGCTTCTCATTTAAGACGTGCTTTTATTTTTCCGCAGCTATGCACGTATCTACCCATTGCAAAAAGAGAGTGGTTTTGATTCTGTTAAAAATCTCTTTTAATTAAATATTTGCATTTTACAAAGGCGGCTGCAGGGGTTATTTTTAATCTAATACGTATAACCTATTTCCTTTTTTTTGTCTTGTTTTTGCATTATAGTTTAACTCACACCCAAGGAAAAAAAACAATAGGCATAAAAAATTAAATTAAACTTGTATATATATATTTTAAAACTATGAAACAATTCGGAAAAAGACACAGAAATGTATATATTTATATTACGAAAACAACATTAATGCCTGTACAGTTGTCTTGATTTCATAATTTACTTCAAAGATACTGTATTATCAATTTAAATACAAAAAAGCTACATTAAATATACAGAATAAGATTTATTACAAATCTTTCTTCTTTGTGTGTGTGAGAGAGAGCGTGTCACTCGTTTGCTTTTCACTTGCTTAAGACATTTCTGGGCGGTTTCCACCCAGCCATTTCAAATAGACTCTATAAACTTTTGAAGAGGGTGCTGGGAGGGAGGGGGAGCTGGTCTTTTTCTGTTTGTTTTGTTTTTCTTTTGGTACTGGAAAAATAACTGCCAAAGCAATTTATTATTTCTCTCAAATAAATTAAAAAAAAAAAAGAAAAGAAAAAGAACAAAAACCACAGTCCCAGGAGGGGTTAGGGAGGAGAAGCCGATATTAAATGTTGGACATACCTTTCTTCAGTTCGTAAGGTGAGTCTTTGCAAAGGTCTACTTGGGACTGGCTCCTGATCATTTTAGTGTCTTTAGCCAGGCTCTCGGCTCTGCTGAGGACAGTCTGATTTAATCCATTGAAGTGGGCGCCGGGGGCGGCGGCGGCGGGGCCGCCGGCGGGGTGCCCGTGCAGGGCCCCGAAGGAGCCGTAGTTCGTGTAGCCGGGGTAGAAGGGCGCCGTGTAGTAGAGCGGCCGGGGCAGGACCGCCCCGTTGGGGAAGGGGCACTGCGCGGCCGGCGAGCGCGGCCGCGGCGATGAGCGGGACGGGCCGCCGCCGCCCAGC